>JAUJYZ010000910.1:0-366834 GCA_033675265.1 Actinostola sp. cb2023 | reverse complement strand
CCTAATCCTCCCTCTGTAACCCTCTCTAACCCTTATAACCCTCCCACTCTTCCTAGTCCTCCCTCTGTAACCCTCTCTAACTAACCCTCCCACTCTTCCTAATCCTCCTTCTGTAACCCTCTCTAACCTTGCCACTTTTCCTAATCCTCCCTCTGTAACCCTCCCACTCTTCCTAGTCCTCCCTCTGTAACCCTCTCTAACCCTCCCACTCTTCCTAATCCTCCCTCTGTAACCCTCCCACTCTTCCTAATCCACCCTCTGTAACCCTCTCTAACTAACCCTCCCACTCTTCTTATCCACCCTTTGTAACCCTGTCTAACTAACCTTCCCACTCTTTCTAGTCCTCCCTCTGTAACCCTCTCTAACCTTGCCACTTTTCCTAATCCTCCCTCTATAACCCTCCCACTCTTCCTAGTCCTCCCTCTGTAACCCTCTCTAACTAACCCTCCCACTCTTCCTAATCCTCCTTCTGTAACCCTCTCTAACCTTGCCACTTTTCCTAATCCTCCCTCTGTAACCCTCCCACTCTTCCTAGTCCTCCCTCTGTAACCCTCTCTAACCCTCCCACTCTTCCTAATCCTCCCTCTGTAACCCTCCCACTCTTCCTAGTCCTCCCTCTGTAACCCTCCCACTCTTCCTAATCCTCCTTCTGTAACCTTCTCTATCTAACCCTCCCACTCTTCCTAATCCACCCTCTGTAACCCTGTCTAACTAACCCTCCCATACTTCCTAGTCCTCCCTCTGTAACCCTCTCTAACCTTGCCACTTTTCCTAATCCTCCCTCTGTAACCCTCCCACTCTTCCTAGTCCTCCCTCTGTAACCCTCTCTAACCCTCCCACTCTTCCTAATCCTCCCTCTGTAACCGTGTCTAACTAACCCTCCCACTCTTCCTAATCCTCCCTCTGTAACCCTCCCACTCTTCCTAATCCACCCTCTGTAACCCTCTCTAACTAACCCTCCCACTCTTCTTATCCACCCTTTGTAACCCTGTCTAACTAACCTTCCCACTCTTTCTAGTCCTCCCTCTGTAACCCTCTCTAACCTTGCCACTTTTCCTAATCCTCCCTCTATAACCCTCCCACTCTTCCTAGTCCTCCCTCTGTAACCCTCTCTAACTAACCCTCCCACTCTTCCTAATCCTCCTTCTGTAACCCTCTCTAACCTTGCCACTTTTCCTAATCCTCCCTCTGTAACCCTCCCACTCTTCCTAGTCCTCCCTCTGTAACCCTCCCACTCTTCCTAATCCTCCTTCTGTAACTTCTCTATCTAACCCTCCCACTCTTCCTAATCCACCCTCTGTAACCCTGTCTAACTAACCCTCCCATACTTCCTAGTCCTCCCTCTGTAACCCTCTCTAACCTTGCCACTTTTCCTAATCCTCCCTCTGTAACCCTCCCACTCTTCCTAGTCCTCCCTCTGTAACCCTCTCTAACCCTCCCACTCTTCCTAATCCTCCCTCTGTAACCGTGTCTAACTAACCCTCCCACTCTTCCTAATCCTCCTTCTGTAACCCTCTTTAACCTTGCCACTTTTCCTAATCCTCCCTCTGTAACCCTCCCACTCTTCCTAGTCCTCCCTCTGTAACCCTCTCTAACCCTCCCACTCTTCCTAATCCTCCCTCTGTAACCGTGTCTAACTAACCCTCCCACTCTTCCTAATCCTCCTTCTGTAACCCTCTTTAACCTTGCCACTTTCCTAATCCTCCCTCTGTAACCCTCCCACTCTTCCTAGTCCTCCCTCTGTAACGCTCTGTAACCCTCCCACTCTTCCTAATCCACCCTCTGTAACCCTGTCTAACTAACCTTCCTACTCTTCCTAACCCACACCCTCTGTAACCCTGTCTAACTAACCCTCCCTCTCTTCCTAATCCTCCCTCTGTAACCCTCCCACTCTTCCTAGTCCTCCCTCTGTAACCCTCTGTAACCCTCCCACTCTTCCTAATCCTCCTTCTGTAACCTTCTCTATCTAACCCTCCCACTCTTCCTAGTCCTCCCTCTGTAACCCTCTGTAACCCTCCCACTCTTCCTAATCCTCCTTCTGTAACCTTCTCTATCTAACCCTCCCACTCGTCCTAGTCCTCCCTCTGTAACCCTCTCTAACTAACCCTCCCACTCTTCCTAATCCTCCTTCTGTAACCCTCTCTAACTAACCCTCCCACTCTTCCTAATCCACCCTCTGTAACCCTGTCTAACTAACCCTCCCACTCTTCCTAATCCTCCTTCTGTAACCCTCTCTCACCTTGCCACTTTTCCTAATCCTCCCTCTGTAACCCTCCCACTCTTCCTAGTCCTCCCTCTGTAACCCTCTGTAACCCTCCCACTCTTCCTAATCCTCCTTCTGTAACCTTCTCTATCTAACCCTCCCACTCTTCCTAGTCCTCCCTCTGTAACCCTCTGTAACCCTCCCACTCTTCCTAATCCTCCTTCTGTAACCTTCTCTATCTAACCCTGCCACTCTTCCTAGTCCTCCCTCTGTAACCCTCTCTAACTAACACTCCCACTCTTCCTAATCCTCCTTCTGTAACCCTCTCTAACTAACCCTCCCACTCTTCCTAATCCACCCTCTGTAACCCTGTCTAACTAACCCTCCCATACTTCCTAATCCTCCCTCTGTAACCCTCCCACTCTTTCTAGTCCTCCCTCTGTAACCCTCCCACTCTTCCTAATCCTCCTTCTGTAATCCTCTCTAACCTTGCCACTTTTCCTAATCCTCCCTCTGTAACCCTCCCACTCTTCTAAATCCACCCTCTGTAACCCTCTCTAACTAACCCTCCCACTCTTCTTATCCACACTTTGTAACCCTGTCTAACTAACCTTCCCACTCTTTCTAGTCTTCCCTCTGTAACCCTCTCTAACCTTGCCACTTTTCCTAATCCTCCCTCTATAACCCTCCCACTCTTCCTAGTCCTCCCTCTGTAACCCTCTCTAACTAACCCTCCCACTCTTCTTATCCACCCTTTGTAACCCTGTCTAACTAACCTTCCCACTCTTTCTAGTCCTCCCTCTGTAACCCTCTCTAACCTTGCCACTTTTCCTAATCCTCCCTCTATAACCCTCCCACTCTTCCTAGTCCTCCCTCTGTAACCCTCTCTAACTAACCCTCCCACTCTTCCTAATCCTCCTTCTGTAACCCTCTCTAACCTTGCCACTTTTCCTAATCCTCCCTCTGTAACCCTCCCACTCTTCCTAGTCCTCCCTCTGTAACCCTCCCACTCTTCCTAATCCTCCTTCTGTAACCTTCTCTATCTAACCCTCCCACTCTTCCTAATCCACCCTCTGTAACCCTGTCTAACTAACCCTCCCACACTTCCTAGTCCTCCCTCTGTAACCCTCTCTACCTTTCCACTTTTCCTAATCCTCCCTCTGTAACCCTCCCACTCTTCCTAGTCCTCCCTCTGTAACCCTCTCTAACCCTCCCACTCTTCCTAATCCTCCCTCTGTAACCGTGTCTAACTAACCCTCCCACTCTTCCTAATCCTCCTTCTGTAACCCTCTTTAACCTTGCCACTTTCCTAATCCTCCCTCTGTAACCCTCCCACTCTTCCTAGTCCTCCCTCTGTAACGCTCTGTAACCCTCCCACTCTTCCTAATCCTCCCTATGTAACCCTCTCTAACTAACCCTACCGGCCCACTCTTCCTAATCCTCCTTCTGTAACCATCTCTAACCTTGCCACTTTTCCTAATCCTCCCTCTGTAACCCTCCCACTCTTCCTAGTCCTCCCTCTGTAACCCTCCCACTCTTCCTAATCCTCCTTCTGTAACCTTCTCTATCTAACCCTCCCACTCTTCCTAATCCACCCTCTGTAACCCTGTCTAACTAACCCTCCCATACTTCCTAGTCCTCCCTCTGTAACCCTCTCTAACCTTGCCACTTTTCCTAATCCTCCCTCTGTAACCCTCCCACTCTTCCTAGTCCTCCCTCTGTAACCCTCTCTAACCCTCCCACTCTTCCTAATCCTCCCTCTGTAACCGTGTCTAACTAACCCTCCCACTCTTCCTAATCCTCCCTCTGTAACCCTCCCACTCTTCCTAATCCACCCTCTGTAACCCTCTCTAACTAACCCTCCCACTCTTCTTATCCACCCTTTGTAACCCTGTCTAACTAACCTTCCCACTCTTTCTAGTCCCCCTCTGTAACCCTCTCTAACCTTGCCACTTTTCCTAATCCTCCCTCTATAACCCTCCCACTCTTCCTAGTCCTCCCTCTGTAACCCTCTCTAACTAACCCTCCCACTCTTCCTAATCCTCCTTCTGTAACCCTCTCTAACCTTGCCACTTTTCCTAATCCTCCCTCTGTAACCCTCCCACTCTTCCTAGTCCTCCCTCTGTAACCCTCCCACTCTTCCTAATCCTCCTTCTGTAACCTTCTCTATCTAACCCTCCCACTCTTCCTAATCCACCCTCTGTAACCCTGTCTAACTAACCTTCCCATACTTCCTAGTCCTCCTCCCTCTGTAACCCTCTCTAACCTTGCCACTTTTCCTAATCCTCCCTCTGTAACCCTCCCACTCTTCCTAGTCCTCCCTCTGTAACCCTCTCTAACCCTCCCACTCTTCCTAATCCTCCCTCTGTAACCGTATCTAACTAACCCTCCCACTCTTCCTAAATCCTCCTTCTGTAACCCTCTTTAACCTTGCCACTTTTCCTAATCCTCCCTCTGTAACCCTCCCACTCTTCCTAGTCCTCCCTCTGTAACCCTCTCTAACCCTCCCACTCTTCCTAATCCTCCCTCTGTAACCGTGTCTAACTAACCCTCCCACTCTTCCTAATCCTCCTTCTGTAACCCTCTTTAACCTTGCCACTTTCCTAATCCTCCCTCTGTAACCCTCCCACTCTTCCTAGTCCTCCCTCTGTAACGCTCTGTAACCCTCCCACTCTTCCTAATCCACCCTCTGTAACCCTGTCTAACTAACCTTCCTACTCTTCCTAACCCACCCTCTGTAACCCTGTCTAACTAACCCTCCCTCTCTTCCTAATCCTCCCTCTGTAACCCTCCCACTCTTCCTAGTCCTCCCTCTGTAACCCTCTGTAACCCTCCCACTCTTCCTAATCCTCCTTCTGTAACCTTCTCTATCTAACCCTCCCACTCTTCCTAGTCCTCCCTCTGTAACCCTCTGTAACCCTCCCACTCTTCCTAATCCTCCTTCTGTAACCTTCTCTATCTAACCCTCCCACTCGTCCTAGTCCTCCCTCTGTAACCCTCTCTAACTAACCCTCCCACTCTTCCTAATCCTCCTTCTGTAACCCTCTCTAACTAACCCTCCCACTCTTCCTAATCCACCCTCTGTAACCCTGTCTAACTAACCCTCCCACTCTTCCTAATCCTCCTTCTGTAACCCTCTCTCACCTTGCCACTTTTCCTAATCCTCCCTCTGTAACCCTCCCACTCTTCCTAGTCCTCCCTCTGTAACCCTCTGTAACCCTCCCACTCTTCCTAATCCTCCTTCTGTAACCTTCTCTATCTAACCCTCCCACTCTTCCTAGTCCTCCCTCTGTAACCCTCTGTAACCCTCCCACTCTTCCTAATCCTCCTTCTGTAACCTTCTCTATCTAACCCTGCCACTCTTCCTAGTCCTCCCTCTGTAACCCTCTCTAACTAACACTCCCACTCTTCCTAATCCTCCTTCTGTAACCCTCTCTAACTAACCCTCCCACTCTTCCTAATCCACCCTCTGTAACCCTGTCTAACTAACCCTCCCATACTTCCTAATCCTCCCTCTGTAACCCTCCCACTCTTTCTAGTCCTCCCTCTGTAACCCTCCCACTCTTCCTAATCCTCCTTCTGTAATCCTCTCTAACCTTGCCACTTTTCCTAATCCTCCCTCTGTAACCCTCCCACTCTTCCTAATCCACCCTCTGTAACCCTCTCTAACTAACCCTCCCACTCTTCTTATCCACACTTTGTAACCCTGTCTAACTAACCTTCCCACTCTTTCTAGTCTTCCCTCTGTAACCCTCTGTAACCTTGCCACTTTTCCTAATCCTCCCTCTATAACCCTCCCACTCTTCCTAGTCCTCCCTCTGTAACCCTCTCTAACTAACCCTCCCACTCTTCTTATCCACCCTTTGTAACCCTGTCTAACTAACCTTCCCACTCTTTCTAGTCCTCCCTCTGTAACCCTCTCTAACCTTGCCACTTTTCCTAATCCTCCCTCTATAACCCTCCCACTCTTCCTAGTCCTCCCTCTGTAACCCTCTCTAACTAACCCTCCCACTCTTCCTAATCCTCCTTCTGTAACCCTCTCTAACCTTGCCACTTTTCCTAATCCTCCCTCTGTAACCCTCCCACTCTTCCTAGTCCTCCCTCTGTAACCCTCCCACTCTTCCTAATCCTCCTTCTGTAACCTTCTCTATCTAACCCTCCCACTCTTCCTAATCCACCCTCTGTAACCCTGTCTAACTAACCCTCCCACACTTCCTAGTCCTCCCTCTGTAACCCTCTCTAACCTTTCCACTTTTCCTAATCCTCCCTCTGTAACCCTCCCACTCTTCCTAGTCCTCCCTCTGTAACCCTCTCTAACCCTCCCACTCTTCCTAATCCTCCCTCTGTAACCGTGTCTAACTAACCCTCCCACTCTTCCTAATCCTCCTTCTGTAACCCTCTTTAACCTTGCCACTTTCCTAATCCTCCCTCTGTAACCCTCCCACTCTTCCTAGTCCTCCCTCTGTAACGCTCTGTAACCCTCCCACTCTTCCTAATCCTCCCTATGTAACCCTCTCTAACTAACCCTACCGGCCCACTCTTCCTAATCCTCCTTCTGTAACCATCTCTAACCTTGCCACTTTTCCTAATCCTCCCTCTGTAACCCTCCCACTCTTCCTAGTCCTCCCTCTGTAACCCTCTCTAACTAACCCTCCCACTCTTCCTAATCCTCCTTCTGTAACCCTCTCTAACCTTGCCACTTTTCCTAATCCTCCCTCTGTAACCCTCCCACTCTTCCTAGTCCTCCCTCTGTAACCCTCTGTAACCCTCCCACTCTTCCTAATCCTCCTTCTGTAACCTTCTCTATCTAACCCTCCCACTCTTCCTAGTCCTCCCTCTGTAACCCTCTGTAACCCTCGCACTCTTCCTAATCCTCCTTCTGTAACCTTCTCTATCTAACCCTCCCACTCTTCCTAGTCCTCCCTCTGTAACCCTCTC
Source organism: Actinostola sp. cb2023 (assembly GCA_033675265.1). Taxonomy (NCBI): domain Eukaryota; kingdom Metazoa; phylum Cnidaria; class Anthozoa; order Actiniaria; family Actinostolidae; genus Actinostola; species Actinostola sp. cb2023. Next base: position 359,693 of record JAUJYZ010000910.1, on the reverse strand, counting down.
TAACTAACCCTCCCACTCTTCCTAATCCTCTTTCTGTAACCCTCTCTAACTAACCCTCCCACTCTTCCTAATCCACCCTCTGTAACCCTGTCTAACTAACCCTCCCATACTTCCTAATCCTCCCTCTGTAACCCTCCCACTCTTCCTAGTCCTCCCTCTGTAACCCTCCCACTCTTCCTAATCCTCCTTCTGTAACCCTCTCTAACCTTGCCACTTTTCCTAATCCTCCCTCTGTAACCCTCCCACTCTTCCTAATCCACCCTCTGTAACCCTCTCTAACTAACCCTCCCACTCTTCTTATCCACCCTTTGTAACCCTGTCTAACTAACCTTCCCACTCTTTCTAGTCCTCCCTCTGTAACCCTCTCTAACCTTGCCACTTTTCCTAATCCTCCCTCTATAACCCTCCCACTCTTCCTAGTCCTCCCTCTGTAACCCTCTCTAACTAACCCTCCCACTCTTCCTAATCCTCCTTCTGTAACCCTCTCTAACCTTGCCACTTTTCCTAATCCTCCCTCTGTAACCCTCCCACTCTTCCTAGTCCTCCCTCTGTAACCCTCCCACTCTTCCTAATCCTCCTTCTGTAACCTTCTCTATCTAACCCTCCCACTCTTCCTAATCCACCCTCTGTAACCCTGTCTAACTAACCCTCCCATACTTCCTAGTCCTCCCTCTGTAACCCTCTCTAACCTTGCCACTTTTCCTAATCCTCCCTGTGTAACCCTCCCACTCTTCCTAGTCCTCCCTCTGTAACCCTCTCTAACCCTCCCACTCTTCCTAATCCTCCCTCTGTAACCGTGTCTAACTAACCCTCCCACTCTTCCTAATCCTCCTTCTGTAACCCTCTCTAACCTTGCCACTTTTCCTAATCCTCCCTCTGTAACCCTCCCACTCTTCCTAGTCCTCCCTCTGTAACCCTCTCTAACCCTCCCACTCTTCCTAATCCTCCCTCTGTAACCGTGTCTAACTAACCCTCCCACTCTTCCTAATCCTCCTTCTGTAACCCTCTTTAACCTTGCCACTTTCCTAATCCTCCCTCTGTAACCCTCCCACTCTTCCTAGTCCTCCCTCTGTAACGCTCTGTAACCCTCCCACTCTTCCTAATCCTCCCTATGTAACCCTCTCTAACTAACCCTACCGGCCCACTCTTCCTAATCCTCCTTCTGTAACCATCTCTAACCTTGCCACTTTTCCTAATCCTCCCTCTGTAACCCTCTCTAACCCTCCCACTCTTCCTAATCCTCCCTCTGTAACATTCTCTAACTAACCCTCCCTACCTTCCTAATCCTCAACACAAAGACCATTTTGAGACTCGGGCTACCTGTACAAATATTGTCTAAATGAGGACCGTGTGAAAATCGTTTTGTTGCACTAAAACTGAGGCTCTGCGTTCATATTAGGTAGTCAGAAGTAAGTAAGAAAGATATTTATTTTACAAGGCCGGACAACACGTAATAGCAAAGCTAATAAACTTGTGGCTTCAAAACTAACATATATATTACCATTTGAAAATATAGAATAAAACCTATTTTTATTTACAATAGATAATACAGAATCTAAATCAGAAGGAATAAACAACTATGAAACATTTATTACATATAAAACTAAATTGAAGAATCGTTGTCGGGTTCAAAATCATCAGCAGAACATAGAAGCTAAGACCGCAAGGATACCTGGGAAAGCAGCAAATGAGTCAAATAACGTCGCTTATTCGTAATTTATTCCCGAATATGTGTAGAATTTTGCTTAGAGAGATCACTTCTTTCGATAAACACTGAAATGTTCCTCTGACTACATAAAACTTAGCTGATTTACCGCTTACCCATATACCCTAGCGGTCTCAGCTTCAATGTTCTATGATTTTGAACCCGACAACGATTCTTCAATTTAGTGTATATTCCAATTTGAAAATCTAGAATAAAGTCTACTTTTATTTACAAGAATATAGAATCTAAATCAGTAGGAATAAACAACTATGAAAAATATCATATCGAGCTATGGAAATATAAATTAAGAATCAATAAAATGAAATAAAAAACTGACTAAGATAAAACTATTATAAATCTAACGACAAGCTATACGATGATGACAATCATGATTATATCTGTCATCGATATGTCAACGACACCTGTGACTATCCATACAAAAAATGACCGTGAGAGGTCTAGAAACACATAGTAACCATAGCAACTCTTCGAAAAGACAAACGACAATAAATACAACTGTAGGGTAAGATTTTAAATACGATATATAATGCGACAACAAATTGAGAAGACAAGACACGACAAATTCAAAAACAACCGAGACTAAACTGTACAACCATCCTCGGAAACCCAGGGGCAACCCAGTACAACATGACCCGACAATACACGACGGAGAAAAGACGCACCACAGCACCACCAGAAGTAGACGCGTGGAAAATCGTACTCTATTCGTTCCAACTACTCAACTCTCTTTTTGTTAACTTTCAGTCGGCATTGAAACTCGCTACTATGAGCATTTGTATCTGATTGTGGATTAAATCCCTTTCCATGAATCTTATATATTGATATGACTAAACACCAGTATGAATTCTCATGAACTGTGAGGCATCCTTGTCGATTAAACGCCTTTCCACAAGTTTTACATTAGTATGGTTTAACACCAGTATGAATGCGCTCATGACCTTTCAGGGCTCCTTGTTGATTAAACGCCTTTCCACAAGTTTTACATTGGTATGGTTTAACACCAGTGTGAATTCGCTCGTGAACTTTGAGATCTGATGGAGCAACAAATGCCTTTCCACAAGTTTTACATTCGTATGGTTTAACACCAGTATGTATGCGCTCATGAACTTTCAGGGCTCCTTGTTGATTAAACGCCTTTCCACAAGTTTTACATTGGTATGGTTTAACACCAGTGTGAATTCGCTCGTGAACTTTGAGATCTGATGGAGCAACAAATGCCTTTCCACAAGTTTTACATTGGTATGGTTTAACACCAGTATGTATGCGCTCATGACCTTTCAGGGCTCCTTGTTGATTAAACGCCTTTCCACAAGTTTTACATTGGTATGGTTTAACACCAGTGTGAATTCGCTCGTGAACTTTGAGATCTGATGGAGCAACAAATGCCTTTCCACAAGTTTTACATTGGTATGGTTTAACACCAGTATGTATGCGCTCATGACCTTTCAGGGCTCCTTGTTGATTAAACGCCTTTCCACAAGTTTTACATTGGTATGGTTTAACACCAGTGTGAATTCGCTCGTGAATTGTTAGGACTCCTTGTTGACGAAACGTCTTTTCACAAGTTTTACATTGGTATGGTTTAACACCAGTATGAATGCGCTCATGACCTTTCAGGGCGTCTTGTCGCTTAAACGCCTTTCCACAAGTTTTACATTGGTATGATTTAACACCAGTATGAATGCGCTCATGAACTGTGAGGTATCCTTGTCGATTAAACGCTTTTCCACAAGTTTTACATTGGTATGGTTTAACACCAGTGTGAATTCGCTCATGAACTGTGAGGCATCCTTGTCGATTAAACGCTTTTTCACAAGTTTTACATTGGTATGGTTTAATACCAGTATGAATGCGCTCGTGACCTTTCAGGGCTCCTTGTTGATTAAACGCCTTTCCACAAGTTTTACATTGGTATGGTTTAACACCAGTATGAATTCGCTCATGAACTTTGAGACATGATGGAAATTTAAACGCCTTTCCACAAGTTTTACATTCATACAGTTTAACATTAGTATGAAGTTGCTCATGAACTTTCAGGCTTTCCAATCGTTGAAATGCATTTCCACAGCTTTTACATTGGTATGATTTAGCACAACAGTTCAGTCTATTGATATCTTTCTTGAGAATATCATCAAGTATTATTGTCACTTGATTCTTATTAATTACATCAATGAGTTGATTGTTCACTTGCTCTCGAGTGTTTTGCAATCCACTCCCACATGCAGATTCTCTGTTCTCCATGCTAGTAAAGCTCTCAGGTTCAACAATCGCAGAACTCGTAGAATCTTCATTTACTGTTACTTCAACGCTGAGGTTCCCAGTGTGGGGGGTTGTTATTGTAGTTACCTCACATGGCTTGGAGTATCTTACATCTTGTTCAACTTGCTCAATGGAAGAAACACAAGTATTTTTCAAGTTGTGTGAGGTTTGGTTTTCTGTTTCCTTAGAGTAATCATCTGTCATTTCATTGTCATCTGCGTAGCATGATATCAAAATACTTTCCACACGAGAAAATATTTCAACACGCCTTTCAAACTCTGATTGCTGTATACACGTAGTAGTGTTAGAAGATGGTGTAGTTTCATGACCAATAATGCTCTCAGATTTCACTGCAACAAGATTTCTTGGCTGTATACCATGGTCATCAATCACAACCTATATGTAGACAATAAATATATAGGAAGCAATTTTATAACATATCTAACATATAACGCGCGCTCTGATTGGCGCTAATGACGTCATGGAAAATCACTTGCCAACTTTGTCGTTCAAATAGTTTCATGAACTGAAAGACGCTTCAAAGAGCGAAATGAACCTAAAAGAAGACAGGAAAACAATGCATTTATAGGAATTACGCTTTATCATTCTAAGAAGAAGTCAAATGTCACAGCATATTTTAAATATCGGAGAAAAAGATGTGGAAATTCTGAAGTTTTGTTGTTTGCATAAATGTCGCTTCGTTGTGATTCAACACGACTCGAGTGAAGCTGCAGGTTTGACCAAAATTAATCAGTAAAAAACACTGTCTCAAAATCACCATATTCTGATTCGCTACAGCTCAATGTGGCCATTGAAATGAACTGAGATTGACTCTCTACAAGACTACAACACTCGTTCTTCGACTGAGTCCAAACTACACAACTGTAAGTACTGTACACAGTCACAGAGGATGATTGAAGCTTGGGAAACGTGTAAACGTCGAATTCTCAACCATCTCCAAACTAGCAAATGAAAAAGGGATCTCAAAACGTCTACAAGAAATGTTAATGGATTTTTCAAAGAGGATTCAATTTGTCCCATCGTTCAAAAACAACCTGTTTCTTTGCCGAAAATTTGCAAATAATTTTAGCTCAAATCGCAAGTACTCAATGTTCAAGTACAACAATCAGATTTATTGAAAAACTTTTGTAATGTATTTACTTTAAAAACTTTGTACTTATTTCGATTTCATTCAGAGTTCGAACTAGTATGAAAATGACCCAACACGTGGTGTTAATTTGCCGTTTTATAATTAACTTATTGAGCTTTTTCTTTACGTCGGTATGTAACTCATCGCGCGATCGGCCAAGAAAGTTAGTTTTCTAAAATAAAATAAACAAATAATTATCAAATTTCTGACGACTCCCTAAAAGTGGCCACTTGACATTTCCACGAGGGTCAGGCCTCTTAATAGTGGTTCAAATGTTAATCTGTAAAATACCCATAAGCTGAATTCTAAGTTACTAACCACAAGTGTCAGTGTCATATGCATTATACAACTAGGAATAACATTGTAGATCAAAATGCTAAACTCAACCTACATCATTGCTGGAGCAATCTGGCCATGTGTGTTCAGTTGTCTTCTTATTATAGTAAAACAGAAGTTCTCCAGATTTACACAGTAGAACTCCATCCAGTCAGAGTTGAGTTCTTTTGACTTGATTGTTTCACAACAAGAAATCTGAAACAAAAGCAATTTTTTTCAATTGATATTCTACTGTAAACATTGCTCAGTAGTTTGTGTATACACACGAATAAAGGGAAATATTGGTGAAATAAAGAAAGATAGTTATATATGTTGCTGGAAGGAATATTCTCAAACTCATGAATAATTCATAACCTTATTAGCCAACCCAAATGTTGCATTTGGTCAGGTGGGCATGTTTGCGTCGTCTTTGAATCGTCTTAAAACGTTCACGTTTTTGAGCCAAGTGAAGAAAAAGTGACGGGACCGGCAGAGCCAGGTTTGAGACTTCTTTTTTCTTGTTGACCACACAGAGTTTTGAGTGATACCTCAATACAATCTGGATCGAAGTGCGCGGTGCAAACATAACTCGAATTAATTTTGCCGGGATAATGGCGACGAGTTTTTGTGATCCACAATTTCTTCAATTTTTCATCTGTTGGCAATCGATGATAAGAAATATTGGTTCCCTCACAGGTATCCCAAGTTCAATAGTAGTGGCGATCAAAATACAGTAAATGTATGGCGTCTTTTTGAACGCTATAATCATTTGGTAAAAATTCAGTGTGATAATACCTGACAAACCAAATCGACTATAAGTCACCAAAAACTGAACGGATACGGCTTAAAATCGGCTCGGACACAGAAGAGATGACTACAAACAAGTACGTGTTTTCGATATAAGAGCATAAAACATGGAAAATCATTTTATAAAGCATAAATATAACACGGCCGCTCATCAGTCTATAATCTTCACATATGGCACTTCATATATGACTGCAAATTATCATGAACTCATTGTCAAATACAAGAAATAGTGTTTCATCTGATATCAAAACACGAAGGAGCCGAGTATTTTCACGTATAAGCCGCACTTTTTTTCCGAAAATCGCGATCCAAAGTTGGGGGTGCGGCTGAACTGCGAGAACATCGGGAATTGGTACCAGAAATTTACATAAAATTAACACAAAAGTATAAAAGAGTACGCACATCATTGGTGTGTTTATTACTATTAGTTACTCCTAAAAGCATTGGCCCATTGGTTAGACGTTAAACAGGCAAATTAACGGGTACTAACACCTTTTCAGACAGTTTAACGGTTTGCTAAATACTCCAGTTTCACGTTGTTTAGAGATGACCGCTGTCCTTGACAAAAGACGCATTTTTACAGGCTTAGGCCCTGTTTACAAGGGGAAACTAGGCCGTGCAATTCAAAAATGTTTCTATTGTTTCATGTCAACATTTTTTCGTGTTCTTGTTGATATTTGTGAATAATTTACACTGACTCGAGGCTAACCCTGTACAAATGCGTCTGATGTCAATAAGTACAGCGGTTTTACAACGGGATCTTTGAACGCGAAAAGGGACTATTGTGCTAACGGTTTTACTACAAGACCTAACGGTTTGCTAAAGTGTTTTTAATAGATGAGCGGGTTGATTCACGTGTTAACACAACATGTGTCAATCAAGTGTCTCAAACATAACATTCTCACGTGCACGCTAATGAACCTTAGGGTCGGGTCGCACTTAGGATGTTTTATATTTTTGTCGCGTCATAAAATTGTACACCACATGTCATGATGCCACGGTCCCGGGGTCGCACGTTGCGACATACTGATATGCAAATTATTTTCAGACAAACATTTATCCCGCGAAATCTTTAAAGCGCCAAATATATAATCTTGTCACCATCAGGCTGATGCTTGTTTTACAATTCACAATACTCGCAAATGAAGCGCGAGTTGTATTTACACCAAATAAGCACGACTACGTATGGAATGCGCATGGGTATGAATACTGGATTCCCCTGGGAGGATTATAAATATCAACGAGCACTCCTTCTCAGCTCAGTCGCTCAGTCTTCAGATCAACGCGAGAGAGAAGACAGTGGAACGGCCCACCCTCCCGAACCCCGGAAAATTCGTGTTGAAACCATCAAAACGTACCACTACTCCTTCACGCGCTCGATCACTCTTCTTCCCATCCTTAATAGACCTTATACAATGAGCGCGAGTTGCGAGTGTTGTGTAATAGAATACTGGCGATATTTCTTCAATCTCTTTTCGATTTCTTTAATACCCAACAGCTTATTGGTTTGTACGCTTTGTACAACATTCGTCGCAGGCGAATGTTGGCTCTCGCTGCTGCGAACCGGCATCAACGAATTCGGAGAAGAAGGAATCGTCGATTGAGGTATTGGTGTTTACCACGACCACAACATTCATGGTTTGAAATACACTACAATGATCAACAGATTCCAGATGATTATTTCAAGCAGCAACTACGAGTTCGAAGAGCAACTTTCAATCAGCTATTAAATATTATCAACCCATATATCGCGAGACAAGATACATCCATGCGAGACTGTATTCCACCAGAAAAAAGGTTTGGCAATCGGTTTATATAGACTAGCCCATGTTAATGTGTCAATTGCCCCTGTTTTCAACGTCGGAAAGTCAAATGTCATTGAGGCAGTGCAAGATGTTGTGAACGTTTTATATGATATGCGACAACAATATATCAAGTTCCCTACTACAGTGGTAGAGACAATTGAGTGTATTGCAACATTTCAGAGAACAAGATCAGAACTACCAAACATTGCTGGCGCTATAGACGGAACGCACATTCACTTAAGCGGCTAGTTGGGGATCACTTAAGCGGTGGGATCACTTAAGTGGCGCTGCAGATGCCCATTGTGTTTTTTTTTAATAATAATAATAATAATAATACATTTTATATAGCGCCACTATCCATTACAATGATCAGAGTGCTTAGAATGCTAATTAAAACCTAAAAATATATATACATAACTAAAAAAAAAATAATAATAACATCAAAAAGATAATATTAAAAGTAACTTTTTTTAAAGAGATATGTTTTTTTACCCTGAACTACTTGGTGTTTGGATATCGAAACACTCTTTCGAGTATTTGATGAGATATTCAAAGTTCAAGTTCACCAAATTGTATGCAAATTAAGATCATTGCAGTTTCAATTGCCCTATACCACTATGACGTCAAATCAAAACAATCTATTGTTTAAACACTAAGGATCATGGTCGCTAGAGGGGGACAAAACAGCAACAACACAAAGGATTTCCCAAATAAATGTATTTTACAGACGGTGTGAAAGCGATAAAAGTCACTAAACACAGTAAATATTGTGGGAAAAGTATCGATGAACATAATATCTGGAAACTAGCCAATTTGAAATCAAGCGAACCTCAGCAGAGCAGATTTAGTTCAAATTTCTATTGTTCTTCACGATTCTGTCCCCCTCATAAATAAGCCGTTACGTCATAGTGGTATAGGGCAATTACAATACGTACATTCAACTTACATTGTTGAATTGTGTGGGCCACTTGTGTTCTCCTGTTACCTTGTTGTAGATAAACAGAGTCTGTCCTGACTTACATTGGTATTCTGTCCATTCAGTATCCATTTGGGTGGACTGCATAGTGCTTAAATACTAGATTAACGAAATGGACAATTACAACTTTTGCCTGACGATTCCAAACTTTATCCTTCTCGATCAGACAGACGTACAATAATCATCCACCAAACCCACCTTGACTACTTCTTTAGTATTGTAAGCAAAGCCTAAGAAACGTGAAACTGTACACGTAAGACCGTAGCAACTATGAATGATGTCAAAGGTGGGATAACAAGATATTTAGAGTGAGTACACTGTAATCACTGACGCTCGAACTTCAAACTTCGTTCGACTCACAGAAAACAGCAGGCGTCACTGGACAGTGGACTGGAACGAGCCTCGTTTGGATGAAACGAAAATATGAAAAAAATACTCAAAAGTTTTATATAAAACAACATCATTTGTGTTGATAATAAAGTTTTACATGTAACGAAAATGTAGGTTTTTCTTTACAACGAAAGAAACTGATTGAAAACGGAGTCCGTCGAGTTTGTATCGTGAGTGAATAGCTTGGGCTTCCTGTGGTTTATGGCCCGCGATACAATAGGTCAGTGTTGTCTACGACAAGATGGTTGGTATGAACACAGGCAGCCCAACCATTCCTTTTGAGACTACTAAATAATTCAATAAAATGATATTTCCGTCTTTTTTTATGTTTCAATATGCACATGTACTGCGGGAAGCGCGGGATACACACAGGAAGCCCAACATACTCAACACAGGGAACCCAACATAATACGCATTGCTAGAGCGCTCTACCACAGGAAACCCATCAACAAAGACGCTCGCGCGCGCGCAATGCGTTGAGTTCCCTGTGTTTAGTATGTTTACATTGCTGCGGTGGCGGCTAAATGGAGTGGGATGCCTCAAAAGGACCTTCGAGTGTCAAACAATAGAGCGAATCTATTGTGTTACTGCATCGTTCTATTGTTTTATATTAATGAGGTCCTTTTGAGGCATCCCTTTTAGCCTCCACCCATTGCTGCGGGCGCGTCCCACAGGGATCCCAACATAGGACATTACTCAACACAGGGAACCCATCATAATACGTGGTATTATACGTTCTTTGTTGGCTTTGTATATTTTCGCAATTATATTTACAACCTTTTTATTTATTTATTTATTTATTTTGTTTCTCGTTGTGATTTTCGACCCTCGAGTGGCGTAGTGGCGTGTGCAAATGTTCATTATGGATCATCATCATAATAATAGTAATAATAATTTAATATTTATATAGCGCACTCTCCAGAATGCCCAAATGCGCTTTACATATATACAATTCAAAAAATATAAAACTAAGAATGAGAAAGAAGAAATATATATATATCTAGATGTTAAAATATAAAGAACATAAACACAAGAAGATTTAGCAGTTTTATATTTTGCAGAGTTTTAATATCTATGCATGGTATTTTGTTGCAGTTTATGTGTTCTTTGGAATGCATTCGTTTAACTCGTTGTTTATGTGTTTACAAGCAAGTGTTTTGGCCTCTTTTGTTTTTGTCCCGCACCTTAGAATGTTCAGGATATTTATATATTTTGTCCCTTTTAGTCTTTTGTTCGCCTACATACCATGGATTTGATTATTAGGCGATGTTTGCCTCAATTATTTTGTTTGTTTTGCTTTTATTCCCTCAGGATTTAATTTCTTCTGTTGCTTTTCGTTATTTAATGGATAGGGGGTCCTTTTATAACCCATACTAGCCTCCTAGATGACGCCGGTCTTGAAAGGAATCTAAATTCCTTCTCGGATTACCGGGGCCAAGGCTGTCATCTCCCGGGTGGAATTCTTTTATTTTGTCAATTTACAGCCGTAGTACAACCTAACGAGATTTCGTGTTATTCCGATGGTTCCGCGCGAGATTGCTGATTACTGGTCCCGGGAGATGGCAGCCATCTGATAAATAGATTACGAATTTGGCAGCCCTTGATCGTTAATATGTTAGCGTTTAGAGAACCCAAAAGAGTTATATTGCCGTCAGGTTGCATTGACACGCCGAGGTTTTGCATTGTTTAAACTTGCTGGAAACTATTTCAGAAGGCAGGAAATGCTATTTCAGAGACCATATACCTCAAAATGTTTCGGGTGGGCATGTCCCCAGGCCCCCTAGCAGTTCGCGACTTCGCCGCTCGTCAGATTGTGCCTCCTAACAATTACATCGAACCAAAATTATAGAAGAAATAGTAGGTGCTAAATTGAGTGAAGTCAGAAGTACATTATAACTAGTTATGTACTTCTGGTGAAATGTATCACATTTCGTGAATTTCACAATCTTGCGTCACTCCGAAAAAATCCTGGCTACGCCCCTGATTCTTGTATCGTAATTCAAAGTTCAAAACAATTATCTTAGCGATTCAAAGCGGAAAACTATAAGAATGATGATTCTTAGATTCTAAGCTTTAGTTTGAGAAGTATTTAGCCGGTTTTCGTTCACTAGAAACGGAATTCTGGGCATGAGGTTTTAGTTGTTTCGAGACAACTTTGTTTTCAAAATAGCGACCCGGCCTTGTCTCGGCGTTAATTATATTCAAAGTTAAAAGTTTGATCGACCAAAACACTTTTGCTTGTATCAACTAATTAATCAGCCGAATTGTGATTTGTTCCAAAAGTAGTCAGTATTAGTTCACTGCAAATTCTTATTGATATGTTATGAGTTTGATATTGACATGTCTCGAAACGACCATGACCGATGTCTCGAAACGACTTAATATCGTGTCCAGATCTCGAAATGGACATACGACTGTAATTCCTACTACTTAGACTCATCACTTTCTCTAGTATATCACAATCATCAAGAGTATTACCATGTCTTCTACTCGAATACATGAAATTCCATACACGGGTCGTGAAGTATAAAGCTTCGTAGTCGTTGCTTTCAACTGCCGAAAATCCAGGTTAATTTTATGTAATGATTTTCTTTACAATGCAACAGTTTAACTTCAAGTTGGTATACATGTAACTGATGTTTCAAGGCTTCCATGCATGTGTCTCTGTTTCAGTTTCAGTTCGCGAATATATCTTAGCCGTTATAGCAGGCATGTTGACATCGAGCGAACCGGCGAACGTAGCGACATCTCTTCGTTCTTCTGACAGCTCCCTCACGAAATGGAAGGGTGACGATATCAAGTTTGAAGATCTTCTCATCTTTAACAACACACTGAACACTCTGACGAGTGAAGAGTGCGAGATTTCCCTCGAAAAATTCCAAATGAAATGCCTTCCATCGTGTCTTGGGAAGCCATTTTGGATTTCTCCTCATGGTCTAGTTCCCGGTCCCACTCGAATGCAGAATCGCGACCGTACTAACAAAAAAAATACGGTCTCCATTCTTAGACTCGGCCCCGGCCTTAGGCATGGGCACGAGTAAAAACTGAAAAAAAATACAATGATAATAATAAATAAGTATAAACTAATGGAAGATAATATATTATAATAATGTAATTTTATATGAAAACAAGACACAGGATTTAAATTTTGAAACACTCTTAGAATTAACAATGTTGGCTGGGAGCAAGTTTCAGTCTATGACAGTTCTTGGGAAAAAAGAACACTTGAAAGTCTAAATGTGGAGAAAGTGTCCAGTTTAAGGTTGTGGTTTGTGCGAGTGTTTCGGTAGTTGAGTATCTGACATAGTCCTGATGTGTGATAGCATTGAGTCCATTTAGGATACTGTACATCATAGTCACACGGTCGCGTTTCCTCAGAGATGATAGGTCTGTTCATTTTAGGTCATTTAGTAAAGCAGTTACACTTTGCTGTCTGGAGTACTTGTTGAATACAAAGCGCGTCGTTGGATCTTCTCTATCTTGTTCCGCTTAGTGCAGACTTTTGCCGATTTTATTTCCCATGCCATGAACCACGTGAGCGGGACGAATAAGCAAACTGGCTTTTACTACTTAAAAGTCGCAGAAGTTTTACAACCTGGAGGGCCTTCTGTTTTATATATTGTCATCTCGATCAAGAGTACCGCTTATCGATCAGATCTTGGTAGTCATTACGCGACATTGCCAGAAATTAGACATTTTGCGTCTACGATCATTTGTGTCAGCTCAGCGGAGTTACCCAGAATAAAAAGATTAAGCTCAAATTCATGTAAACCATGTGAATTCTGAATCACCAATTAATTGTGTAAAGCGATCTTGATTACATAGCAAAATTGAAAGATACAAACATTGTATTTACCCGTGAGAAAGCCCAAAGTTGACCCTCCTATCTCTCTCTATTTCATTTGAGCTTATTGCTAACTATCTTAGGGTTTCCTGTGCAATCTAACAGGCCAGGATACTTATGTAAACATGTCGATCCAAATAAGCTTGATAGAAGCGTTGGTGAAAACAGGATATTTTACTCAGTTTGCTTCTGTATTCAAAGTGGAATTTAGTTTGATCTTTATCTTTGTGGCCAAATAGGTGTAATATTCTGTAAGTTTAGATATTATGATGTCATTTTGAACTTGCTATCGGGAAAGTGTGTACCATGCTCGGGATTTTACCTAATTTGGCGGCCTTTATTGATCGAGCTCGGTTTTATCTTCGGTAAGAAGTGTGCTCAATTCGAACACCCAAAACAATAAACTTGTGAATTAGACATCGGGAGTTTGCTTTCCGCGAAGTTTAGTTTTAAGATATTTCCTTTTCTCCAATTTTTTTATTGTTTGTTTGTTTGGTCATACATTTCCATTTCTAATATGAATTGATAATGAGCTGTGCGACCAGGCATGTCTCTATTTTCTGGCGGCAATGATATTGACTCACTCAAGAACTTTACCACGGCCTTTCCCTCGTCTAACGCTCTTCATTGCTGCCGTAGCAATTAGATGTAATTAGCTTAATATTAGCTTAGTTTAGGTGTCCCCAATTAGTGGTCTACCTGTCTACTAGACTAGACACATTAATAAAGTTGTTCATTCATCCATTCAGCCTGAGCGATTCGATCGCGATTTGATTTGTTAACGCAACGCATGGTGGTTAATACAAATCCTTCACGCACTCAACATTCTTTTACCATATACGGTACACATTATTTTACTGTGGGGATTATAGAGTGCAATTTAGAAAAGCTTGAAAACTAAATAACTAATTAGTACTAAATAGCACTTCCTTTACAAGAATCTCCCTTTATATTTCGTTTTAACCTTAAAACAAAGCTGTACGAGCTGTTCAGTTATACCCTACTGACAGACTTTCGGCCATTTTTACTGTATTTGAATCTACCGCTGCTCATTAACTACGCAACGGCTCAGTGATTTTCGGCTCCAAATGACTTACATGTCCAGCCATTCTGGGCAATGAGGAGCTTGTATGGCTCGCAGCCACAAGACGACAATTAAGCCATTCTCCAAAGAGGGTCAAACAAATAGTACGACTACCGGCCATATGCAAGATCATCTCAGACAAATCAGCTCTCTACTGTTAACGTTCTCACCAAAAAGGCAGCACTCCCTTCCCATTGCGTATATGCTAGCTTGTAATAGAAATGAGGCCATTTGTCATAAATCTAAGTCTGGGTTTAGTTTGAAGTTAATGAGTTTGGGGTGACTAGAAGGGTTTAAGTATGGGTAGTTGGTTGGTATTGATGCAGTTACTGTAGCAGCATTCCAATGCTGGACGCGACTGCAGACTCCCATTCTCATCTCTATAGCACAAGTGAGATCGCTGAGAATAACATACTATTTCTTTCTTCATTTCTCACTCCTAATTCTCTCTCGCTTCAGTAACCCTCCCAGCTCCCTAATCCACCCTCTCTAACTAACCCTCCCTCCCGGCCCTAATCCTCCCTCTGTAACCCTCCCACTCTTCCTAATCCTCCCTCTGTAACCCTCTCTAATTAACCCTCCCACTCTTCCTAATCCTCCCTCGTGTAACCCTCTCTAACTAAACCTCCCTCCCTTCCTAATCCTCAACACAAAGCCCATTTTGAGCCGACTCGGGCTACCTGTACAAATATTGTCTAAATGAGGGCCGTGTGAAAATCGTTTTGTTGAACTGAAACTGAGGCTGTGCGTTCATATTAGGTAGTAGTTACATGGTTGGTAAGTAAGTAAGTAAGTAAGTAAGTAAGTAAGTAAGTAAGTAAGTAAGTAAGTAAGTAAGTAAGTAAGTAAGTAAGTAAGTAGGTAGGTAGGTAGGTAGGTAGGTAGGTAGGTAGGTAGGTAGGTAGGTAGGTAGGTAGGTAGGTAGGTAGGTAGGTAGGTAGGTAGGTAGGTAGGTAGGTAGGTAGGTAGGTAAGTGAGTGAGTGAGTGAGTGAGTGATTAAGTAATTAAGTAAGTAAGTAAGTAAGTAAGTGAGTAAGTAAGTAAGTAAGTAAGTAAGTAAGTAAGTAAGTAAGTAAGTAAGTAAGTAAGTAAGTAAGTAAGTAAGTAAGAAAGAAATATATTTATTTTACAAGGACAACACGTAATAGCAAAGCTAATAAACTTCTGGCCTCAAAACTAACATATATATTAACATTTGAAAATATAGAATAATACCTATTTGTATTTACAATAGATAATACAGAATCTAAATCACAAGGACTAAACAACTATGAAACATATAATACATACACCTATTTCGAAAAAGGTTGTCAGAGAAAAGGCGATAGAATGGTGAATGGTCATTCTAAGACCAGATAGAACTATAGATGGTGTGTGTGTATATTTAAGTAGCGGTCCAGCTAAGAGGTAGGCAGAATAACAATAGGCTGCGCCAATTTTGTCCGTTAATGACCTTCATTTTAATCTGATAATCTCATTAATGTGAAGGTTATGATTGGTCAATAAGCCAAAAAGCGCGAAATTTGAATTCGTTTTTCGATTTTCATGATCAAGAAGATTATTTTCAAATTCGTTTTTATCGCTATAGATAATAAATGACTTTTATATAAACATTTTTTAATGTGAACAAAATTGTATGTGTCATTTATCTGTAATTGAGCGAAACAACTGTTGTGATGGAAATTCGAGAATTCCGTACTGGGACATATCAGTTAACAGTACTGACATCATAATAGAAATGTCAAACTTGATGACTAACAGCACTATATTTGTGGCCGTAATCTGAACCAAACAAAACACATTGGTTTCATACCGTAGCACTGAGTTAGCGATTATTCAGAGCTAATTCTAGATCAAAGCGTTGGTGCGTTTCTACAATCTTCGATATGCTTGATTCAGCGTTAATTCTGGCCCGGCAGTAGACGCAGAGCCTTCTTTAATGGTCTTTGTGACTTACAAAGCAATACTCTTTCTCTGTAGCATTGGCCACAAACAAGTTCTTCAAATCCACCTTTGGACAATGGAGTGATGCCATTCCTCATGTCGGGGACAACAACAAGACGACATAAAGGGCATTTCATAAGCAAATATTGCTTGAAATGATAAACGAAATATATATAAACCTAGGAAAAATATAATTTCAGGTATAAATGCTTTCTAAATGCTGATAAACTGTAAGAAGACGTAGTAATTTTGAAGAGTTGTCGCTATTTCAATAACATGTGAGATTTGAGATGGCGTCTTGGAGTGACGTCACAGAACGATTCCTTCAAATACAATAGGTTTGACACATACGATTTTGCCCATATTTGGCTAGGTGAGACTTATATGGTTAGGCTACGAGCCGACACTTTAAATTCGGTAGAAAATCGTTTCAATGTCGTAGTATCTACGGATTTCGAGATTTCAGCCAATAGGAAAGACGTATTTAATTAGATAATTGGATAAGTTGTTGAGTGATCTTTATTTACTTTTGGCGTAGCACGGCCTACCTCTTAGCTGGACCGCTACTTAAAGGGGCAGTGTCAAGCCTCACGCATGCGCATTAAAATCAAAACAATAACACTCGGTTGAGAAGCGTACCTTGCCCGGTAACGAGTTACAAAACCCCCCTAAAACCGTTCTAATCGCTAAATAAATGACCTACAGGACTCATGTAGATACTAATCTTTATTTAGAAAGCAATTTTAGAACTTCAAAATATCAAAAGGACTGAATTCAAGAAGTGAATTCACGGCCGATCAAATAAAACACAGGAAGCCCAACACATAAATAGATGGTGGGAAGCTCACCGGGTTTACAAGTAGTTCAACGTGAGTTTTTCTCTTCAAAAGTCATGAACAGTACTGCACCTACGATTGATGATCAAGATTCCTTCGCAATCGACCAGAATTGCTGGTTTACAATTCGGTTTTCTTCACTCGAGGATGATGGCGGCCTGCCTTTCAACGGCTGTTCGACAATTTCAACGGCTTCAAAGTCAGTTCTAAGATGAAATAATACCCACTAGGAATTGTTGGAAATGAAGAACATGCTTTGAATTATTACTAGTGATCCATTAGACG
This sequence comes from Actinostola sp. cb2023, assembly GCA_033675265.1. NCBI lineage: Eukaryota > Metazoa > Cnidaria > Anthozoa > Actiniaria > Actinostolidae > Actinostola > Actinostola sp. cb2023. Next base: position 342,271 of record JAUJYZ010000910.1, on the reverse strand, counting down.
CTTGAACAAACATGATTAAGGTCGATGGAAACGGATTCAAAACATCGAAAATATTAAAAGTCCACGGTGGACTTTTATTATTTCTCGCTTCTTCGTACCCAGGCTTACGCGGTCCTATGGCTTGACACTGTACCTTTAAATAACCTGACAATTTAGTTCATAAAGCTTTCAGTTGTAAGTAATTATTACGAAACCAAAATAGAATAATTTAAACTGACCAGCAGTCAACTTTGGTCTTTGAATAACCATTCTCCTATCTCCTTTCTCTCTGACAACCTTTTTTGAAATAGGTGTATATATCGTGAAGCTAGGAACGCTAAAGAATCATAATAGTTCAAGATATATTTTATCTAAAGAGTTACCATAGTAACGCTACGCGAACTGAATCTATGTACTATTGCTATACAAACGAACTAAGTCTTATGTCATCAGTGACCAATACAAGTTTACTCAGTCAACAAGCTGAACAAATACAGCTAACGCACTTCTCAAGAACTAGCAATTCTAAAGAATAATTACTTGACGTTATGCCTTGCGCAGTAGAGTACAAACTGCAATCAGCCACGTATATATTTACCAACTTATGTATTATTCTGACGTATAGCATATTAGCATATGTTGACGTATTGTCATTATAAATAGAGTACACAAAGAGCTAGGACACATGTACACTTCACTTCAGTTGAACCATGTAACATTCAATCTAGAACACAACTGTTAACCGATGTAACTCAAGTCCAAGAGCTTCCAATAAAGACCAGTACCACATCCAACTCGCCACTGTTTAAAGCTATTCTCACAATGGAAGAGAACCCGAGGTAGTCTACAGTCAGGTATAAACATTTGTTAATGTTGAGTGAAGCAAAAATGACGTGTATCAGCTGCGAATCTTATGTTATCCATTGTCAAAAAACTACGTGCATGTAATGTCCATCTTTAAATGTTGCCATTGTGTTTATATGTACTTTATCACAACGAATTCATCTTTTTGCATGTCAAAACTCATACCATTTTCAATTTTTCAATGAACGAAATTGACTCCACTGTTAATTCTAAAGTTCTATTGTGATTTCTCATTTTCAATAGTTTTCTCAGTCATAATGTCGGTGAATAAATATGCCTTTCATCGCGCATTCAAGATTCGAGAAAAACGGAAGTGTTTTCGTCAACTTGAACTAATCCTATTCATAAGAGAAAGCCAACAGAAATAGTTAGAATGTCCGTTTCAAAGGAAGATTTCATATTGCTTAACAAAAACCTGATCAGTGCTTTCCAGCAATCATTTACAAAGTTAGAAGAGACAATGACACAACACAGTAAACAAAACCATTTTGATTTAATAGCCGTAAATTCAACCATGAAAGATAGTCATGAGAAAACAAATAGTTTCGCACAAAGTAGCGCATCTTTAGAATGTATACCGACTTTTTCGGGTAAAGAGAGCGACGCTTTTGAGTTTATGGAATTATTTAAATGTTTTTCTGACTTCAATCGATTTACAAATGAGCAGAGACTAGCTGCATTCCCGCTGGCCCTAACTGAGTCAGCTCGAACCTGGTTTTATACTCTTGATCATAAGTTCTCGACTTTTGCAGAACTGTGTAATTTGTTTAGAGAAAGATTTTTGTCAACAAGCGATGAATGGTTTTTACGACAAGAATTAACCAATAGAAAACAAAGTACAAATGAATCTGTATTACAATATAGCGGAGATATTTTGAAGCGTTGTCAAAGACTAGATATTTCAAAGAAAGAGCAATTGCATAAGTTGATTCAGGGTTTTCTACCTAGGATTCGAGAGCATGTAGTCCTGTCTCAGCCAAAATCAATCGATGAGGCGATTACAATAGCAAAGATTAAATCTTTCACATCGAAAAATGCTAATGTCGTCACTTCAAAGGACCTTGACAATTTTCAACAGAATATGCTTTCTGCATTTCAAAAAGTTTCCACAGCAAGTTGTTCTCCTAAAGTAACTGCTTTTGACCAAGAAATGTACGTCCAGAACAGATTCCAAAACTAGAAAACTTCATTAAAAGCCAGGTTCAGAACGAAATACAGCGCCTTAACTTAGTACCGAGACAACAGAATAGGTTTTCAAACAGTCAAAGTGCTCAAACAGGAAACTGTAGAGTAAACTTTATGAATGATCGTTCCAGGACAAATTTAAACGGATACGGGGGACGATTGAACGGGACTGAGAATTGTTCCCCTTCTGTGGTAAATAACCAGAATAAAAGTAAAACCCGTTTTTCGTTGAATCATTCTGACCAGAAAGCCACAAAACACAAAATTTCCAATGATCACAAACAATCTATGAAAACAAAAGACGTAAAATCAGTATTTCCAAACACAGCAAATATTGCTAAGGAAGCAGCTTTACGTACGAATAGGAACAATAGAATCGGTAAATACAGCTTTGACAAACCCAAATTAAGGGCTAAAAGTCTTTTTGAAAACTTTGCTGTGATTGACAAGTCGGAAATTGCTTCTTTTGTTACACCGCCTGTGTCCACAAAGCAACTAACTGTGTTTGATCACCTTGAAGTTACTGGACTTTCATTTCCTACACTTAATGAAATTGATCTTCCGTCGACCACACTTACCACAACTTCATTTCCAGATATTTCCGAAAACATTATTAAGAAAATAACTTCTTATAATTTGGACTATCAGTTAGCAGAGAACAATACGCCTGGTATAATGACAAAACGAAAGGTACCGCTCCTTACACAAATACTTTTGTTCATTCTGCAAAACTAATTACTAGTGATATACCACGTTCAGACCGCTTAGAATCTTCGAAAATCAATCACGATTCTATCTTCTATAAGGTTTGTTCACTTAGTTTTACTACGATAGTTACCATAATAAGTTTTATTTTTCATTGCTGTTTCGATTTAGCCGTGAAAATCCACGAATTTACTAATCCGCGCGAAATGTATACTACAGTTTTTAATGACTTTAAGACCATTGGTCACGATTTTAGTAGATACATGCGATTAGCTTTTGCTAAATTAGAAGATTACTTCTCGTTTTATGTGCAAGATAAGTTTAATGATCAACTATTAGAAAACAAACCAGATACCAGACCTACAGAATTGGGCCAAGATACTCAGAATGTATTTCAGTTGATGGTTTGTGTAGTAATCATTTAAACATGAAGTCCTTCGTGGATCAACAACGTGATTACACAACTAGGACAAAGCAACGCTTAGCTAAACAACTTTATAACGAACAAGATTTGCTTTTGAAAAATCCACTTGAGAATAATGATATTGAAGAAAAACGCATTCCCGCAGAAGAGGACGTTTATATTGACAATAAGGTCATAGAAGATGACAAAAGTGCAATTAAGGATTTTTCAGTAACTTGTCCAGTTTATAATTTGTTTGTATGTAAACAAACATGGTCAGTGACGAATCGCGTATATGACATATTTTTGTTTGTTTTACTGTTAATGAAAAGTTTGCTTTCTGACATTTCAGAAGTTTTTACTTTCTCGACGATCATGACCATCGTTAAGAATTTCAAGTTGATTATTACAAAGATTATTTTTACCTGTAGCGAAGTTTACAGAGGTGCCATTTGTGATATTTCAAAAGATAACGATTATAACATTGAAGAAACGACGAAGAGAGAAGACAATGATATGCAAAACTCTGATGTTTTTCATTGTTCAAACTCAATTGTGAAAAGTTTATTTTCTTTGATTTCTTCTGAAGATAACACGCTATATGACGATATAGATGTTACAAGTTCTTCACGTGCATCAAATTTATCAAGCAAAATCACAGAATGTCTAGAATGTTACAAACATGTTATAGATCTTAAGAATTCATGTTTTCATTGGATAAAGAAGTTAATTACTAAGCGTTTATCAAATTGGATAACTGATCAACATGCTATATCTAGAGATACCGTTAACACGATTAACACTTTTGATATACCATTACGCTCTGATTCAGAACCAGTTATCTCAATGAATTTGCGATTTCCGTTCGACCCAGGAATAGAATTATAATTTTTAAAACGCAATAAATTCAGTAACTACATATCAACAAAGACCACGTTATTGCATGTTTGTCACGTAATACTCAGCTTGTACATTTTTGTTGTGTACAATGTACCATTGTACCATTGAATGTTTTCAAAGCAACGCTGATACATTGACTTCATGCTTCTATTCAACATGACACATTTGTTTGTCCCGAGACTATAGCTCAACGATCCCCAACAAGAAAGTTCTTGGATTCAGTTGATATACGACAAACTCATCATCCTCAAGATTAATCCAGATTCAAGATAATGATATTCTACATATCACAGAACAATGCCTAGATTATGGTAAATTGCCTCCATATCTAAACAGCGGTAACCACAAAGACAACGACAACAGACAACGATGTCCGACAACGACAAGAAAACTAAAACTAAAGTCTAGCTGCAAGAATTTCGAAGACATAATTGCAAGCCTGAAGAATTTCCAAGCATCGAAGCCACAGACAACGATGTACAGACCAGAATCATCCAAAACGAACTTTGACAATAGTCAATTTAGACAGCTGTAGGTAGCTTAGACAGCTTATTTACTCATATTTATTCTTGTACACTTCTAAGAATGGTTCTAACGTTTATTCAATTTTTCAGATTTATTTTGGCTTCAACGTTAAGAAGTTCTCAGAGGTATTTTCACAATTTTTCTCAGGTATAATTTTTCAGTATTGTAAACTTCTTACAATATTACGGTGTAGGGATTTCTATATTAAACTTTCAATTTTCGATATTTTCAACATTTTTGGTGCAGGGAATACACTATTTACTTTCAATTCCAAAACAAATTAGCATAAATTAGCATGTCATCGTTTTAGCATTGAAAACAGAGTACTGTCCATCTTTTTGTTATATATCCCAACTCTTGTCTCGCAGAGCTCGAATGTGACGACGGGGATGTATCGTGAAGCTAGGAACGCTAAAGAATCATAATAGTTCAAGATATATTTTATCTAAAGAGTTACCATAGTAACGCTACGCGAACTGAATCTATGTACTATTGCTATACAAACGAACTAAGTCTTATGTCATCAGTGACCAATACAAGTTTACTCAGTCAACAAGCTGAACAAATACAGCTAACGCACTTCTCAAGAACTAGCAATTCTAAAGAATAATTACTTGACGTTATGCCTTGCGCAGTAGAGTACAAACTGCAATCAGCCACGTATATATTTACCAACTTATGTATTATTCTGACGTATAGCATATTAGCATATGTTGACGTATTGTCATTATAAATAGAGTACACAAAGAGCTAGGACACATGTACACTTCACTTCAGTTGAACCATGTAACATTCAATCTAGAACACAACTGTTAACCGATGTAACTCAAGTCCAAGAGCTTCCAATAAAGACCAGTACCACAACCATCTCTCTACTGTTTAAAGCTATCCTCACATATACACTAAATTGAAGAATGGTTGTCGGGTTCAAAATCAACAGTAGAACATAGAAGCTAAGACCGCAAGGATACCTGGGAAAGCGGTAAATGAGTCAAATGACGTCGCTTATTCGTATTTTTTTTTCGAATATGTGTAGAATTCTGCTTAGAGAGATCACTTCTTTCGATAAACACCGAAATGTTCCTCTGACTACATAAAACTTAGCTGATTTACCGCTTACCCATACACCCTAGCGGTCTAAGCTTTAAAGTGCCTATAACCCCTGTGAGTTTGTTTTAAAAATCGATTATATATTAAGTGAATAGTTACAGGTTTCAGTATTTTGTGATTTGAACTTCGTGTTTGTGAGTTATAGAGGGTTGAAATCGGGATATGTTAATTTGATGACGTGACTTAAGGAGTGATGCCATAGCTTATTTAGTTGTGTTCTTTCTGAAATAGGATAAAAAGTTTATCAAATCATATCCATAAACTGTGAAAAGATATTGCAAGTTTCAAAATGTCAGTAATTTGCACAAGGATGTTTTTGTATGAGACCTGATTCCTTAAAGTGCGTCATTTTGACGTCATCTGATTTCCATATCTCGATTTCAAACCTCTATAACTTGCAAACGCGAAGTTCAAATCACAAAATACTGAAATCTGCAACTATTCACTTAATATATAATCGATTTTTAAAACAAACTCACAGGGGTTATAGGCACTTTAATGTTCTATGATTTTGAACCCGACAACGATTCTTCAATTTAGTGTATATTCCAATTTGAAAATCTAGAATAAAGTCTACTTTTATTTACAAAAATATAGAAACTAAATCAGTAGGAATAAACAACTATGACAAATATCATATCGAGCTATGGAAATATAAATTAAGAATCAATAAAATGAAATAAAAAACTGACTAAGATAAAACTATTATAAATCTAACGACAAGCTATACGATGATGACAATCATGATTATCTGTCATCGATATGTCAACGACACCTGTGACTATCCATACAAAAAATGACCGTGAGAGGTCTAGAAACACATAGTAACCATAGCAACTCTTCGAAAAGACAAACGACAATAAATACAACTGTAGGGTAAGATTTTAAATACGATATATAATGCGACAACAAATTGAGAAGACAAGACACGACAAATTCAAAAACAACCGAGACTAAACTGTACAACCATCCTCGGAAACCCAGGGGCTGCTGTACAACATGACTCGACAAGATACGACGGGAGAAAAGACGCACCACAGCACCACCTGAAATAGACGCGTGGAAAATCGTACTCTATTCGCTCCAACTACTCAACTCTCTCTTTGTTAACTTTGAGTCGGCATTGAAACTCGCTACTATGAGCATTTGTATCTGATTGTGGATTAAATCCCTTTCCATGAATCTTATATATTGATATGACTAAACACCAGTATGAATTCGCTCATGAACTGTGAGGCATCCTTGTCGATTAAACGCCTTTCCACAAGTTTTACATTAGAATGGTTTAACACCAGTATGAATGCGCTCATGACCTTTCAGGGCTCCTTGTTGATTAAACGCCTTTCCACAAGTTTTACATTGGTATGGTTTAACACCAGTGTGAATTCGCTCGTGAACTTTGAGATCTGATGGAGCAACAAATGCCTTTCCACAAGTTTTACATTGGTATGGTTTAACACCAGTATGTATGCGCTCATGACCTTTCAGGGCTCCTTGTTGATTAAACGCCTTTCCACAAGTTTTACATTGGTATGGTTTAACACCAGTGTGAATTCGCTCGTGAACTTTGAGATCTGATGGAGCAACAAATGCCTTTCCACAAGTTTTACATTGGTATGGTTTAACACCAGTATGTATGCGCTCATGACCTTTCAGGGCTCCTTGTTGATTAAACGCCTTTCCACAAGTTTTACATTGGTATGGTTTAACACCAGTGTGAATTCGCTCGTGAACTTTGAGATCTGATGGAGCAACAAATGCCTTTCCACAAGTTTTACATTGGTATGGTTTAACACCAGTATGTATGCGCTCATGACCTTTCAGGGCTCCTTGTTGATTAAACGCCTTTCCACAAGTTTTACATTGGTATGGTTTAACACCAGTGTGAATTCGCTCGTGAATTGTTAGGACTCCTTGTTGACGAAACGTCTTTTCACAAGTTTTACATTGGTATGGTTTAACACCAGTATGAATGCGCTCATGACCTTTCAGGGCGTCTTGTCGCTTAAACGCCTTTCCACAAGTTTTACATTGGTATGGTTTAACACCAGTATGAATTCGCTCATGAACTTTGAGACGTGATGGAAATTTAAACGCCTTTCCACAAGTTTTACATCGATACAGTTTAACATTAGTATGAAGTCGCTCATGAACTTTCAGACTTTCCAATCGTAGAAATGCATTTCCACAGGTTTTACATTGGTATGATTTAGCACCACAGTTCAGTCTATTGGTATCTTTCTTGAGAATATCATCAAGTATTATTGTCACTTGATTCTTATTAATTACATCAATGAGTTGATTGTTCACTTGCTCTCGAGTGTTTTGCAATCCACTCCCACATGCAGATTCTCTGTTCTCCATGCTAGTAACGCTCTCAGGTTCAACAATCGCAGAACTTGTAGAATCTTCATTTACTGTTACTTCAACGCTGAGGTTCCCAGTGTGGGGGGTTGTTATTGTAGTTACCTCACATGGCTTGGAGTATCTTACATCTTGTTCAACTTGCTCAATGGAAGAAACACAAGTATTTTTCAAGTTGTGTGAGGTTTGGTTTTCTGTTTCCTTAGAGTAATCATCTGTCATTTCATTGTCATCTGCGTAGCATGATATCAAAATACTTTCCACACGAGAAAATATTTCAACACGCCTTTCAAACTCTGATTGCTGTATACACGTAGTAGAGTTAGAAGATGGTGTAGTTTCATGACCAATAATGCTCTCAGATTTCACTGCAACAAGATTTCTTGGCTGTATACCATGGTCATCAATCACAACCTATATGTAGACAATAAATATATAGGAAGCAATTTTATAACATATCTAACATATAACGCGCGCTCTGATTGGCGCTAATGACGTCATGGAAAATCACTTGCCAACTTTGTCGTTCAAATAGTTTCATGAACTGAAAGACGCTTCAAAGAGCGAAATGAACCTAAAAGAAGACAGGAAAACAATGCATTTATAGGAATTACGCTTTATCATTCTAAGAAGAAGTCAAATGTCACAGCATATTTTAAATATCGGAGAAAAAGATGTGGAAATTCTGAAGTTTTGTTGTTTGCATAAATGTCGCTTCGTTGTGATTCAACACGACTCGAGTGAAGCTGCAGGGTTGACCAAAATTAATCAGTAAAAAACACTGTCTCAAAATCACCATATTCTGATTCGCTACAGCTCAATGTGGCCATTGAAATGAACTGAGATTGACTCTCTACAAGACTACAACACTCGTTCTTCGACTGAGTCCAAACTACACAACTGTAAGTACTGTACACAGTCACAGAGGATGATTGAAGCTTGGGAAACGTGTAAACGTCGAATTCTCAACCATCTCCAAACTAGCAAATGAAAAAGGGATCTCAAAACGTCTACAAGAAATGTTAATGGGTTTTTCAAAGAGGATTCAATTTGTCCCATCGTTCAAAAACAACCTGTTTCATTGCCGAAAATTTGCAAATAATTTTAGCTCAAATCGCAAGTACTCAATGTTCAAGTACAACAATCAGATTTATTCAAAAACTTTTGTAATGTATTTAGTTTAAAAACTTTGTACTTATTTCGATTTCATTCAGAGTTCGAACTAGTATGAAAATGACCCAACACGTGGTGTTCATTTGCCGTTTTATAATTAACTTATTGAGCTTTTTCTTTACGTCGGTATGTAACTCATCGCGCGATCGGCCAAGAAAGTTAGTTTTCTAAAATAAAATAAACAAATAATTATCAAATTTCTAACGACTCCCTAAATGTGGCCACTTGACATTTCCACGAGGGTCAGGCCTCTTAATAGTGGTTCAAATGTTAATCTGTAAAATACCCATAAGCTGAATTCTAAGTTACTAACCACAAGTGTCAGTGTCATATGTATTATACAACTAGGAATAACATTGTAGATCAAAATGCTATACTCAACCTACATCATTGCTGGAGCAATCTGGCCATGTGTGTTCAGTTGTCTTCTTATTATAGTAAAACAGAAGTTCTCCAGATTTACAGTAGAACTCCATCCAATCAGAGTTGAGTTCTTTTGACTTGATTGTTTCACAACAAGAAATCTGAAACAAAATCATTTTTTTTCAATTGATATTCTACTGTAAACATTGCTCAGTAGTTTGTGTATACACACGAATAAAGGGAAATATTGGTGAAATAAAGAAAGATAGTTATATACATATGTTGCTGGAAGGAATATTCTCAAACTCATGAATAATTTATAACCTTATGAGCCAACCCAAATGTTGCATTTGATCAGGTGGGCATGTTTGCGTCGTCTTTGAATCGTCTTAAAACGTTCACGTTTTTGAGCCAAGTGAAGAAAGTGACGGGACAGAGCCAGGTTTGAGACTTCTTTTTTCTTGTTGACCACACAGAGTTTTGAGTGATATCTCAAAACAATCTGGATCGAAGTGCGGGATAATTTTGCCGGGATAATGGCGACGAGTTTTTGTGATCCACAATTTCTTCAAATTTCATCTTTTGGCAATCGATGATAAGAAATATTGGTTCCCTCACAGGTACCCCAAGTTCAATAGTAGTGGCGATCAAAATACAGTAAATGTATGGCTTCTTTTGAACGCTATAATCATTTGGTAAAAATTCAGTGTGATAATACCTGACAAACCAAATCGACTATAAGTCACCAAAAACTGAACGGATACGGTTTAAAATCGGCTCGGACACAGAAGAGATGACTACAAACAAGTACGTGTTTTCGATATAAGAGCATAAAACATGGAAAATCATTTTATAAAGCATAAATATAACACGGCCGCTCATCAGTCTATAATCTTCACATATGGCACTTCATATATGACTGCAAATTATCATGAACTCATTGTCAAATACAAGATATAGTGTTTCATCTGATATCAAAACACGAAGGAGCCGAGTATTTACACGTATAAGCCGCACTTTTTTTCCGAAAATCGCGATCCCAAGTTGGGGGTGCGGCTTAACTGCGAGAACATCGGGAATTGGTACCAGAAATTTACATAAAATTAACACAAAAGAATAAAAGAGTACGCACATCATTGGTGTGTTTATTACTATTAGTTACTCCTAAAAGCATTGGCCCATTGGTTAGACGTTAAACAGGCAAATTAACGGGTACTAACACCTTTTCAGACAGTTTAACGGTTTGCTAAATACTCCAGTTTCAAGTTGTTTAGAGATGACCGCTGTCCTTGACAAAAGACGCATTTGTACAGGCTTAGCCTCGATTCAGAAACTAGTCCGTGCAATTCAAAAATGTTTCTATTGTTTCATGTCAACATTTTTTCGTGTTCTTGTTGATATTTGTGAATAATTTACACTGACTCGAGGCTAACACTGTACAAACGCGTCTGATGTCAATAAGTACAGCGGTTTTACAACGGGATCTTTGAACGCGAAAAGGGACTATTGTGCTAACGGTTTTACTACAAGACCTAATGGTTTGCTAAAGTGTTTTTAATAGATGAGCGGGTTGATTCACGTGTTAACACAACATGTGTCAATCAAGTGTCTCAAACATAACATTCTCACGTGCACGCTAATGAACCTTAGGGTCGGGTCGCACTTAGGATGTTTTATATTTTTGTCGCGTCATAAAATTGTACACCACATGTCATGATGCCACGGTCCCGGGGTCGCACGTTGCGACATACTGATATGCAAATTATTTTAAGACAAACATTTATCCCGCGAAATCTTTAAAGCGCCAAATATATAATCTTGTCACCATGAGGCTGATGCTTGTTTTACAATTCACAATACTCACAAATGAAGCGCGAGTTGTATTTACACCAAATAAGCACGACTACGTATGGAATGCGCATGGGTATGAATACTGGATTCCCCTGGGAGGATTATAAATATCAACGAGCACTCCTTCTCAGCTCAGTCGCTCAGTCTTCAGATCAACGCGAGAGAGAAGACAGTGGAACGGCCCACCCTCCCGAACCCCGGAAAATTCGTGTTGAAACCATCAAAACGTACCACTACTCCTTCACGCGCTCGATCACTCTTCTTCCCATCCTTAATAGACCTTATACAATGAGCGCGAGTTGCGAGTGTTGTGTAATAGAATACTGGCGATATTTCTTCAATCTCTTTTCGATTTCTTTAATACCCAACAGCTTATTGGTTTGTACGCTTTGTACAACATTCGTCGCAGGCGAATGTTGGCTCTCGCTGCTGCGAACCGGCATCAACGAATTCGGAGAAGAAGGAATCGTCGATTGAGGTATTGGTGTTTACCACGACCACAACATTCATGGTTTGAATACACTACAATGATCAACAGATTCCAGATGATTATTTCAAGCAGCAACTACGAGTTCGAAGAGCAACTTTCAATCAGCTATTAAATATTATCAACCCATATATCGCGAGACAAGATACATCCATGCGAGACTGTATTCCACCAGAAAAGGTTTTGGCAATCGGTTTATATAGACTAGCCCATGTTAATGTGTCAATTGCCCCTGTTTTCAACGTCGGAAAGTCAAATGTCATTGAGGCAGTGCAAGATGTTGTGAACGTTTTATATGATATGCGACAACAATATATCAAGTTCCCTACTACAGTGGTAGAGACAATTGAGTGTATTGCAACATTTCAGAGAACAAGATCAGAACTACCAAACATTGCTGGCGCTATAGACGGAACGCACATTCACTTAAGCGGCTAGTTGGGGATCACTTAAGCGGTGGGATCACTTAAGTGGCGCTGCAGATGCCCATTGTGTTTTTTTTAATAATAATAATAATAATAATAATACATTTTATATAGCGCCACTATCCATTACAATGATCAGAGTGCTTAGAATGCTAATTAAAACCTAAAAATATATATACATAACTAAAAAATAATAATAATAACATCAAAAAGATAATATTAAAAGTAACTTTTTTTAAAGAGATATGTTTTTACCCTGAACTACTTGGTGTTTGGATATCGAAACACTCTTTCGAGTATTTGATGAGATATTCAAAGTTCAAGTTCACCAAATTGTATGCAAATTAAGATCATTGCAGTTTCAATTGCCCTATACCACTATGACGTCAAATCAAAACAATCTATTGTTTAAACACTAAGGATCATGGTCGCTAGAGGGGGACAAAACAGCAACAACACAAAGGATTTCCCAAATAAATGTATTTTACAGACGGTGTGAAAGCGATAAAAGTCACTAAACACAGTAAATATTGTGGGAAAAGTATCGATGAACATAATATCTGGAAACTAGCCAATTTGAAATCAAGCGAACCTCAGCAGAGCAGATTTAGTTCAAATTTCTATTGTTCTTCACGATTCTGTCCCCCTCATAAATAAGCCGTTACGTCATAGTGGTATAGGGCAATTACAATACGTACATTCAACTTACATTGTTGAATTGTGTGGGCCACTTGTGTTCTCCTGTTACCTTGTTGTAGATAAACAGAGTCTGTCCTGACTTACATTGGTATTCTGTCCATTCAGTATCCATTTGGGTGGACTGCATAGTGCTTAAATACTAGATTAACGAAATGGACAATTACAACTTTTGCCTGACGATTCCAAACTTTATCCTTCTCGATCAGACAGACGTACAATAATCATCCACCAAACCCACCTTGACTACTTCTTTAGTATTGTAAACAAAGCCTAAGAAACGTGAAACTGTACACGTAAGACCGTAGCAACTATGAATGATGTCAAAGGTGGGATAACAAGATATTTAGAGTGAGTACACTGTAATCACTGACGCTCGAACTTCAAACTTCGTTCGACTCACAGAAAACAGCAGGCGTCACTGGACAGTGGACTGGAACGAGCCTCGTTTGGATGAAACGAAAATATGAAAAAAATACTCAAAAGTTTTATATAAAACAACATCATTTGTGTTGATAATAAAGTTTTACATGTAACGAAAATGTAGGTTTTTCTTTACAACGAAAGAAACTGATTGAAAACGGAGTCCGTCGAGTTTGTATCGTGAGTGAATAGCTTGGGCTTCCTGTGGTTTATGGCCTGCGATACAATAGGTCAGTGTTGTCTACGACAAGATGGTTGGTATGAACACAGGCAGCCCAACCATTCCTTTTGAGACTACTAAATAATTCAATAAAATGATATTTCCGTCTTTTTTTATGTTTCAATATGCACATGTACTGCGGGAAGCGCGGGATACACACAGGAAGCCCAACATACTCAACACAGGGAACCCAACATAATACGCATTGCTAGAGCGCTCTACCACAGGAAACCCATCAACAAAGACGCTCGCGCGCGCGCAATGCGTAATACGTTGAGTTCCCTGTGTTTAGTATGTTTACATTGCTGCGGTGGCGGCTAAATGGAGTGGGATGCCTCAAAAGGACCTTCGAGTGTCAAACAATAGAGCGAATCTATTGTGTTACTGCATCGTTCTATTGTTTTATATTAATGAGGTCCTTTTGAGGCATCCCTTTTAGCCTCCACCCATTGCTGCGTGCGCGTCCCGCAGGATGCACACAGGGATCCCAACATAGGACATTACTCAACACAGGGAACCCATCATAATACGTATTGCGCGCGTGCGCTCTACCACAGGAAACCCATCAAAAAAAGACGCAAATATCATTTTATTGAGTTATTTAGTAGTCTGTAGACTATTGTCAGCGGTCTCACACAGAGCTCATAAGAGATGGGACACAATCACACATCACACTTCGAGACTTTAGGTCCTCCACTTTCTTTACCCCAAAAAAGGCCCAGAACGTATTCCCCAAAAAATCCATTTTCTCTCCACATTTTTATCAACCCAAAAAAAGTTAATGCTAGCCATAAAAAAGTCCCAAGCCGCAAAATTCAAACCCCAAAAAGGTCTTAGCACCTCCCCGTCACTGATACCCCTGAGTACCCCCCCCCCCCCCCCCCCCCCCCCCCCCCCCCCCCCTGGCGACAGCCTTTCGCCTCGAGGTAGTTTGAATTTCAAGCATGCACTCGAGCGGTGTAGTGGCGAATATGAATGAAAAGTTGAATGTACATCTGGCTATAGTGCCTTGTTGGCTTTCGCAGATGTGGACAGCCTTTCGCCTCGAGGTAGTTTGAATTTCAAGTTTTACAATGTCCATGAAGTTTGTATTGGGGTGTGGTTCCCCTTTGATTTCAGAGAATTTACACTCCATGTGCTTTCAGGTATCAGAATTCCTTTTCAATTAAGCTGAGTTTTATGGTTTTATTAGCTTGGGATTTGATGAAGGACAGGATTACCATGAGAATGTATTGTTTAATTGTGAGCAATAGATGAAGCTTGGTGCATATTCTCACCATATTTTATTTTAATAATGCGTTCTTTGTTGGCTTTGTATATTTTCGCAATTATATTTACAACCTTTTTATTTATTTATTTATTTATTTTGTTTCTCGTACGCGTTGTGATTTTCGACCCTCGAGTGGCGTAGTGGCGTGTGCAAATGTTCATTATGGATCATCATCATCATAATAATAATAATAATTTAATATTTATATAGCGCACTCTCCAGAATGCCCAAATGCGCTTTACATATATACAATTCAAAAAATATAAAACTAAGAATGAGAAAGAAAATATATATATATCTAGATGTTAAAATATAAAGAACATAAACACAAGAAGATTTAGCAGTTTTATATTTTGCAGAGTTTTAATATCTATGCATGGTATTTTGTTGCAATTTATGTGTTCTTTGGAATGCATTCGTTTAACTCGTTGTTTATGTGTTTACAAGCAAGTGTTTTGGCCTCTCTTTTGTTTTTGTTCCGCACCTTAGAATGTTCAGGATATTTATATCTTTTGTCCCTTTTAGTCTTTTGTTCGCCTACATACCATGGTTTTGATTATTAGGCGATGTTCGCCTCAATTAGTTTGTTTGTTTTGCTTTTATTCCCTCAGGATTTAATTTCTTCTGTTGCTTTTCGTTATTTAATGGATAGGGGGTCCTTTTATAACCCATACTAGCCTCCTAGATGACGCCGGTCTTGAAAGGAATCTATTGATTCCTTCTCGGATTACCGGGGCCAAGGCTGTCATCTCCCGGTTGGAATTCTTTTATTTTGTCAATTTACAGTCGTCGTACAACCTATCGAGATTTCGTGTTATTCCGATGGTTCCGCGCGAGATTGCTGATTACTGGTCCCGGGAGATGGCAGCCATCTGATAAATAGATTACGAATTTGTTAAGTCGCTTATCCAAGGGCAGCCCTTGATCGTTAATATGTTAGCGTTTAGAGAACCCCAAAGAGTTATATTGCCGTCAGGTTGCATCGACACGCCGAGGTTTTGCATTGTTTAAACTTGCTGGAAGCTATTTTCAGAAGGCAGGAAATGCTATTTCAGAGACCCTATACCTCAAAATATTTCGGGTGGGCATGCCCCCAGGCCCCCTAGCAGATCACGACTTCGCCGCCCGTCAGATTGTGCCTCCTAACAATTACATCGAACCAAAATTATAGAAGAAATAGTAGGTGCTAAATTGAGTGAAGTAAGAAGTACATTATAACTAGTTATGTACTTCTGGTGAAATGTATACATTTCGTGAATTTCACAATCTTGCGTCACTCCGAAAAAATCCTGGCTACGCGCCCCTGATTTTTGTATCGTAATTCAAAGTTCAAAACAATTATCTTAGCGATTCAAAGCGGAAAACTATAAGAATGATGATTCTTAGATTCTAAGCTTTAGTTTGAGAAGTATTTAGCCGCTTTACGTTAACTAGAAACGGAATTCTGGGCATGAGGTTTTAGTTGTTTCGAGACAACTTTGTTTTCAATATAGCGACCCGGCCTTGTCTCGGCGTTAATTATATTCAAAGTTAAAAGTTTGATCGACCAAAACACTTTTGCTTGTATCAACTAATTAATCAGCCGAATTGTGATTTGTTCCAAAAGTAGTCAGTATTAGTTCACTGCAAATTCTTATTGATATGTTATGAGTTTGATATTGACATGTCTCGAAACGACCGATGTCTCGAAACGACTTAATATCGTGTCCAGATCTCGAAATGGACATACGACTGTAATTCCTACTACTTAGAGCCATCACTTTCTCTATTATATCACAATCATCAAGAGTATTACCATGTCTTCTACTCGAATACATGAAATTCCATACACGGGTCGTGAAGTATAAAGCTTCGTAGTCGTTGCTTTCAACTGCCGAAAATCCAGGTTAATTTTATGTAATGATTTTCTTTACAATGCAACAGTTTAACTTCAAGTTGGTATACATGTAACTGATGTTTCAAGGCTTCCATGCATGTGTCTCTGTTTCAGTTCGCGAATATATCTTAGCCGTTATAGCAGGCATGTTGACATCGAGCGATCCGGCGAACGTAGCGACATCTCTTCGTTCTTCTGACAGCTCCCTCACGAAATGGAAGGGTGACGATATCAAGTTTGAAGATCTTCTCGTCTTTAACAACACACTGAACACTCTGACGAGTGAAGAGTGCGAGATTTCCCTCGAAACATTCCAAATGAAATGCCTTCCATCGTATCTTGGGAAGCCATTTTGGATTTCTCCTCATGGTCTAGTTCCCGGTCCCACTCGAATGCAGAATCGCGACCGTACTAACAAAAAAAAATACGGTCTCCATTCTTAGACTCGGCCCCGGCCTTAGGCATGGGCACGAGTCAAAACTGAAAGAAACTACAATGATAATAATAAATAAGTACAAACTAATGGAAGATAATATATTATAATAATGTAATTTTATATGAAAACAAGACACAGGATTTAAATTTTGAAACACTCTTAGAATTAACAATGTTGGCTAGGAGCAAATTTCAGTCTATGACAGTTCTTGGGAAAAAAGAACACTTGAAAGTCTAAATGTGGAGAAAGTGTCCAGTTTAAGGTTGTGGTTTGTGCGAGTGTTTCGGTAGTTGAGTATCTGACATAGTCCTGATGTGTGATAGCATTGAGTCCATTTAGGATCCTGTACATCATAGTCACACGGTCGCCTTTCCTCAGAGATGATAGGAGTGTTCATTTTAGGTCATTTAGTAAAATTAAAGCAGTTACATTTTGCTGTCTGGAGTACTTGTTGAATACAAAGCGCGTCGTTGGATCTTCTCTATCTTGTTCCGCTTAGTGCAGACTTTTGCCGATTTTATTTCCCATGCCATGAACTACGTGAGCGGGACGAATAAGCAAACTGGCTTTTACTACTTAAAAGTCGCAGAAGTTTTACAACCTGGAGGGCCTTCTGTTTTATATATTGTCATCTCGATCAAGAGTACCGCTTATCGATCAGATCTTGGTAGTCATTACGCGACATTGCCAGAAATTAGACATTTTGCGTCTACGATCATTTGTGTCAGCTCAGCGGAGTTACCCAGAATAAAAAGATTAAGCTCAAATTCATGTAAACCATGTGAATTCTGAATCACCAACTAATTGTGTAAAGCGATCTTGATTACATAGCAAAATTGAAAGATACAAACATTGTATTTACCCGTGAGAAAGCCCAAAGTTGACCCTCCTATCTCTCTCTATTTCATTTGAGCTAATTGCTAACTATCTTAGGGTTTCCTGTGCAATCTAACAGGCCAGGATACTTATGTAAACATGTCGATCCAAATAAGCTTGATAGAAGCGTTGGTGAAAACAGTATATTTTACTCAGTTTGCTTCTGTATTCAAAGTGGAATTTAGTTGATCTTTATCTTTGTGGCCAAATAGGTGTAATATTCTGTAAGTTTAGATATTATGATGTCATTTTGAACTTGCTATCGGGAAAGTGTGTACCATGCTCGGGATTTTACCTAATTTGGCGGCCTTTATTGATCGAGCTCGGTTTTATTTTCGGTAAGAAGTGTGCTCAATTCGAACACGAGGTACCCAAAACAATAAACTTGTAATTAGACATCGGGAGTTTGCTTTCCGCGAAGTTTAGTTTTAAGATATTTCCTTTTCTCCAATTTTTTTATTGTTTGTTTGTTTGGTCATACATTGCCATTTCTAATATGAATTGATAATGAGCTGCGCGACCAGGCATGTCTCTATTTTCTGGCAATGATATTGACTCACTCAAGAACTTTACCACGGCTTTTCCCTCGTCTAACGCTCCTCATTACTGCCGTAGCAATTAGATGTAATTAGTTTAATCTTAGCTTAGTTTAGGTGTCCCCAATTAGTGGTCTACCTATCTACCAGACTAGACACATTAATAAAGTTGTTCATTCATCCATTCAGCCTGAGCGAACCTTAAAACAAAGCTGTACGAGCTGTTCAATTATACCCTACTGACAGACTTTCGACCATTTTTACTGTATTTGAATCTCCCGCTGCTCATTTTAAAACTACGCAACGGCTCAGTGATTTTCGGCTCCAAATGACTTACATGTCCAATGAGGAGCTTGTATGGCTCCCAGCCACAAGACGACAATTAAGCCATTCTCCAAAGAGGGTCAAACAAATAGTACGACTACCGGCCATATGCAAGATCATCTCAGACAAATCAGCTCTCTACTGTTCTCACCAAAAAGGCAGCACTCCCTTCCCATTGCGTATTGCTAGCTTGTAATAGAAATGAGGCCATTTGTCATAAATCTAAGTCTGGGTTTACTTTGAAGTTAATGAGTTTGGGGTGACTAGAAGGGTTTAAGTATGGGTAGTTGGTTGGTATTCTCAGGATAGTTAAGGCATGGGTCTCAAACATTTCAAAATGGCGGCTTTGAAAACAAGAGGGGTGGTCTATTAGCCATTTCAGAAACGAGTGGAGGACTGGGAACGAGTTTTTAGAATTAATCTAATTAAGAAATGAATCACAAGAAAGTGCATATCAGAATTAGTAACTTTCAGGAGTTTGATAGGGTTTGGACAAGTAGCAAATGAACTGCAGACATTTAAAAACTGCAAAAATTACAAAGAAATGTATGGCTACAGGGGACAAGTGTCCTTGGTAAACATACATTTCTTTGTAAATTTTGCTATGTTTGGAAAGCTGTTACTGGTTCAATATCTAACTAAACCTAACAAAACTTTGTAAACTTACTAATTTTGATATGCTCTTTCTTGTGATGGGATTCATTTTTTAATTAGATTAATTCTAAAAACTCGTTCCCAGTCCTCCAGTCGTTTTTGAAATGGCTAATTTCTTTTCCTTTTTGTGATTATTCACTGAAACCTTGACACATGTGATAAAGTCGAAACCTTAACCTTTGTATATAGTTGTTTCTATGGAAACATGTAATCTGACCTTTGACCTTCAATATCAACATTTTACATAAAAGTCTCCTGGAGGACAATAAAAAGTTTTCGTAGGATGGATATTTCTATGTGAATAAATCAGAGTTAGTGTGTAGTCTCTCGGTCTAATTTGAAATTTGTTTAACTTGTTTGGAAGTCTCATTAATGAAATTTGATACTCTTTATTTTCTTCTTTGTTATAATATTATTTCATGATATCTAATTGGAGCGATAAACTTGAAGGCATATAGTATCACATAGAATGTTTAATAATCCAATACATCAAAATTTTCCATACTCCCGAGGCCTTGAAAGTTATTTTTCAAAACTTCAGTTCAAAGGTCAAGTATGATGTCACCATGGTTACCATATTAATAAAAATTAACAAAGCGTTAATCTTAATGATGTGTCCTTAACTGTAGTCTCTACAGTAAAACTAGATGATATTACAGCCGTTCTAAGCTTTTATGGGCGTGGTCGTCTTCGACCCGTGCCTTAATCGGGCCCCTGAGTTGATGCAGTTACTCTAGCAGCATTCCAATGCTGGACGCGACTGCAGACTCCCATTCTCATCTCTATAGCACAAGTGAGATCGCTGAGAATAGGATACTATTTCTTTCTTCATTTCTCACTCCTAATTCTCTCTCGCTTCAGTAACACTCCCAGCTCCCTAATCCACCCTCTGTAACCCTCCCACTCTTCCTAATCCTCCCTCTGTAACCCTCTCTAATTAACCCTCCCACTCTTCCTAATCCTCCCTCATGTAACTCTCTCTAACTAAACTTCCCTCCCTTCCTAATCCTCAACACAAAGCCCATTTTGAGACTCGGGCTACCTATACAAATATTGTCTAAATGAAGGCCGTGTGAAAATCGTTTTGCTGAACTGAAAATGAGGCTCTGCGTTCATATTAGGTAGTAAATAAGTAAGTAAGTAAGTAAGTAAGTAAGTAAGTAAGTAAGTAAGTAAGTAAGTAAGTAAGTAAGTAAGTAAGTAAGTAAGTAAGTAAGTAAGTAAGTAAGTAGGTAGGTAGGTAGGTAGGTAGGTAGGTGAGTGAGTGAGTGAGTGAGTGAGTAAGTGAGTAATTAAGTAATTAAGTAAGTAAGTAAGTAAGATATTTATTTTACAAGAACAACACGTAATAGCAAAGCTAATAAACTTCTGGCCTCAAAACTAACATATATATTACCATTTGAATTAAAATCTAGAATAAAACCTATTTGTATTTACAATAGATAATACAGAATCTAAATCACAAGAACTAAACAACTATGAAACATATAATACATATACACTGAATTGAAGAATCGTTGTCGGGTTCAAAATCAACAGTAGAACATAGAAGCTAAGACCGCAAGGATACCTGGGAAAGCGGTAAATGAGTCAAATGACGTCGCTTATTCGTATTTATTCCCGAATATGTGTAGAATTTTGCTTAGAGAGATCACTTCTTTCGATAAACACCGAAATGTTCCTCTGACTACATAACTTAGCTGATTTACCGCTTACCCATACACCCTAGCGGTCTCAGCTTCAATGTTCTATGATTTTGAACCCGACAACGATTCTTCAATTTAGTGTATATTCCAATTTGAAAATCTTTTATTTACAAGCATATAGAATCTAAATCAGTAGGAATAAACAACTATGAAAAATATCGAGCTATGGAAATATAAATTAAGAATCAATAAAATAAAATAAAAAACTGACTAAGATAACACTATTATAAATCTAACGACAAGCTATACGATGACAATCATGATTATCTGTCATCGATATGTCAACGACACCTGTGACTATCCATACAAAGAATGACCGTGGGAGGTCTGGAAACACATAGTAACCATAGCAACTAACGACAATAAATGCAACTGTAGGGTAAGAATTTAGATACGATACAATGCGACAAAAAATCGAGACGACAAAACATGACAAATTCAAAAACAACCGAGACTAACCTATACAACACGACTCGTCAAGCACTACATTCCGTTCCAATTGTAAGTGTTTAGCCAATCATATAAAATTATTCGTTATTCATGTTCACTGGTTGTCAACGACTCGACACTCCCAGGCTCATGTTTCGTTGTTTATTTACGTAAGAACGTTGCAAAGATAGGAAATGAATTCAAGTACACGATTTATTAGTCTTCATCGCAGCCGTGTTTAGTGTATTGCCAAGTTAAACTCTTTGATATGAAATTATTTCGCTGCAAGGTAAAACCCTTAGTCAATGGACGCCATCTTGTTTGTCACTGGTCTTTGGTATATTCGGCATGGCGCGAACCTTGGCCTGTTTTCGGGCAACGTAACAAGCTCTGATTGGCTAATTCTGTGAAACGGAATGTAGTGCTAGCTTGGGTAAGCAGCCGTGTGTAAGGGGAGAGAGCGTTGCGTGACGACACTAAACACGGCTGCGAGGGAGACTACATTGAAACTCGCTAATATGAACATTTGTATCTGATTGTGGATTAAATCCCATTCCATGAATCTTATATATTGATATGACTAAACACAAGTATGAATTCGCTCGTGAATCTTGAGGTTTCCTTGTTGATTAAACGCCTTTCCACAAGTTTTACATTGGTACTGTTTAACACCAGTGTGAATTCGCTCGTGAACTTTGAGATGTGATTGAGTAACAAATGCGTTTCCACAAGTTTTACATTGGTACGGTTTAACACCAGTATGAATTCGCTCGTGAATTGTGAGGGCTCCTTGTTGATGAAACGCCTTGCCACAAGTTTTACATTGGTATGGTTTAACACCAGTATGAATTCGCTCATGAACTGTGAGGCATTCTTGTCGATTAAAAGCCTTTTCACAACTTTTACATTGGTATGGTTTAACACCAGTATGAATTCGCTCATGAACTGTGAGGGACCCTTGTCGATTAAACGCCTTTTCACAAGTTTTACATTGGTATGCTTTAACACCAGTATGAATTCGCTCATGAACTGTGAGGGACCCTTGTTGATTAAACGCCTTTCCACAAGTTTTACATTGGTACCGTTTAACACCAGTATGAATTCGCTCGTGAACTTTGAGATGTGATTGAGTAACAAATGCGTTTCCACAAGTTTTACATTGGTACGGTTTAACACCGGTATGAATTCGCTCGTGAATTGTGAGGGCTCCTTGTTGATGAAACGCCTTGCCACAAGTTTTACATTGGTACCGTTTAACACCAGTATGAATTCGCTCGTGCACTTTGAGATGTGATTGAGTAACAAATGCGTTTCCACAAGTTTTACATTGGTACGGTTTAACACCAGTGTGAATTCGCTCGTGAACGTTGAGATGTGATTGAGTAACAAATGCGTTTCCACAAGTTTTACATTGGTACGGTTTAACACCGGTATGAATTCGCTCGTGAATTGTGAGGGCTCCTTGTCGATTAAACGCCTTTTCACAAGTTTTACATTGGTACGGTTTAACACCAGTATGAATTCGCTCATGAACAGTGAGGGACCCTTGTTGATTAAACGCCTTTCCACAAGTTTTACATTGGTACCGTTTAACACCAGTATGAATTCGCTCGTGCACTTTGAGATGTGATTGAGTAACAAATGCGTTTCCACAAGTTTTACATTGGTACGGTTTAACACCAGTGTGAATTCGCTCGTGAACGTTGAGATGTGATTGAGTAACAAATGCGTTTCCACAAGTTTTACATTGGTACGGTTTAACACCAGTATGAATTCGCTCGTGAATTGTGAGGGCTCCTTGTCGATTAAACGCCTTTTCACAAGTTTTACATTGGTATGCTTTAACACCAGTATGAATTCGCTCATGAACAGTGAGGGACCCTTGTTGATTAAACACCTTTCCACAAGTTTTACATTGGTACCGTTTAACACCAGTATGAATTCGCTCGTGCACTTTGAGATGTGATTGAGTAACAAATGCGTTTCCACAAGTTTTACATTGGTACGGTTTAACACCAGTATGAATTCGCTCATGAACTGTGAGAGATCCTTGTCGATTAAACGCCTTTTCACAAGTTTTACATTGGTACGGTTTAACACCAGTATGAATTCGCTCGTGAATTGTGAGGGACCCTTGTCGATTAAACGCCTTTCCACAAATTTTACATTGGTACCGTTTAACACCAGTATGAATTCGCTCATGAACTGTGAGGGACCCTTGTCGATTAAACGCCTTTCCACAAGTTTTACATTGGTACCGTTTAACACCAGTATGAATTCGCTCATGAACTGTGAGGCATCCTTCTCGATTAAACGCCTTTCCACAAGTTTTGCATTGATACAGTTTAACATTAGTATGAAGTCGCTCATGAACTTTAAGACTTTCCAATCGTAGAAATGCAATACCACAGCTTTTACATTGGTATGATTTAGCACCACAGTTCAGTCTATTAATATCTTTCTTGCGAATATCATCAAGTATTATTGTCACTTGATTCTTATTAATTACATCAATGAGTTGATTGTTCACTTGCTCTCGAGTGTTTTGCAATCCACTCCCACATGCAGATTCTCTGTTCTCCATGCTAGTAAAGCTCTCAGGTTCAACAATCGCAGAACTTGTAGAATCTGTATTTACTGTTACTTCAACGCTGAGGTTCCCAGTGTGGGGAGTTGTTATTGTAGTTACCTCACAACGCTTGGAGTATCTTACATCTTGTTCAACTTGCTCATCGATGGAAGAAACACAAGTATTTTTCAAGTTGTGTGAGGTTTGGTTTTCTGTTTCCTTAGAGTAATCATCTGTCATTTCATTGTCATCTGCGTAGCATGATATCAAAATACTTTCCACACGAGAAAATATTTCAACACGCCTTTCAAACTCTGATTGCTGTATACATGTAGTAGAGTTAGAAGATGGTGTAGTTTCATGACCAATAACGCTCTCAGATTTCACTGCAACAAGATTTCTTGGCTGCATACCATGGTCATCAATCACAACCTATATGTAGACAATAAATATATACGAAGCAATTATACAAGAACTTAGTTTTAATCCACCAAATAGTTAACTGAACATTCGGGTGGGAAGTTTGGGTCAGTGAGGGAGGGAGATGTGATGATAACAGAAACACAAAGGTGATATGATTCCATTGTCACTAAGCTAAGTGACAATCGACCAGGTCTTAATCAAATTTCTAACGACTCCTTAAAAGTGTCCACTTGACATTTCCACGAGGGTCAGGCCTCTTAATAGTGGTTCAAATGTTAATCTGTAAAATACCCATAAGCTGAATTCTAAGTTACTAACCACAAGTGTCAGTGTCATATGCATTATGCAACTAGGAATAACATTGTAGATCAAAATGCTAAACTCAACCTACATCATTGCTGGAGCAATCTGGCCATGTGTGTTCAGTTGTCTTCTTATTATAGTAAAACAGAAGTTCTCCAGATTTACAGTAGAACTCCATCCAGTCAGAGTTAAGTTCTTTGGACTTGATTGTTTCACAACAAGAAATCTGAAACAAAAGCGTTTTTTTCAATTGATATTCTACTGTAAACATTGCTCAGTAGTTTGTGTACACACGTATAAATGGAAATATTGGTGAAATATTTAAAGGTAATGACATATGTTGCTGGAAGCAATATTCTCAAACTCATGAATAATTTATAATCTTATGAGCCAACCCAAATGTTGCATTTGGTCAGGTGGGCATGTCTAGAAACCCAGTGAAACACTAGTTTGCCTTCTAGTCGTTCTAGAACAGTTTTCTAGCCCATGGGATGGAATGTGTTCCTAATCTGCATAACCACCTAACTGAATACATACATCTATCTTGCTAATTCCTCATTCCCTACATTGTATAAATACCTCAAAACTAACTTATATGGCACTTAGAAATATTATCTCTTTTAAAAATTAAGCAAACTTAAACCCAATCCACACTAATGTTTTACCTGACCAATTAGCTTACCATTATGCTACGAAGTAATTCGTTGGTCAAGGTGGGATTTTCGGAACTTTTATATTACGATCTCTTATATGACGTCAATTGAATATCAGTTTTTGGTTCGAAAACAATGATAAATCAATTAATTGTAATTAATTTATTATTCATTTTTTAGAGGCCTGCGGCCTCGATCATGCTTTCAAATGTTTTCTCGTGTTTGGAAACCCTGATGAAACACTCGTTGTTGAAATATTACATAGTATTAAATAGTTAATAATCATAGAAAAGTAAGTCAAGAACCTACATCATTGTTGGTGCAGTCTGGCCATCTATGGTCAGCAGTCTTCTTATTGTAGTAAAATAGAAGCTGTCCTGATTTACTGTAGAACTCTGTCCAATCAGAGGTCTTTTCTTGTGACTCCATCGTTTTACAAAAAGAAATCTTGATCTAAAATACAATCATAATAAATTATTAAAAACAATGTTTGACTTAATAATTTAAGAACATAAATTTCATATCTCAAAGTAGCATGTACATGGTATGCTTGGTTGTCACTAAGCTAAGTGACAATCTACCAGGTCTTAATCAAATTTCTGAAGACTACCTATTATTAGTGGCCACTTGACATTTCCTCGAGGGTCAGGCCTCTTAATAGTGGTTCAAATGTTAATCTGTAAAATACCCATAAGCTGAATTCTAAGTTACTATAACCACAAGTGTCAGTGTCATATGCATTATGCAACTGGGAACAACATTGTAGATCAAAATGCTAAACTCAACCTACATCATTGCTGGAGCAATCTGGCCATGTGTGTTCAGTTGTCTTCTTATTATAGTAAAACAAAAGTTCTCCAGATTTACAGTAGAACTCCATCCAGTCAGAGTTAAGTTCTTTTGACTTGATTATTTCACAACAAGAAATCTGAAACAAAAGCATGTTTTTTAATTGTAAAAAGCAAACCATTTCATCGACATGTACAAATGTACGTAGGGATAGTTTCCCAGTTACAGATGCAATGAGAAGACAAACTTTACTGTAACTTTGTTCAATAGTTTGTGTTTTGTATTACCTCATTAGCATAGAGTATTATGGGATACCTAAGGTCACATGATTTTGTACAAGTGTGCTAGCTGTCAAGATGTCGGAATAAAGTATTACATTGGCGACGAGGACCAAAATTCGGTTTATAAAGGATTCAATTCGCTAGTTTTTAGAAAAAGTCAACTCGATTCATTGGAGGAATGACTTAGTATTCTTCTGAAAACCTGAACATGTCAGAGAACAAGAACAGCGAACAACACGGCGCCAGTGGTTCGTTGGCTTTGGGTTCAAGTTCAGATACGGCATTTAGGAAGGTAGAAGTGCATGGTTTGCCTTGCTTTGACCCCAAGGGAGAGCCTACTACACTTTCAAACCGATGGAAAAGATAGAAACGAGCATTTAACCTGTATTTGTCGGCGAAAGGAGTCACGAAAGACGGGCAAAAGGTAGCTGTCTTACTATCACTAAGGTGCGGTATTGCAGAAAGAGTATGCAAATTAAGGAAATTGACACAACTTCGTCCTTCGTTTTTCTAATAAATTGATTGAGCTTGCATAATTTTCCGCAATATCGCACCTCACTCCTTACTACATGCAGGCGGTCTCAAATTACAAGAAGTTTACTTTTCAATAGTACCTGAAGATCAAGTTAAATCTTATCATGAGTGTCTTAAAGTCTTCGATGATCAGTTTATAAGTCAAGTGAGTGTACCATTTGACAGGCATTCATTCAGAAAGATGGAGCAATTACCCAACGAAACTGTCGACCTATAGTCCATTTCCGAGTTCCATTTATCTCTGTTTCAAAACGAGTCTACGTGCGAAACCCTTCATATGAAAATGAGTTTTATTTATATGAAAAAGGATAAAATATTTGCATAAGAAAGGTTTCGCACGTAGACTCGTTTTGAAACAGAGATAAAAGGATCTCGGGAATGGACTATTCGTTTGTCGTTTGAGACAGAAAGCGACCACGTGCAAATTTGACAAGGTCGATGAGACAATTCGCGACCAGTTGATTGATAAATGCTGGAATAATGAAATAAGAAAGAAGTTATTGGAAAAGGCCGGTGTTGTCACGCTGTCTGAATTCTTAAATATAGCAAGAGCTCACGAAGGCGTGGATATGCAAATGAAGCACATGGGTTGCCCAACACAGGGATCCCAAGTGAATGACGTGAGAGCTAAACCGCGTGGAAAGGAAACTGAGCGACCTGCACAGGCAGAAGAAACAAAAAGTGGTGATGCTTTATCTAAGAAGTTACCGAATGGAAAGAGATGTTTTAGATGTAATGGAGACAACCACC
Organism: Actinostola sp. cb2023; assembly: GCA_033675265.1. Taxonomy (NCBI): domain Eukaryota; kingdom Metazoa; phylum Cnidaria; class Anthozoa; order Actiniaria; family Actinostolidae; genus Actinostola; species Actinostola sp. cb2023. The sequence goes on along the minus strand of JAUJYZ010000910.1, from coordinate 314,189 downwards.
TGTCAAACAGCAAGCAATGTCCAGCAAGGGATAAAGAGTGCAAAAAGTGTCACAGTAAAGGACATTTTGCAGTTTGTTGCAAAACAAAACCTAAACCAGCTGGAAGTGAAAAAGCTTAAAAAAGTGTTTGATGAGAAACAAACTAGTGGCTACGCCTTTACAGTGGAACGTCGGGATCTACCCAGACAAGATGGCCAAGTAGACGTCAACATTGGCGGAGTATTAGTGCCCAATGTCCTAATCGATTCCGGAGCATCGTGTAACATCCTGGATGAAGGCACCTGGGTTACCTTGAAGCAACAGGGAGTGAAGTGTCAGCCAAGAAGAAGTGAAAAGAAACTGTTCGCGTTTGGCCAATCTGAACCCCTAGAAGTTCTTGGAACATTTGTGTCAGACATCACTTGCAGTGCATCGCACACAATTGCCCAAGAAATCGTGTCATGATCGTGGTTTTGGTTAAATGGCAAATATAAAACATTCCAATAATTTATAAACATTATGAAAAATAATCCTGTATTTATTTTCCCAAAACACCGTGTTTATATATTTTTCCGAAGCAGTTTTCGCAAGATCCCGCGAGAAATTATAAATTCGGGCCCAGGCCCCAATCGGCCAATTCTCTTGAATTCTCAGCCTTTTTCAGTCAAACTTAATCGATCATCTAAGGGAGTCTGGGACCAGATGAATTGGTTTCCCTGTGGAACAGAGGCTTGGGTACTAATGTTTTCAAAATGGCTACCAGAATTACTGTTTCTGTCGAGGAAGAGCTTGGCGATTTACCGGCATTTGCCTCGAGTCATGGCACTACGGACAAATGTCAACAACTCCAAAAAGGTGGTTCTTGGAATTGTATAAACACAAGAACAAGTTGTGGATTAGAAAGACCAATATAAATACAAGAAATCCCCGATGTACAAATTTTTCTCATGGACACTGGTGAGCAACAAGAAGACGATTTACTTCGTACGCTGACATTTACCATACATCGGGAGGCCATTTTAGCACGAGTTCACATGAGAAAAGCTGGTTGATAAACACTACTTGTTGTGAAAATAAATGTAAGTCAAGAAACCTTATTCATTGAACTTTTATTTCCCGATGTACAAATGTTTCCTAAGTGTTTCGTATTTACAGCATGTCTCTACAAAACTGAGGACTTTAGCGAATTTACTGTAAATTTGGCCTGACCGGGAGGTCAAAATTCGATACGGTAGACTGAAAACTAGATGCTAATTAGCTAATATCCCGGATATGACATCGAATTGTGTGCGATGGGTAGTGGAGTGAGCTGCAAGGATGAATTTACAGTGGTAAAAGGAAAAGGCCGAAACCTACTTGGAAAGGCAACAGCAGAGAAACTTAATATCTTAAGGGTTGGACCCCCTGATGTAGAGGAGTTGAACACTCTTTGAAGTGGGCCAGACATCTAGAAACAGTTCCCTGAACTCTTCACGGGTGTCGGTAAACTTTTAAAAGGACTTTAAGCTAAAATTGCATGTAAACGACTAGATAAAACCTGTAGCCCAACCAGTAAGAAGATTACCATTCGCCCTAAGAAACAAAGTGGACGAGAAACTTGATGAATTCTTATCATTAGACATTATAGAAGAAGTCCCGAAAGGACCAACAGGATGGGTCTCACCTCTAGTAGTAGCACCAAAACATGATGGAGACATCCGAGTATGCGTAGACATGAGGAGAGCCAATGAAGCAATTGAACGGGAAAAACATCCCATACCAACCATCGAGGAAATCTTGTATGACCTCAATGGAGCAACCGTGTTTTCAAAGTTGGATCTCAAGTGGGGTTTCCACCAGATAGAGCTGGATGAGGTATCGCGTCACATTACAACGTTTGTAACACACCGAGGACTATACCAGTATAAGCGCCTTATGTTTGGAGTTACGTAAGCTCCAGAGATCTACCAGAAAGTTATCTCGGATGTACAACAAGGTTGTGAGGGAGCTGCAAACATGGCTGATGATAGTATAGTTTATGGCGCTGGAATGGAAGACCACGACAAGAACCTTTACAAAGTACTACATCGTCTCAAAGGAAGCGGTATGACCCTTAACAAGGCCAAGTGCCAACTGAGGCTCCCAAAGTTGACATATTTTGGACACGAGCTAAGCAGGAGAGGAGTTTCTTCAAGTGAAGAAAAGAGAGCAGCTGTAGTGAATGCAAGATCACCACAAAACACCTCAGAAGTAAGATCGTTCGTACAACTAGTACAATACTCGTCAAAGTTTATACCAGACTTTGCCCAAGTTGCAGATCCATTGAGGAAGCTGACTCGCAAGGACCAGCCATTCATATGGGGTAAGGAACAAGAGGAGTCATTTCAGAAACTAAAGCAACTAATGACCAAAGTTACCGCCCTTGCCTACTAAGTGACTGGCAGTAGGAGCAGTGTTACTGCAGTACCAGGATGGAGAATGGAGAGCTGTGTCATATGCATCCAGAAATCTTACGGACGTAGAGAGGAGGTATTCCCAGACGGAAAAAGAAGCCCTAGCCTTGGTGTGGTCCTGTGAACGATTCAATTTGTACATCTTTGGCCGTGAGTTTGAGCTTGAAACAGACCACAAGCCACTGGAGTGTATCTTCAGCAAAACTTCAAAGCCATCTCCCCGCATTGAAAGGTGGGTGCTGCGGATGCAAGTGTAACGAGAGGGATTCGTGGTAACTGTAGTTCGTTTAATCAGACAAAAGGCCTACAAATCATGGAAAATAATACAAAGATGAAGTGTAAGTTTACAATGTGGCTCACTCTGAGACCGAAAGACTTGTTGCCTAACTGAAGGAGTCGAGAGATTGTATGCCAAAATCATAAAATATACTTAAATAATGAAAGAAAAACTACTCTGGTTGAATAATTGCACTATTGTGAAAGTCTTACCCTGACAGGCTCAAACAGATGGTTTGTTTGGTGGTAATTGCTTAACGATTTCGATGACAAAACAACGCTTTAACTAGAACATAAAGGAATTCACATGGCGGTCGTTTCAGTGCGCATGTGCGTTGAAAACACAGGAAGCCCGCGTAGGAACACAGGAAGCCCGCGCTGAGGGTACTGACTGCACACCTCACATGCTTCCCTGCTGCGGTTGGCGACCTCGACAACTATGTATAATAACTTCAGTGTGGACCTAATGGGTCCAAAAAAATAATTAACGGTTCACTTTAAACTTGATTGTTCCTACTTAACATTTGCATAATAAGTAAATTAGACTGTGCAACAGTGTTCAGTATCTGTGGATCCAACATCATTGTTATCTTGTTCTCCTGAACCACGGACATCGGTAGCCGATAAGGATTGGGATGCTGTCCTGCACCTTGACGAGTCGAGCGCCTAACTGGAGGACCGGCATCATCTCTGGTTTCAGTAACTGTTGGTTGTGGGTTTGTACTGTGGTGATCAGGGGAAGAGCAAGTTCCTGACTCTGATACAGAATCATCAGTGGTTGGCTCAGCTGTGCTTCTCTGCCTTTGTTCCTCAACTGCTGTTTCTTCATACGGTGGGTCTTGCTGATCATCCTGTGACATCACCTGTGAATCAAAATCAAATGTTCCGAGGGGCCCGCTGGGAGCACTCCTCTCTTGCGCATGATCCGGTAGCAGTTGTTCAAAGTTGTCCTCATCATCTTCACTATCAGGCTCGTCTGGAGTATTGGATAGGAATTCCATGTCTTTCTTTTCATCAATGACCTTCGTTGGTGTTCTTGGTGGAGTACATGTAACATCTTCCTCCTTGGATGACATTGGTGAATCCTGGAACTCTATATCCTTAGCAAGATATTTTGCATGAAGAATGTCCTTTCTATATACTGTCTTCCTGGATTCCTCTCCATCCAACGACTCTAAGACATAGGTGTTACCACTGTCTAATTGCTTAACTACTTTGTAGGGTGCTGCATCCCATACATCTTGCATCTTGTTGCGACCTTGGACACGATTCCTCAGGAACACTCTTGTACCGACCACAAGGCTTGTAACTTCTGCCTTGGCATCGTTCCTAACTCGTCTCCTAAGAGCTTCCTTTTCTGTCTTCTCTGCAGCTATCTTAAATGCAGTGTCCAACCGGTTCTGGTGCTCGTTGATCCATTCCTCAATGCAACCGCTTCCATCTTCTTGACCCACAGATTGTAGCATATAGTCAATAGGGAGGATTGGTTCTCTGCCGAAGAATAAGTAGTATGGTGAATAGCCAGTGGACGAATGTGGAGTGCAATTGTAAGCGTATATAAGTTCGGGAAGGAATTCTGGCCACTTGCGTTTACTCTTAGGTGCAAGAGTTCGTAAGCGATCATGCATGGTTCTGTTAAACCTCTCGCATTGGCCATTCCCCTCCGGATGGTATGGGGCTGTCCGGCTCTTCGTGATTCCATACACTGTGCAAAGCTCTTGTATTACTCTACTCTCAAAATTCCGTCCCTGGTCACTGTGGATCCTTTTAGGAACTCCAAAGCGTACAAACCATTCTTTGACCAATGTGCGTGCTACTGTGGTGGCTCGTTGGTCCTTAGTAGGGATAGCCTGGATGAATTTCGTGAAGACATCAGTTAGAACTAGGACATTCTCAACTCCGCTGCTGCTCTTCTCCAGTATAGTGTAATCCATGGCTAAGATCTCTAAAGGTGTACTTGCTGTAAGGGAACCCATGGTAGGATGAAGTGTCTTCCCTGCTTTGGCTAGAGTGCACCGTTGACATTTTCGACAGTAGTCAGTAATTTCTCTCACCATTCCGGGCCAGTAACATCTGTTTCTTGCTACCGCTATTGTCTTCTCGGCTCCCTGATGTCCCAAATCATCATGAACCGAAGCCATCACTTTACTCCTCAGTGAGCCAGGAAGTAACAGCTGCTTAACCTCTTCACCATGTACACAAATGACACGATACAGAATGCCATCTTCCTCTGTAGTGCGCTTCCAGTATCTTAACAGCCTACGTGCGAGTTTGGGTTCCTTCATCAGTTGTCTAAGGGTAGGAGGGTGCTTTAGTTTCCAGTAATGCCATAGTCGGCCCAATGCCTCGTCACCAAGCTGCATATTAGCTAAGTCTTCCTTGGGGATAGATGGAAATGTTGACGTAGCCTTGGGTGCTACACTTTGTGATCTCACTCGTGATTCCTGCACAAGGGGTTCGGCTGTCAACTCTTCAACAAACACTGTGATACATGGGGGCACCAAGGTTCCGACTTCTCGACTCTGTACCTGACCTCGTCCACTAGTGACTTCCTCTAGCCTAGCTGATATGGGCTCCTCACCATGGGATGTCTTCCTGCTGAGAGCATCTGCGTTGCCATTACTTCTGCCAGAGCGGTACTTTATGGTGAAATTAAACTGTGCGAGATCCGCTGCCCATCTCATCTCTGTGGCACCCAGCTTCGTGGTGGTCTGTAAGTAACTAAGAGGATTATTGTCAGTATACACGACAAAGTCTGACCCTATCAGTAAATCTCGGTACTTCTGAGCGACGGCCCAGTACAGTGCGAGAAGTTCTAGCTTCATACTCGAATAGTTATGCATGTTGCGCTCACTAGGTCTAAGTCCTCTGCTAGCATAACTTAGCACAACAAGTCCATGCTTCCTGTTCCTGCGATAGGACTGCACCCAAGCCATGAAAGCTTGCATCTGTCTCCAAGATGAACTTGCGAGTGAAGTCTGGAAATCCCAACACCGGTGCCGTTGTTAGCATTTGCTTCAGCTTATTGAAGGCATCCTCACACGCAGAATCCCATTTCTCCTTGACACTCCCTTCCACGTCAACAACTGGTTTCTTCCGACCTTTACGTCCTGTACTTTCTTGTCCTCGTAGGAGACACTGAAGAGGGTTGGCGATCTCTGCATACTTTGGGAGGAATCTTCTGTAATATCCAGACAATCCCAAGAAGCCTCGAAGTTCACGTAGTGTCTCTGGTCTTGACCATTCCATAACGGCACGCACCTTCTCAGGATCTGGGCTGGTCCCCTCACTTGTGACTATGTGACCCAGATAGCGAACCTTTTCACGAAAAAGCTGACACTTTTCGGGCTTTACTTTCAGATTAAGTTTAGACAGGCGAGACAGTACCATCTCCAGTCTTGACAATGTCTCCTCAAAGGTGCTTCCAAACACTAGGATATCGTCGAGGTAGACTAACAAGCTTTGGAAGTTAAGGTCTCCAAAGGCTTTGTCCATCAGGCGCATAAATGTGCTTGGAGCATTGCATAAACCAAACGGCATACGGGTGTACTCGTACAATCCACCTGTCCCAGTCCTGAAGGCGGTTTTTTCAATGTCTGACTCTCTCACTGGTAACTGGTTGAAGCCATGTGCAAGGTCCAGGCTGCAGAAATACTTTGCTCCCTTCAGGACGTCTAGTGCTTCATCCATGCGAGGCAAAGGATATGCATCTTTGTGAGTCTTGGCATTGAGAAGGCGGTAGTCTACACATAACCTAAGCTTACCATCTTTTTTTTCTTACTAGGACGATGGGTGATGCATAAGGACTGGATGATTCTCTGATTATACCACGTTCTAAAGACTTCTGTATATAGTCTCTCACTTCTGTCCACTGTTGTGGCGGCACTCGTCTATGCGGGATTTTTTGATTGGGCGTTCATCGTTAGTTACTATTTGATGCTCTACCAGGTCACAAAATCCTATATCGTCCTCGTCCTTGCTAAAAGTGGTGCGGTAATCTGAAATAACTTCCTGAAGACGCTGATGTTGGGACCCTGTTAGGTCACCAATGTCCATCCTAGTTAGTATATCACTGACAAACACATTATGTGCCCCGACGTCATTAGACACAGCTTCGCGCACATACACATGGTTTTCGTTTACAGTTACAATTTCAACAGAGGGCTCTATATCTGCCACCGACAACATTGCAACTGGACTCTTAGGGTTGAGGTATACATCCTTGCTACTAAAGTTAGCCACCTGTATTGGTACCCTCCCATCGCGTCCAACTGTGACGACTGCTGCACCCACGGCCACTCCACTCGGTAACTCAACCAAGTTAGCTTCGATCCTCTCAACTAGTGAATTATATGGGGAACCTGTCGCTGGCTTTACAGATCCTTCTAAGACTCTAATGGAGCGTGCAGGGACTAGGGTTGGGCCCAATCCCACTAGGCGTACTTGTCCACCCACGTTGGGAGTTGATGCAATGTTCTCTTGGCTACATATGGGTATCTTATACATTTGTAGTGCATGAAGAAGTGCGGCTTCGCTTCTAGTAACTGATTTAGACAAGGGTTCTATAAAGTTCTCACCATACTTTGACACTAAACACTTTTGCATATCTCTTAGTACGTTGGATCCAAGAACACCTGGTACTCTACTTTTACGAGCTTGAATTGGGGTAGAAACTGGGTCTTTAACAATCAAAAATCCCAAGCCTTTAAACATGTGAGAAAGAGCAAATAGCTGGAGTTCTACATAACCAATGTAGGGGATCTCAAGGCCCTGTGATGCTGAGATTGTCATGTAAGATGTCACATCAACCACTTCTCTTCCTGGAGCTAAGTGTTCCTTATAGAAGCTTTCTGTCACCGTCGACACTTCTGCACCAGTGTCAATCAGACATCTGACATCAACATCAACATCTCCAACCCTCACCCTCACCTCTGGACAGTTCCCTATAGCATTTGCAATAACAGAGCCTCCAATTATATGCTCACCCACTGCACGGCTCATTGCAGTGGGCTCAACATGTTTAACTCATCTTTACCCTGGGCTTTGGGGGTAGCTATGGGCCCATAAGGATCAGTGTTCCTAGGACAATTCCTCTTTAAGTGCTGCGGGGAATCACATAGCCAGCATAAACGGGTCCTACCACCCTGGGGTGTACTTCTAGTATTCAATGCTGTAAGGAGGGACTCTATCTGTTTCTGTTGGGCTATCAACTGTTGACCCTGTTGCTTTAACACATTACGAATATCCTGATCTGCAGAAACCTCATTAATGACAACTTCCTGTTTGACCTTGGAGGTTTTAAAGTTATCTTGGCTTCTCATCAACTTCATAACTCGATCGCGGGCATCGAAAAAGGGGAGTTCTGGGTGTTCAGAATTTAACCTTCTCATTTCGGTGCGTATGTTATCCTCACACACTGCCTCAGCTAGGCGAGTTTTCAATTGTGAATCTCTGCCCGCCTTGAATGAACTGTCAAGCTGAACGATGCGATCAAACAACTTAACTAATTCAAGTGAACATGTGACAAGATCATCCCCTTCTCCTTGCCGGTATGCATAAAACAGTTGTTGAAGATGTGGAAGGCTATCCCCATCTCCAAAAACACGCAGTAGCACCATAAAAATATTCTCAGGGTCTCCCTTAACCTCCTCTCCCCTTCCAAGCACCTCACGTCTTGCTCTACCAGCTAAATGCTCAACTAGGTATGCGGCTTGTTCCTTCGATGCCAGACCCCTACTGGCACAGGCAGCTCTAGCATCGTCAATCCACTCCTCGACAGACAGGTCTGATGCTCGTTCAGGTTTTCCCCTGAACCTTTCAAGCTTATGCGAGGGAGAAACATAAATAACACGCTCTTTAACTTCGCTGACCTTCTTTTCGTCAGGCTTATTTTCTCTCAACATCTTTTTTATCTCTCTCTCCGCTTCGTGAGCATTCTTTTCAGCCGTCTCCACAAGTCCCTGCTGTCCAGCTATAATCGACTTCAGCTTTCCTATCTCTCGTTTCGCTTCTTCTAATTGCAATAAGGTAGCCATCTCGATAACTGACTGTCTTCACTTCAGCGAAATTATCATCTACCGTCACTCGTCAGCCGTCAGGGCCATTGAAACGCCTGCTCGCGACGCCACATGTAACGAGAGGGATTCGTGGTAACTGTAGTTCGCTTAAGGATACGGTTCACCTTGGCGGGTACGTCTCGGAAACATTTTTTAATTTCCTTATTATTTGACCAATTCCCATCAACTTTACATCATTTTAAAGCTAATAGAATGAAGATCGCCATAATACCGTGATATTTTCTTTTAAATTAAAAATGGAGACGTCGCGGGTCATTGTTTTGAAAACGACCGTCTCCGTTTGACCGAATTAATAGACCTTGTGTTACATCCGACTCTATTGATCTTTATACCATGTTAATCACGATACTTTGACCTGTCAAACCGTGTCAGGCTTTTGTCATATTCGATGTCGATCAAAAGTTATCTTAGTTGAAGTTTAATCAATCATAAATGTTGTTTCTTCTTCAGTTAACACGTTATAATTTTTGAGAAAAAATCAAAATCAAAAATCCCTGACACGGTTTTTATCTTCAGTTAGTCTGCTAACTTGTTTCAAAGATTTAGCAAAATCCATCAAATCTAAGTACCCTATTAATTCAAAAATATCTTGGTAACTTTGCGAAAACTCAACACGGAGAAAATGACCTTTGAAAGTTTGCAAACATTGTCACGCCCACTTCCTGCAACGGACACCATGCCATCCAATCACGTTCATCCTTCACCACATTGTTTACATTGAGGACGCAGGAAATAGTAAGGTCGTATTACTTATTGCTCTCGTTTGCGCTCAAACTTCAAAGTGTTCGCGAGGCTGCCTGCTACGATCGTAAAATAATAATATTCCGAAATCAAAAAAAGCGAAAACCATCAAATAGGGACAGGATCAAGAGAAGGTACCGAAAGAAGCATTACAGGACTCCCGGTCCTAATGGGATTATGACACCAAAGGCGTTGTGTTTAGAAATCAGAAATCCGTGTTTTTTGCGAATATCTCGTAAATAAAAAACATTTTCAACCAGAAAACACTAAAAAATGAAATTTCGATATGAAATCCATCCGTTAGTGACAAAAACAAAAAATCGTCAAACTTTTTCCACTCAAGGTGAACCGTATCCTTAATCAGACAAAAGGCCTACAAATCATGGAAAATAATACAAAGATGAAGTGTAAGTTTACAATGCGGCTCACTCTGAGACCGAAAGACTTGTTGCCTAACTGAAGGAGTCGAGAGATTGTATGCCAAAATCATAAAATATACTTAAATAATGAAAGAAAAACTACTCTGGTTGAATAATTGCACTATTGTGAAAGTCTTACCCTGACAGGCTCAAACAGATGGTTTGTTTGGTGGTAATTGCTTAACGATTTCGATGACAAAACAACGCTTTAACTAGAACATAAAGGAATTCACAAGGCGGTCGTTTCAGTGCGCATGTGCGTTGAAAACACAGGAAGCCCGCGTAGGAACACAGGAAGCCCGCGCTGAGGGTACTGACTGCACACCTCACACAAGGATACCAGTACCGCGTCGTCTATCGCCCTGGCAAAACAAACATCGCAAACTCTCTTTCAAGACTGAATCAGATCAATGGGAAAGACCAAAGTGGAGAACAGTATGATCTTGTCAAGCTGATTGCTGTTGAGAGTGCACCAGTAGCTATTAGTCCCCAGAGAATAGAGATGGAATCGGAGAAGGACACTGAGCTGTGAAGTGTGAGAGGATACATACAGACAGGAGACTGGTCCCAGTGTAAGTTACCACATTATCTTTGTGTCAAGAATGAACTGTGTGTGCTAGGAAAACTTGTAATGCGTGGGAACCGAATAGTTATCCCCAAGAGCCTTAGGGAGGAAGTCCTAAAGTTAGCCCACGAGGGACATCAGGGTATTGTGAAGATGAAGGGTCGGTTGAGTACAAAGGTATGGTGGCCCAAGGTAGATACCGAAGCAGAGAAAGTGTGCAGGTCATGCCATGGATGCCAAGTGGTGGGAGAGTTTCAAGCACCCGAACCGATGCAACGCACCGAATTCCCAACTGGTCCTTGGTAAGACATTGCAGTTGACCTGATGGGTCCTTTGCCATCAGGAGAGAACATACTCGTTGCAGTTGACTACAATAGTCGCTTCTACGAAGTAGCTATCATGCAGTCTACAACAGCTACCAAGGTGATAACAGTACTAGATCAAATGTTTTGCAGATATGGATATCCATTCAGTATCAAGACAGACAATGGGCCTCAATTCAGATGTCAGGAGTTTGAGGAATATCTAGCTGACCATGGTATTGAACACAGAAAATCACCACCATTCTGGCCACAGGCCAACGGTGAAGTAGAGAGACAGAACAGGACTCTGCATAAAGCCTTGAAGGTAGCCCATGTGGAAGGTAAGAAGTATAGAGAAGAGCTACAGAAATTCTTACTAGCATACAGAACCACCCCACATAGCATCACAAGCGCGACGCCAGCAGCCTTAATGTTTGGTCGAGAACTGAGAACCAAGTTACCAGAGCTAAGAAGGGACAAGATTGCTGCTGATGAAGCTGTTAGAGACCGGGATTGGAATAGGAAGCAGACCAGCAGATTACAAGGAGATAATATGCGCAGGGCGAGTCCAAGCACCATCACCCCTGGAGACACGGTCCTTCTCAAAAACACTAAGACCACAGAAAAACTGGCTCCAAACTTTGAGAGTGAGCCATACACTGTCACTGCAAAAGAGGGAGCAGAAGTAACAGTACAAGCAGAAGATGGCACTGAGTATAAGAGACACAGTAGCTTCGTCAAGCCTTACACTAGTGGAGTTGGAGAGGACGAACTGCAGCCGAAAAACCCTGAGCCACAGCCTACCCCCAGACCCAGACGGGAGAGGAAGACACCTGAAAGACTCAATGACAATGTTTTAGGGACATAGAGACTGTTGAACGATTAGTTGAAACTTTAAGTGACATTGAAGACTGCGTGTTGAACATTTAGTTCAAGTATTAGTCACATTGAAAACTGTTGAACATTTAGTTAAGACATTAAGTCATCAGAGAGACTGTTTAACTGTATTTACTTGTAAGCATTGCGTTAGAAACTTTCCGGCTTTATGGAAAAGGAGGGATGTTATGTATTACCTCATTAGCATAGAGTATTATGGGATACCTAAGGTCACATGATTTTGTACAAGTGTGCTAGCTGTCAAGATGTCGGAATAAAGTATTACAGTTTGTGCATAGAAAGGGAATATTCGTGAAACATAGAAATATATTTATCTCAATAATATAATTAGTTCATGAATGTGAAAAAGCAAATGAAGAAATAGAAAAGTAAGTCAAGTGCCTACATCATTGTTGGTGCAGTCTGGCCATCTATGGTCAGCAGTCTTCTTATTGTAGTAAAACAGAAGCTGTCCTGATTTACTGTAGAACTCTGTCCAATCACAGGTCATTTCTTGTGACTCCATCATTTCACAACAAGAAATTGTGATCTATAATAATATCATTCATATTATTAGAGGATATTAGAGAGAGATATTACATGATTGTGCAGATATAATAATATCATCTTTGTGTTGGTGTTGAATTTGTGTGGATTTTTAAGCCAAATACATAATAATAACAATTTATTCATTTATATTGTGCATGTGGTTAAATGAAATTTAGGCAAAGTTAAAATTGAGCTAAGTAGCACTATATTACTGCTAATGGCACTATAGCCTTGCTAGCTCACTGCTGCAAGCAATGCATGGTGGCCGGCACGCTACTTAAGGGGGATTAACGCAATCACACGCTAATCTTGTGATCATGCTAGCGTGACCATTGGTCAACAACACATGGTTTGCAGACCAGAGTAATACGATTCTAAATTGCTATTGCCAGCTTTGCGCTAGCATTCTCGCTATCACTATTGGCCAATGCTAAGGGTAGCATGATCACATGCTATTCTTGTGATGATGCAAGCCTGACATGTGTCCAACAACTGCCTGGCAAGGTTCACACACCAGAGCAATAAAATACTCGCAATTGTGGCTTCAGTAGCACATTGCTTTGCTACGTGAATTCGGGCCCTCCCTCCCTTCCCTGTGCTAAGTATATAGGTTAGTATTCCACTGACTGGTAGGGTTGCCATAGCTATTGCAGTAGCTCCTAGCCAGGCACCTCCAATCGATGAAGCACCTAATGCCAATTAAGCTCATCTACTTGTGATGGGTTTATTAGAATAAGAATTATCATATATGCGCATCACATACTCTGACTTTTATACAAAATACATGTAGTCGCATCCCTATTTTAAGGTTTAAGTGTCAACCCTGAGGGAAAATGACAAGTGGCCGCTTTCTGGGTTTAGGCATTTAATAATAAAGGGATTTTTACTAACTGGAAGAATAATAGGGGTTTAGCTCCTAATAATAATAATAGGGGTTCAATGGTTCGGTTTGATTGCCAGGTCATCCTCGGGAACACAGGGGTATATTCTGTCGCTCGTTAGTCACTCCCACAGAAATACCCTGGGAATGAAGTCTGTTGGAACTTGTTCCGGAAGTCAAAATTACTCTCGTTTCTGATTGGTCGACCTTCCCCAATCAGTATCAAGTATATTCTGGTTTGAATAGGACAGCCGCCATTTTGAATTTTGACTTCCGGAACAAGTTCCAACAGACTTTGTGTTCCCAGGGGTATTTCTCTGGGAGTGAGTAACGAGCGACAGAATATACCCCTGGGTTCCCGAGGATGTTGGCAGGTTGGATGTACATGCATGTAGATAACTGTTTCAATACATGTTGACAACTTTTAATACTTGGACATCACAGATACATAATAATAATAACAATAACAATAACAATAATAATTAATAATAATAATAACAACAACAACAACGACGACAACAACAATAATAATAATAATAATAATAATAATATGGTTTCAATGGTTCGGTTTGATTGCCAGGTTGGATGTACATGTAGATAACTGTTTCAATACACGTTGAATACTTTAAATGTAGTACGACGACTGATGGTTATGACAACTTTTAATAATTGGACATCACAGATACATAATAATAATAATAATAACAACAATAATAATAATAAATAATAATAATAATAATAATAACAACAATAACAATAACAACAACAACAACAACAACGACAACAACAACAACAACAACAATAATAATAATAATAATAATAATAATAATAATAATAATAATAATAATATGGTTTCAATGGTTCGGTTTGATTGCCAGGTTGGATGTACATGTAGATAACTGTTTCAATACACGTTGAATACTTTAAATGTAGTGCGACGACTGATGGTTATGACAACTTTTAATAATTGGACATCACAGATACATAATAATAATAATAATAATATGGTTTCAATGGTTCGGTTTGATTGCCAGGTTGGATGTACATGTAGATAACTGTTTCAATACACATTGAATACTTTAAATGTAGTGCGACGACTGATGGTTATGACAACTTTTAATAATTGGACATCACAGATACATATACAACAACCACGTGTCTCTTGTGAGGTTGATAACTGAGATAGGTTGTACAGAGTGGATAACGGTATCCGTTGAATAAATCCTTATCCAGTGGATAAGTTGATACTGTTATCCAATAACGTTGTTCACTAGTTGGATAAGGATTTATTCAACAGACGGTATAAATCACAGGGATGCAGGTGAATATAAATATTAAACAAGCTGATGATATTTTAAAATAAATGTTTTGCAACTGGTGTAGTGCCTAACGGCTAACACCGGTGCCGCCTGAGAAAGATCTGCGCTTAGCTTAGCATGCCATCTATAGTGAAGATGAAATTTGTAGAATAATAAGAATAAGAATAATGTATGACGAATAATGTATGAAGAATATCATCAAAATTTGGTAGAGATTTTTAAAATGGCAAATTTGTTTTGTAAACATTATATACATACACTAAAATGATTGAAAAAGATACAATCGATTTTATAGGGGATTTTATTTTACCTTTATTATCTTATTGATTTTATTGACATGATCCACATACATTTGCAGCTTGGGCTACCTGTGGTGCAAACCCATTACTGTATAACTAGCCTTGCTTTATAGTTCATTCCACCTAGCTAGCATTCAGAGGGCGATACGCTTACTATTACATGTAAACTAGTATTAGTTACCCACTCAGCAAGAACAAAAGACCCAATGAATCATGATCTAATAACTAGTTGATCTCTCTACAGGTTCTATTCTTCGTTTGCAACCACGTGGTATTTGGCGGATTACGCCGTCGATTTTAATTTATACGGCTGTTCTCAAATTTCGAAATATCATTTCCTTTGCCAAATAAAATAAAAAGCTTATGAGCTTGTAGAGTATCAAAATAACAATTCTGGGCCAAATTTTGGAGCACTAGAGCATTTCTTTACCGAGCTATGGGCGAATGAATTTCCAAATATTCCAGTGTGTTTGTATAGCGACGCCATGTTGGAAGACAACTGGATGTCCAACCTCGTCCCCAGGGCCCTCTCTTCTCGCTATTTTCAAAATGGCGGACGCTCGAGAGAAGACCCTGGTGACGGCTGAACTAAAACACATTTTGATTGGATAACACAACAAGCCTTCTAATTGGTCCTTATCGAAGGTTGCTAAATATAGCATAAATTAAAATTCGAATCGCATCGAGTGAATTTATAGTTTCAACTGATAGTTCTTCTCTGATCTCAAATGTTTCGAATTAGGAAGACCGAAGCCGCTGCAAGTGATGTGAGTGTTATCGAAGCATTGAAATGTCTTTAGAACATGAAAAAGTCCACCGATCGAGATCGTTTACCGTAAAGCAAGGTATAAATCGAACAAGACTACCGACGGCCGGTGTACAGGACCCGAAATGATCCCTGGCTCCGAAATGATCCCTGGCCCCGAAATGATCCCCAAAGTGTCTAGATTGGCTCCGAAATGATACCGGCCCCGAAATGATCCCCAGACTGGCTCTGAAATGATCCCCAGTGAAATTCGGAATGGTCCTAATCAGTCCCGTTCCTTTCCTATTCTCTTTTTCTTTCTTCCTCAATAATAATAATAATAATAATAACGATAACAATCATCATCATCATCATCATCATCATAACGATAACAATCAACATCATCATCATCATCGTCATAATTAATAATAATAATAACGATAACAGTAATAATCATCATCATCATCATCATCATCATAACGATCACAATAATAATCATCATCATCATCATCATCATCATAGCGATAACAATAATCATCATCATCATAATAATAATAATAACGATAATAATCATCATCATCATCATTATCATAATAATAATAACGATAACAGTAATAATAATAATAATCATCATCGTCATAATAATAATCATCATCATCATAATAATAATAATAACGATAACAGTAATAATAATAATAATCATCATCGTCATAATAATCATCATCATCATCATCATCATCATAATAATAATAACGATAATAATCATCATCATCATAATAATAATAATAATAACGATAACATTAATCATCATCATCATCATCATCATCATCATAACGATAACAATCATCATCATCATCATAGTAATAATAATAATATAATAACAATCATCATCATCATCATAGTAATAATAATAATAATAATAATAACAATCATCATCATCATCATCATAGTAATAATAATAATAATAATAACTCACAATAGATTTTCAGTGAGGTATGTTAGGTATTACTTACATATTTTCTTCCTTTCTTTCTCTCTTTCTTTCTTTCTTTCTCTCTTTCTTTCTTAGTTTCTTTCTTTTTTTCTTTCTCTCTTTCTCTAATTCCTTCCTTCTTTGTCACTACGCTGTTATGCTAGTTTCGTCTAGACTGGACATTTCAGTGTGGCGGAATCGAAGACTGCGAAAATGTCAAGTCAAATGATGGTACGATGTTTTGCTTTTCTATCTTTTATACTGGTGTTTTTGTGTCATGTTTCGGAAGCGGGTTCAGATGACAAGAAAGTGCACGTGAAAGTAAGCTGATCGATCAAATCCAATTTCTCATGCATGGCCAGGCTCTAGGCTACTAATTTAGCCTACTTCAATGCTGTAGAGTACAGACAGCATTAAACCGTGCATCATAAATAGTACTGTACTGTACTTTTCTATTTCTATTATTTAATTAGTGCTATTATCAGCTATTTCAGTGTCCGTGTACTCTATTAATTAATACTTTCAGTCAGTACAAATTAAATCCATCTATAAAGACCATCTAATTTTATATTGACCTGAAAGATTAAAAGCCCTTCTGTAAGACAATGACGGTATTGTTGCATGTGACTGCAGAAAGTGATCAAAGCTATCAAGTCATCATACCAGGAGAACCAAATCACAAATCCTAGCATGACTCAAGAAAATACCCTATTTAGTTTTTTTGTCCTAATTTTAATATCTAATTAGGGACCTGTCATTATTATCGTCTGGGGAGGTCGTGTGATTTTCATTGTCAGGGGGTACCGTACCGTACTGTACCCCTCTAGGAGCTCGCGATTTCGCCGCTCGTCATATTGTGCCGGCTCCTCAATACATTTCCCCTTGCTACGGGACTATTGTCTTCCCTTAATGATTTTAAATCCTTTTCGACGCAATTCAAAGTATTTTGGTATCATTAGAGCATTTCCAAATTTCACTACACCGTTATTTTATTATTATTGTTATTGTTATCGTTATTATTATTATTATTATTATGATCATGATGATGATTGTTATCGTTATTATTATTATGATGATGATGATGATTATTGTTATTATTATTATTATTATGATGATGATGATGATGATTATCGTTATTATTATTATGATGATGATGATGATGATTATTATTATGATGATGATGATGATGATTATTACTGTTATCGTTATTATTATTATTATGATGATGATGAAGATGATGATGATGATGATTATTACTGTTATCGTTATTATTATGATGATGATGATGATGATTGTTATCGTTATTATTATTATGATGATGATGATGATGATGATTATTGTTATCGTTATTATTATTATTATGATGATGATGATGATTGTTATTATTATTATTATGATGATGATGATGATGATGATTATCGTTATTATTATTATGATGATGATGATGATTATGATGATGATGATTATTACTGTTATCGTTATTATTATTATTATGATGATGATGATGATGATTATTATTATTGTTATCGTTATGATGATGATGATGTTGATGATGATTGTTATCGTTATTATTATTATTATTATTATTGAGGAAGAAAGAAAAAGAGAATAGGAAAGGAACGGGACTGATTAGGACCATTCCCGAATTTCACTGGGGATCATTTCAGAGCCAGTCTGGGGATCATTTCGGGTCCGGTATCATTTCGGAGCCAATCTAGACACTTTGGGGATCATTTCGGGTCCAGGGATCATTTCGGAGCCAGGGATCATTTCGGGTCCTGTACACCGGTCACGGCAAACTGATATATATTGTCGTTCTGTTTACATAATTTGCTAGTGCTTTTGCTCTTGAGTTTTGCAGTATGTGACACGTCAACATGTTTTGTACTTTAGCCGTTTATAGAGAACCGTTAGAGATGCCGGGGTAGAAAGGTGTCAGTTGTATACAAATAGCAGCACTTGTTTACAGCGAATAAACTGTCGATCTGACTATTCAGTTGTTCATGTGTCTCATTAATTACACTTCCGAACCCCTGCTTTTCAAATGGCCAGAATTGTTCCAGCTTAGAAAGTGATTTTATTTATTATTTGAGGCAAAACACGAACGAACGTATATTTCTTCAGTAACTCTTCACAAGGCCCTTTCGATTACTTTCGATCATTAGGAAAATGGCAGCCTGGGTACGAACCTCCAAGAATCTTGGAGACACGTGACCAGCCGTCACCAGGGTCTTCTCTCGAGCGTCCGCCATTTTGAAAATAGCGAGAAGAGAGGGCCCTGGGGACGAGGTTGCTGGATGTCTTCCAACATGGCGGCCATAATTTCAAAAAATAAATTCAAGCTTAGAGTTGATATACATCACTTAATTTCACTATAAATAGAACATCTAAACATGTATAAAACTAAAACCATTTAATTTGGTACAAATTTGTTGTTTTCCACGACTTTTCAGAGACGTGACTAGCGTTTGGTAAGAGTTGCGTGACAAAATTCAAACTTCGACAACTCGGACACAAAACATCGAGCCCACCTGAAAATTTCTACAATAATTCATTTCACAATTCTCTAAAACACTGCCAAGAATCAAGTTGATATGATTCATAACTAAATTTTAGAATTAATTCTCAAGGGGAGTGACGTCAAGTGCAAACGAAGAATTGTTATTGCTGTGTGTGGCGGGGTATTCTGCAATCGAGCGATACAAACGTCTACAAAACATGATTTTACCTTCAAGAATCCCAATTGATGAAATCGTAATTCCACAATAACTTGAGCTGGCAAATGGTCACAAGGTAGATCGAGAAATAAGTACAAAAACAGCTACTCGGGACTCAACACTCGACTAAACGTCTACCATGTGAATGTATTTAACACAGGGAACCCAAACACAGTGAAATCCCAATCAATTCGGTCACGTGACTGGCAATTTGGCGGGAAGCGATTATATCCAGAGAATACCGTAAATGCTCGATGGGTCCTCGATTTAGCGTCCCGGGCGCTTATTAAATTTTTAGACCTTTCAGGGAGGGTGCTTATTCGAGGGGGGCGCTTATTGGAAGCAGGGCGCTTATTTCTTTTCTCAGATGTTGAACTCAATGTTTTGTTTATTATACCGGTCAGTACATACAGGTCTGTATGCAGTGAATAAAAATAGTAAACATGTACCGTGCGATACTTGGTAAACGCAAGTTTTATTTTATTAAATAATACAAGAGAGTAGTTTCTGCATTTCTTTTAGGGGGAGGGGGGCGCTTATTGGAAGAGGGGCGCTTATATAATTTTTAGACCTCTGAGGGGGAGGCGCTTATTCAAGGGGGGCGCTTATTGCAAGCAGGGCGCTTAATCGAGCATTTACGGTACTCCAGATAAAAGACGCGTTTGCTCAGGCTTAGCCTCAATCCAGAGAATAAACTGTGGAAATAAAAATGGTTTCTATTGGGAAAAACCTTTTCGCGTTCTCGGCCAACTGTTTATTTTCCGGACGTGTCTCTCGGCCGTGGACATAATTATATCAGCCGATATACCAGTCACTTAATCCTCCATCTATCCCTTCCTAATCCTCCATCCTTTCCTAATAATAATAATAATAATAATAATAATAATAATAATAATAATAATAAATAATAATAATAATATAATATAATAATAATAATAATAATAATAATAATAATAATAATAATAATAATAATAATAATAATAATAATAATAATAATAATAATAATAATAATAATAATAATAATAATAATAATAATAATTATTTATTTCTATAGCGCTATTTCCTAAAAGTCCAATAGCGCTTTACAATCCTTTCCTAACTGGCCTCCATCCCTTCGTATTCCTCCCTAACCCTCCCTCTTTTCCTAATCATCCCTCCCTCAGGCCCGTAGCCAGACCAAATGCTTTACCGAGGCAGAACATAAAGCGATAAAATATAATAAAATCACACACAAAAATCTACTAACATAATATTATAACAGGGCCATAGCTAGCCTTTTTTGCTGGTACGCAAAAATGAACCACGGACGTAACAAAGGAAAAATAAGTGTGGTGCACGCGTAGACGTGAGCGGCTAGGGGGATTTGGGGGCATGCATGCACCGCAGAAAATTTTGAAATCTAGAGGCTCGGAAATACATGGCTAATTTCCAGCGTTCTCCAAGACTATTTGTGATTTACACGTATCGCTCATTACTTCCTTCTCTGTCTCAGCAAACCAATGCCGGCATAAATGAAAAAAGTAGAACACTTGCGAATTTCGATGACTGAATCGATAATCCTTTATACTTCGCAAGGTCGTCCATAAGAACGCGCTATGAATCGTGCTCTCTAAAGGCTGGTTTCCACCGGTGATCGTTACGATCGTCCAAAATGTGCTCAGCGATCGTAGAGATATCGCTACGATTGCTGCGATCGCTAGAGTGTGGTTTCCATATGATCGCGGCGATCGCTGATAAACATTTGACGTTTTTAAGGTTGAAAGCCAAGTGCAACACGACAGTGTTTATAACATCTGAACAACGGATTTGGACCGGCTCCTAAATCGTGTAATTATAACGCGGGATGTATTTGGACTCGAAAATACTGTTCTTTGGACTCGAAGAGCTTGCGTCATATAATAAAAGCCTTTGGAGATGAAAATGAACAACTTTAGTTAATAACTAAGTGATTTCATATGAAAATAACTAAAATATAAACAATAATAGTTAAAAAATGAAAATACCCCAAACATTTAGTACGCATTTGCGTACTTTGCGCATTGCTGCTTACGCCCCTGTAATATAAGAACGTCGTTGACTTGGATCATGTTGGGTCTTTTATGCGCATGCGGGTTGTTATTTTCCGTCTGAAAAAGAAAACATTTCTTAGGAGAATTAAAGCTAAAGCTATTCTCCTGTGTCCACTCCCAGGAGGGTGGGGGGGGGGGGGGGGGGGGGGGGGGGGGGGGTACTCAGGGATATCAGTGACGAAGAGGTGCGAAGACCTTTTGGGGGTTTGAAATTCGCGGTTTGGGACTTTTTGGGGGTTAGCAATTTTCTGGTGGACTTTTTTTTATTTAAAGCCAGTTTGACAAGGACTTTTTGGGGGGTTTATGAAAATGATATCTTACCGTTCTTGATTTTATGCGGAGAAAAAATGGGGTTACGTTGTGGGCCGTTGGACTTTTTGGGGGTCTTGTTTTCGCGTAATGGACTATTTTTGTGTTAAAAAGTTTGGCCTCATTCGCACCTCCCCGTCACTGATACCCCCTGAGTACCCCCCCCCCCCCCCCCCCCCCCTGGGTGTCCACTGGCGTCCCATGTTTTCAATTTCTCCAGTGACGATATTCAAACTGGGTCTCTATATACAAAAGTAGAAAACTATCATTGATGTGGGCGAAAACAGACCGCACATGTTATAAAGAACCGCAACGACCTATAAGTAAAGTTATACTGCAGTATCACTCTTGAACTGCCAAGGTTGTACGTGAAGTTATAGACAATTTTTTTTGAAAATGTTTACCGAGGCAGTTTGCCTGTATGCTGGCTACGGGCCTGCTCCCTTATTATTCCTCCATCCCTTCGTAACCTTTCCTAATCCTCCCTCCCTTAGTAATCCTCTCTGTTTCTAATCTTTTCTGTTTTCCTCTCTCCCTTCAGTCTCGTCTGTAAATTGGACCTAATTAATACAACTACACAAGTAAAATTCTCAGGTAATTGTATTTTCAGAACCCATCACAATATAAGGAATTGATTGATTAATATTTCTATAAAGTCAAATTAATTGAACAATTGTTCATTCAAATTCTAAGGCAACACTTAGTTCAGTGTTTCTCACTTCAATCATTCAGACAGAATGCCGGCATTCATTTGTGCAAACATTAGCTACAATTTATAGCTACCAAATGCGCGCCTCGCGCTCAGTTTAATAACAAGAGGTATGTATAAGTGTGCATGCTTTCTTTCAGTGAGAATGCACCTTGCTGAAGCACTGCAGGTACAAGCATCAAACATTTTCTATATTTCTTGTGCTTGCAATTATGCTCGTTTGCACATGCCACAAGTTGGTAGACTTGTGTTGCTAATGAGCATCAGACTTATACATTCTAACAACCTCAAGCCTGATTCCCTTGAACTCTTACCATTACCAATCGTACTTATAGTACTCAGGCATTGTAATGGTGCGTTATCACTCTATTTATATTTATATTTTACATGGAATGTTTATTTTATTTATATTTTTGTTTTCACACCTACATATATATTTTTAATAAATATAGTATCAGTCACTCAAGACTACACGATAAGACCAAAAGAAAGCATGGCATAATTAGTCGGGCTTCCTGTGGAAGCCCTGACTCTAAAAATGAGAAGCGTTCTTTGTCGTCGTTGACCTCAAATCCTGTGCATGCGCCCTGTGCCGGCCGAAGGAGACATAAAGTCTGGCCAAGAAAGATTAGAAAGCACAAACCAATCAGGGAAAGCACCGGAGGTCAAGGGGTCGAAATATAAGTCTTTTTTCGTCTGTATCTAAATTTAGATTGAAACAGGACGCTCTAGTAGCGTGAAGCCGGACTGCTAATTAACGTTTTTACTGATATACTGTAAAGTTCGCAGTACTGAAATTGCAAGGAAAGCATGTTCTATCGAGCTCGAATCACGCAACGACGAGCAACCAAAAACTGTTTCAATCGCACTATAAGATATCTATGTTTAGTTCAAATAGGTTACATTTCATTTAGAAGCCCGACTTCACGCTAGAAGAGCGTCTAGTTTGTAATAGGATAAACATTTTGGTCGACACTGCAAGAATACAGTTGCTTCAGAACATTTGAAGGGCTCTGTGCGAGAACAACGGACTTGACCTCTGATCAAAATCTAAATTCTCCTTCATGCTCTATGAATTTCAAAGGAGAATTTAAGTTTCGATCCGAAGCCACTTACTCTGTTCTTGCAAGGAGCCCTACCTACATTTAGTTGGCAGAATATCTCAGACACACTCTACTCTGGATCACAGGAAACAACTTCACTGCAAAAACACATTAGTATCACCATCGCCACTGCTAAAGGTACTTGATTGATGTTTTTAATATTAAATAATACCTTAATTTGTCATATCGCGTAGCCACAAGTCCTTAATAAGGCTGGTTTTCAGTGGTAGCACAAGCACAAGCATGTCATTTATGTACAATAGGTGTGACAAGGGTGTGACAAGGAAGTCCCTCTGTAAATCACTATGTCAGTGAAGTTGACTTTGACATTAAAGATGATGATGATGATGATGATGATCCTGTATAGGCGCTATATAAGCAATAATATTATTATTATTATTATTATTCATTGAAGGCTTTTAAATCTACGATATGGAAGATTATTTTAAGGAGCAATCTTTAATTATTGACATGTATCTCAGTTTTACATTTTTAGCTTTTATTGCATTATAGTATATTTTATTATATCTTTTTGTTTGTAATTAGTCTGAAATAGAGGGCCACAAGTTTATTAGTGAATTTTCACTGTTACGTGTCTACTCTCTCAAAATAAAGTCATTATTATTATGATGATGATGATGATTAATTGAAAAATAGTAATTGTAAAAAAGAGACAATTTTAGGTAATACAATTATTGTTGTTGTTGTTGAACATTGTTGTATTGTTATTATTATTATTATATTATCATATTATTATTACTATTAAACTCTCTTACTGAGCAACACAAAATTTAGTCTGTGTATGTTGCATGTGTTCATGTCACTAGTGAAAACCAGGCTGTTATAATAATAATAAATAAATATTATTATTCATTATTATACAGGCTATATATATTATTGAAACAGCAGCTGTTACAGCGCGAAGCTCTCAACTATGACCACCATTAATGTGTTCGCATACTTTTGTCTCGTCATCCTCCAATTAGTTGTTAGATCAGAGATAAGATAAGACAATCCTGCAAAGCTGATTGCATAATGGCTGAGACGAAAGTATATGAATACATCATAGGAGGTCATACATTTGCGCTTTGTGCTGTAAACAGTACATGCATACAGCTATTTCAAAAACGGTTGGTGAAGGTTTTGTTGCATGTTGCACGTAGCATACCAAGCCCGAAATGCACTATGGGTGATGCGAATGGAATCAGCGAAAGGTCACAACAATATGGACTCTGGGAATTTTCCCAAACTTTGTCTTCGCAATATGGAGCCGCCATATTTTCTTCTGTATGTACATGCTGACATTATTTACATATGATCCACAATACATTTCGGGCTTGGAATGCAAGATGCAACAAAACCTTCACCAACGTTTTTTGAAATAGCTGTATGCATGTTATATACTAATGTCTAATTAGTGAATAACATAAACCAACACCTAGCGCAAGTGCAGCAAGTCCATATTTAGTCCAACTGTTCCAGGAGCCACTATCTCTATTGCTACGGTTGTTTCTTCTTGCCTGTCTAAGTTTTTCCAGTTTAACAGAATCTTCCTGTTCTCTGTATTTAACAGCCAATGACTCAGCAGTTAGAATGTCTTCTTCCACCTCTAAACCAGCCTGTCAATCAAAAGAATACTTGTAAATCAGCTGTGCATGTAATTCCTCCCTGTGGATCAGGTCTTCATGTAGCTGCACAAAAGTCCTGGCTATTGTTCTATGTATTGTTTTTATATAAAAAACAATAGCCAGGACAATTTGTGCAGCTACACGAAGACCTTGCCTCCCTGTGTTTAATACTGTGGTGTATAATGCTTACCCATCCCTCCCTGTGTTTAATACTGTGTTATATCAGTAATGCTTACCCATCCTCCCTGTGTTTAATACTGTGTTATATCAGTAATGCTTACCCATCCTCCCTGTGTTTAAAGTTCTGTGTTATATCAGTAATGCTTACCCATCCTCCCTGTGTTTAATACTGTGTTATACATGTATCAGTAATGCTTACCCATCCTCCCTGTGTTTAATACTGTGTTATATCAGTAATGCTTACCCATCCTCCCTGCATTTCAATCCATTCTCCTGTAGTATCTTCTATAAACCTGACAGCGTATTCAGCAAGTTTCACGAGGTCTTTATCAGTCAGTTGTGTTGGCGTTTCCAGTGTGATTTCTCGTGCAAAATAACAAAGTAATGCAACTTTAGACCAGCCGATCAATCCACTGTCTAACGTGACTTTTCTTGCAGCTTTTTCAAATTGTTGATAAGTAAATTCCTCGAAATTCCAGCCACGAGTCAATTCAAGCGGCTCATCCAGTAAATGTGGGTAGGCTTCCATGACTTCTTGGCCTATTTTATCCAACATTGCAGCCACTCGTCCTTCAGGCGATAGCACGGGTGATGACACTATAAAACACTCAGTTGGAGATGTACTAGTTCGAGCAGGGATTTCAAGGTTGGATGGACGTTCCCTGACTTTCCCTTGCGCATTACTGTAATCACTGGACCTAAACGTGTACAATAATATTACGTAAGTATTTAAAAGATACATTTACAATAGAGGCGTTTTTGTATGAGTGGGAAACCTACTTGCTATAATAATAATAACTAGTAATTGGGTCAACCAAGTGAAGTGCCATCGTATAGTTTTGCATGGCGATTTTAAGAAAATGTGGTGTAGAGTCAAACTATTATATAACACAACTTTTAACTTTATAATAACGATACATTGTATGTAACAAGATCAAGAACAATGTCACAAACTGAAAATATGCAATATGAACAACTAATCTTTAATCGGATAACTTCTAAAGCTCAGCATAACTATACTATAAGTTTAAATATTACTACACGTGATATCCGCTATCATCTGATGATACGATCACCTGCACAATAACTATTAATTAAGTCAACATTTACCTGTGACGTTGTTCTCTGTCAATGGATCTGTTTTTATAGGAACATCTAAGGTAGAGATATAAGACAGTAAAACAGGGCTGTCAATATCATATTGAGCATAGCGTGTAGACTTCAACTATAAAGGGGCAACTCAGCTACAATCCATCAAAACCCACTAACTTAACAAATTGCAGATGGTTTTTTCATTGTCTGTACTCTTATCGACACACACTTGATGTCATAAAATGTTCAAAACTTGGCAGTGAAATCACGAGCACAGCAATGCATCAAGTGTGTGTCAGTAAGAGTACAGACAATGGGGAAAAAAAAGGATTTTTTTTTTTTACAATAACAAAGTCAAAGAAACATCCAAAACAAGGAAAGAGTTTGAAAGAAAAACTGTTTCAAACATGCGCTGACTCCGTGCGCGAGCGATTCGTCATTCTATGTGTCTGTACTCTTATTGACAATGGCTGAGAGCCAATCAGATTGCGAGATTACGCTCTGTTATTGTAAAAATGGCAATGACAACATGACGTTCTTGAGCATTTAAAATATGCTGCTCATTATTTTACAAAGTTTGCTTCTGTTTTGTAACAGATCTACAGATCCTAACCGGTGGCTCAGATCTGTACCTACCGATACCAAACAGACACTCATTTTGTAAATAGATCCTAATATTTATGAAATAATAATAATACTAATAAAAATAATAGTAATAATAAAAATAAAAATAATAGTAATAAGTAATAATAGTAGTAATAATAGTAGTAATAATAATAATAATAATAATAATAATAATAATAAAAATAATAATAATAATAAAAATAATAGTAGTAATAGTAGTAATAATAATAATAATAATAATAATAATAATAATAATAAAAATAATAGTAATAATAAAAATAATAGTAATAATAGTAGTAATAATAATAATAATAATAATAATAGTAATTATAATAATAATAATAATAATAATAATAATAATAATAATAACAGTAATAATAATAATAATAATAATAATATTCATATAAAGACATTTCATGTAGACTACATGTTTTAAGAGTTTTGTAAAAATTTACTCCCAGCTTTCAGGTCTCTAACACATCGCCAGGGATATGATGGTTACTTGTAATGTTTCAAACAGAATAATTTATACAAAACTCAGGATTAGAAACGTAGATGAATAAGCATGTTTATTAAACATTTTGTACAAGTTTAAATACTGCCAATTTAACCTGAGTATCCGGCCTTCAAAAAGGAAAGGGGATGGGAGGAGGAAGGCCTGACACAAGGGCATTGATCTGCCCATGCATGTCAGCCATCCAGATTCTGGATGTTGGCATGATTGGATAAAACACAAAGGCTTGAAATGTCCCCAGGGAAACAGCCGACCGGAAAATTGATACATCGTATTCTACAAGAATAAGCTCGATTTCCTCTGTTATTTATGATTAACTAGACAACGTCTCAGACAAGTGATCGAATTTCGTAGTGACCTCAACACAGCAAGAATGTACAGGCCGACGTTATCAGAACCATCTAAGCATGAATATACGTCCCAAGTACGTATTTCAGACGAAACGTCGACGATTCGCAGATCTCTATCTCTGCTCACCGACACACACCATTGGCAGAACATGGCATAGCGAGATCATGATAGTTTTGGAGTTCATTTGATTAATTGCTTTTCAGTTCATTTGATTTGTTAAACACAACTGCTTCTCTCTCGATACAGCACGAGCTTCTACACAGCACTTCTAGTCGGTAGTCGTGGAACGATGAGTTAGCCGCTTCTATTAACGATGACCCTAGAGCGAACAATACTTCGGATTTAGTTTGATATACGCTTGGAAAGTATTTGACATTTGACCCGTTTGAGCATAGAATTACCTCATTATAGGGCGTTCGGATATCATGGCCCCCGTTTTCAGCCAATCGAAACCCTGAAACAGACATTCCTGACCGATACGATCACATTCTTCACATTTTGTGTACTATCAAGAAAAAAAATTAAAATAAAAAAGAAAGTGCAATTTCTAACTCGGTCACTTCCTCTGGAAGTGTCAGAGTATAAATAATTTAGACAGGCTCTAGAATAGGCTATGAAGCCTTTCCTGGAATTGTCAAATTGAAGAAAGAACAAGAACTTTGTCTTCAAACTAACACTGAAAACAACATGCTTGGGGTTTTGCCTACAGCCTGATTTATCAGCTGTTTCTTAGTTTCATCTTGAGAAAACCAAAAATGTTGAAGAATATATAAATGGTGCTTGTAGAACTACTTAGCAGTTACTGAAACGGTTTTAAAAACTCCAACAGCATTGAGTTCCTTGACACCATCCTTGACACACGACAGACTTGACATGACAGTTGGCAAAGTGGAAGTGATTTTGATTGGTTGTTATTTTTAGATATATGTATCGTGCTGCGAGGGGGCGGAAGGCTCTAATCAATAGGTCTGTGTCAGGCTTTTTTTCCCTTCTCTTAGCCCTTTCTTTTCCTCTCCCCCTCCGCCAAAAGCCTCATACTCAGGTTACTGCCAATTCTTTATGACCTTGATTGAACGTCACAGGATAAATATCCTGTCAAGTTCACACGCTATCGAGAATTAACTATATGCTCTCAGCCAATCAGATGTGAAGATAGTGAGTAAAATGTTTAATAAACGTCTTTGTATGAAATGAATCCTACATGTACGTACAACCAAACATTGATATAATAACATTATTAAATCATGTTTTCTTTGCCATCTTGGTCCTCAAGATGATCAGAATTTTACAAAAGATCTGAAACAACAGCTGAAGCAAGAACAAAGCTTCATTGGCTTAAAATAGGCATTGTACATTGCTTAGTATTTGGTTAAATAGATGTGCAGGGAAGGGACGGGGGGTGGAGTGTTGTTAAAAAAAAACAATTCTACCCTACCCTCCCATTAGTAAACTACCGACTCCCCCTGGCATGAACAAGCATTCATGAAGATTGGCTAATAAAGTATATATGATGATTGGCTATATGATGATTGGCTATATGATGATTGACTATATAAAGGCCTAATAAAACTGTTTAGTAGAAACCAACTAGCATACTATCACGAATCCTGCAATCTGATTGGCTAACGTATTCGCTATCTATTTAACAAATCGCAAGCGGTTTTCCATTGTCTGTACTCTTATTGACAATGGATTTGACGTCACAAAATGTTCAAAACTCAAGTGGAACCACGAGCGTAGCGACGTCAAATCCATTGTCAATAAGAGTACAGACAATGGAAAGCCACTTGCGATTTCGTTTTTACAATTTATAACAAAGTCAAAAAACATCCAAAAGCAAGGATAAAGTTTGAAGGAAAAACCATTTCAAGCGCACGATGGTTCCGTGCACGAGCGATTCGTCATTCTATGTGTCTGTCCTCTTATTGACAATGGCTGAGAGCCAATCAGATTGCGAGATTACGCTCTGTTATTGTAAAATGCGTGATAGATAGTGAGTAGCGAAAAAGCCAGCGTTTTGAACAAAAAAAAGTGAAAAATCAATAAATAAGTATTAATTCGAAGGTAGTATGCTAGTTGGTTTCTACTAAAACAATTAGACTACTCGTTCTCGTTTTCTATGAGTTCAAATAGTCAACTCGATGCTACGCACCTCGTTGACTATTCACTCATAGAAAACTCGAACTCGTAGTCTAATACACATGTATAATATACAGTATTACAGTGAAACCCTGTTAATACGGACAGTAAATTTGATATATAAGATATACATTTTTCTTTTAGTTACTAACGTTTTCGATCATTAATTAGATCATCATCGGGTTAATCTTATATATCAAATAACCATATCTTGGCGTGATGACACAAGGACAGTACAGTATGTGACATACAAAAGTATCCGTATTATCTGGGTATCCATATTAAGCGGGCATTCATATAATTCTTTATACAGTCAATGTCATTAATGTTGTCCAGCTAAAAAGAGATTAACACTACACTAAATGTCACGTGTCTCATTCTATATTCGCTTTGCAGACCTGTGCAGAATTTTAACTTCAAAAGCATAAATCACCTCTGCCTGTGAAAACAGGCATTGTTAAATTTCTGTTCTCACGCTGAGGTGATGTTTGTTTTTGAAGTTAAAGTTCCACGCGTCTAAAATGAATATACATGTGACACGTGACATTTAGTATATACAATGTACATGTATATGGGCTTTTCGTCAGGACAGCAGGACAAACAAAACTGTCCATAACAAGCGGGTGTCCATATTAAGCGGGTGTCCATAGAGTGGGGTTCCACTGTAACTACACTAGAATATAAGCTATAATCCTTACAACAGGTGGATTGGCCAGAAGTACTTACATGTGTATATATATGCTGAGTACATTATCATTAAGTATTAGCTTACAATATCAAACAATGAAATGTACATTGTGCTAAACAAACCTAAAACCACTTCCACTCATCCCATACCAAAACCATATACTAACCTCTCTAGAGTTTTTCTTCTTAAACCAACTCGAGGGTTAAAAGTCTCTATTTCGCGTTTCAAATTCAGTGACAACTTTCTCCTCAGAGGAGCCGCCATTTGCTGAAATCTAAGTCTGTTGCTCTCGTACGCTGCAGCATCGCTCTGACTCTTAGCTACACGTAAAGCTCGCTGCAACCGTTCAGGACGGTTTTCTGACACTGTTAAGTTCCTAGCTGTGAGTTTTTCAGACGGAAAAGACGCTAAAAAGTCCAGCAAAACGAGCCGAGTTTCTTCCTTCAAACGTTCAACAGACGCACAACGGCGACCCATTTTGGAAGACAAACGAGGCAATTCCTCAGCGTCTGATGATTCAGATTCTGTGTCTCCGTCGTCGAGAGGTTGTTCTTCTGTGTCTTGGTCAGGCATCGTCATCAGATTTAGTTTCCTGTTCAAGTTTCCGCAAAAAAACAACTGTTCAAACTAAAGCACTTTGGTGAGTGTTGTGGTTCAACGCAGTGACCAACTGAAAAAAGACTGGGACGAGCTAACATATATATATGGGAGGGGAGGGTAGAAGGGAATAATGCATATCCTAATTCACTAGAAATATGAACAAAATCATCAAAGTGTTTTGTACAAATGATAAATTTAGCAAGATTTTGAACTCAATCGCTTGTTTAAATAGCTAACTATGAATTGGATAGTTTATATTTAGAGGTTAATATATTTTGTTTTCATCCCTACTCGCGGTGAGTGAATTATCGTGTCTGTTTCGTCTGTTTCGTGTTTGTACGTGACATTCCGACTGATGTTTGTCGTCCCACTCACCATGGGAGGGGATGCACGGTATATTTATTGAAATACTATACACCGCAATTTTGATCCAAAAAAGCTGGTCACTCAGTTACAGTTAAAAATGAATTTACTTTTAAGTTTTTTCCACTTGATAAAGAAGCGACTTGGCGTCGAATACAAACAAAATTTCCCGATAATAACTATCTCACCCCCTACCGACCCCTCCCCTACATGACATCTTACCTTGACCCTTGAATTGGTCAATCAGTCTGCGCAGATTTCTCAGAAGAAGGGGAAATTTATATCGTAAAAGTTCTACATTTTTATTCCGGGATCGAATACAATAGACGTTGTATATATAAAGGACAGATCATCAAGAATCGTTGGTTGTCTAATTGTCAAGTCTCATGGACGAGTTTGACGCGCCACGAAAGATGCCAGTTGAACAATGTATGACTAACTTGAAAGAAATTGAAGAACAAACTTGCCTGCTGTTTGAAGAGTTTCTGAATCTCGAGGATGCCATCTTAGATGCACCATTACCAGCATCATATCGTAACGACAATGAACAGGCCGACTCGCCGGTCTACAAGAAACTGCAAGATAAGGGAACCAGACTTCGAGGTATTTCAAAAAATATGCTGACATTTGAAATTGATCTTTTTATGGTACGGTTTCTTTGGCTCAACATTTAAACATATAGAAGTCTTACATGAAACTTAGTATAGACTATAAGCTTATATAGTAAGCTTATAGTATAAAGCTTATAGCTATTCGTGACAGCTCTAGAGAGGGGGACGAATGGAGGTGTCCAACATAACACGTTCAACTGACTGGCTCTGACCACTGCCATTTTCGCAGACACACAAAGTGACAATAATTATTTAACCAGAGCTGAAGGGGTTGATGGGGAAAGGGATCGATCGAGAGCGGAATAAATAGCCCCTTGGAAACCCTGGAGTATATACTAACTCTTGCAAAACTAGTTACTACTACAAAGTCTCCCCTGATACTGTACTTATAAAGCTTATATACATGTAATATAAGCTAATATAAGCTATATTAACCCCATAAACATGTACATGTACATTTGTAACCCCAAGGTACATGTACTTTTAAGTACTACAAATTAGTCTTCCCACTGATACTAACCCTAACCCCAAGGAGTAATTGATTACTACATAGTCTTCCGGCTCTGATGTACTCAACCCTAAACCACTAACCAGTTGTTACTATTTATACATTACACAAGTATAATGATTGGTATATTAATTATGCATGCTTTGACTGGCCGAGGGCCATCCGATGTGTTATTAGAGTACAGATGCACAGATGACGTCACAAATTTGTGCATCTGTATTCTAATATTAATTATTATTAATAACTCAATTCTCAAAATATAATATAAAACAAATAGATTCCATTTTGCTGTGCGTCTGTACTCTATAGGTGCACAGAGAAGATGTCAAAATGTGGTGAGAACAACAGTCATGTACCACTCGACTTCATCTCCTGGCATACATTTTTGTTCTCACCACATTTTGACATCATCCATGCATCTATCTACATCTACATATGTCCAGCACTTGGCAAAGTCCATTGGGTTACTAGCTGTATAGCTACATTGTATAGTGTACGAGGTCTCATTCAGTAACGACCATGGATATTTTGACAGTTGAACTAACGGCCACCTCCCCATAACAGCCACCTTCCTGTAATGGCCAGAGTTTTTTCCCGGCCACATGCAGCAATTGCCATTCCTGAGGAAGCCCAAGTTATAAAATGCACATTGTTATTATTATTATTTTTCATTGGCCACAAAATGCAAAGTGTTTGTTCGTATCGAGTTTCAAGATTTACTCAGTCGAAGGAAAGAAATATGCTCATGTCACATACAAACACGCTGTTCATGTAGACCCGATATGACCCACACTACAATATGTCGTAAGTGTTCCGAATGATTTTCGGACACATCGAAGGCATGAATTCCGAAATTAGGCAAAGAGACAGCAGCTTTGTCAGATCATAGTCTGAATCGTCTGGATGTTAAAATCCCAGGTTAAAATACGAAGTTCGGGATGATTTTCGATTACTTCTATTTGACCGATTTTCCTCAACGTCGGCCTGGACATTCTTGAATAATCATTGTTTTACATGTCAAAAGCTAGAGAGCGAGGATTTGATCTCCCAGTAGATCTGCCTTGAAAAATATAATTTCAGTGATATGAATCTCAATGTCAAATATAGTCTCCCTCATAGCCATGTTTATTGTCGTCACGCAACGCTCTCCAAACACGACTGCGAGCTACATGGAGGAGACCACAGGAAGCCCAAGCTTTGTAATGCCCGAGTATACGCTCATTGAGCGTCTTGTTACTCGTGCCCAGGCCGTAGGCCGCACGAGTTATAAAATCCAACACGTATTTTTATTTATTTTTACTCTTATCGGAGTCATGAATCTGCAATCGAGTGGGACTGGGAACGAGACCACGAGACTTATCAACACGCATCTCAACACGACGACCTCTTTCTTCGCAAACCCACAAGAAAGATTACAAAGCACAAACCAATCGGGGGAAGCACCTGAGGTCAAGGGGCAAAAATCTAAATCTATTCTCGTCTATATTTAGATTGAAACAAGATGCTCTAGTAGCGTGAAGTCGGGCTATTAACGTTTTTACTGATATACTGTAAAGTTCCGAAAGTTAGCCTCCTCCGCAGGCTAGTCTATAGCTCGAAATACTGAATATTGGTCCACAGGCTGGCCATACCAAACGTTATGACAATGACAGTTGCGTGACGAGCTCGAGGGAGACTGTTTGTCGGTGAGTCATAGATACACATCTCCAATCAGACATATTTGGATCGTATTTGGTACGTCTTGAGGTTGCATCGGGTCAGATGGTTCTGATAACTTCCATCGTTTGTTTTTGTTTAAGATATTTAAGAGCGAATGCCTGTAAGAATCGAGAATTGACGGTCAACTCAAAATAATCGATTTTAATTTTCTTTCACCATATCATTCCTTTCAATGATCTATTTTAGGGGAAAATACTAAAAAGTTCCAGATAATTTTATTTTAGGAGAAATTAGCAGTTTTTAAAAAACAGTTTGACAACTACCATTTTTCAGCGAAATTATGAGGCAAATTGGAAGAGCCAGTGTGTGTTTACCGTTTGCTCTACAACAATGATGTTAGCTCATGTAATAAACGTTTTGTGATCTTTCTACTTATAGTATTTATTTTTCTGTAACTTCAGGAGTTATTTTTTAAATTTGGTTTAAAATAGGTATATTAAGCACCATGTACAGAATGTTGAAAAATAGGCAAAGTTTGAGGTACAAAAGAGGAATCTGGTACCTAAAATTTCCAAATAAAAATAATACCGTAGGAAATCTTCACTGTTGTTCTTTCAGTTGAGAAAGTGTCAGCCTCTAACTCGCATTGCAGCATTTTGGGGAAATAAAACTATAAGGTCACGGAATGTCCAAATTAGCACTAATTTCGACCTATCGGCGACATTTTTCTCCTTCAAACTCAAAACTTAAAGCCAAAACACGACTATCTTGCACTTTTAGTCGATCTCTGATGATGGAAAATTATCTTCCAGTGCACAGGAATAATTTTAACCATATTTGAGCAATTTCAGCCACATTATAAACGTCTGCAATGGTGAAAATTAGCATAATTGCCTGCCCGTTTCCAAACATTATTGTTCTTCACTCTGAAATGCTCAGAACTTACTTCATATAGACTTAGAAGCAAATTAGCAGAGTGGTACTTGAAAATGACGCTTATTCAGGAATAATTTGGATACTACGGCTCGATTACCACTTTGCTGACACTGCAAACATGTAACGCAATTCACCTGCTACAAGTCACGCTCCTGTCTTTCGAATACGGTATTTATATTTTGCAGCATGAAATAATAGTTGTAATTATCAAAAATAAAATAAAAATCTATTTCACACTTTCTTGAAAGGTGAAATTTAATTTCAACGTCGTTCAGTCTAAATGATATTTTTTTCATTCAGAGGCTGTTGTTTTTTCGACGATCTATGCTAATTTTTACATTGGCGGAGTCTATATCGACGACTCACTTATCTCAAATATGGTTGACATTATTCCTGTGCACTGAAAGATAATATTCTATCATGAAAGATCAAATAAAAGTGCAAGATAGTCGTGTTTTGGCTTTAAGTTTTGAGTTTCAACGAGGAAAATGTCGCTGATAGGTCGAAATTAATGCTAATTTGGACATTCTGTGACCTTATAGTTTTATTTCCCAAAAATTCTATTGGAAAATTTATTTGGATATTTTAGGTACCAGATCCCTCTTTTGTATCTCAAACTTTGCCTATTTTTCAACGTTCTGTACATGGTGCTTAGTATACCTATTTTAAACCAAATTTAAAAAATAACTCCCGAAGTTACAGAAAAATAAATACTATAGTTGGAAAGACCACAAAACCGTTTATTACGTGAGCTTAATATCATTGTTGTAGAGCAAACGGTAAACACACACTGGCTCTTCCAATTTGCCTCATAATTTCGCTGAAAAATCGTAGTTGCCAAACTGGTTTTTAAAAACTGCAAATTTCTCCTAAAATAAAATTCTCTGGAACTTTTTAGTATTTTTCCCTAAAATAGATCATTGAAAGGAATGATATGGTGAAAGAAAATTAAATTCGATTATTTTGAGTTGACCGTCAATTCTCGATTCTTACAGGCATTCGCTCTTAAGCTTCCAAAGGCTTCAATAGCACTATACACGTACTGATTAAGTAATTCTATGCTCAAACGGGTCAAATAGTTTGCTCTTGTTTATGTTGGTGCCCATGCGTCTCTCATTATGAACTTCATTTCAGAATGCAATTGCACCAGGGCACGAGTAAATGCTCAATGAGCGTCTTGTTGTTATTGAAACCTCCACACAATGTCCACCTCTACACAACGGCCACAAAATTTAGTCTAGAGATGGCCATTGTGGAGAGGTTCAACTGTATTTTCCAAAACCATGGTACCCCAAAAAATCCTCCAAGCCATCCATACCCCCAACACAGTCCAAATCTTTGTACATTCAGGACTGTCACTACCTGAGTAACTCCCTGGGCATTAAATCTGACGGTGTAGCCTTTGTAATATACTACTGTATGTAGTGGTCCATACTGACATAGTTTACAGTATACTCAAATTGTTTTGCCATTAAAATATTATAATAACAACAATAATAATAATAATAATAACTAGACGCTTTACAAGCGTTCACTCGTGCCCTGGTGCGATTGAGTACTGGGATGCACTGCTGCATGAAAGACGCATACTTATATATCCAGTTATGGGCCTCCACCTTCCAATCGTGAGGGAGCTGTGAAGAACGAAGAGATCAGGAACGATGGTCGCTACGTAGCGACTGGCTTCGCTCGATGTCAACATTATGTCAACACGGCCCAAGATATTCGCAAACTGAACTGACAGAGACACAGGGAAGCCTTGAAAGCCTTTAGCAGTTATACCAATTTGAAGTTAAACTGTTGCATTGTAAAGAATATCATTACAACACTAACCTGGATTTTCAGTTGAAAGCAACGACTACGAAGCTCAGTTCACTGTTTGGTTACTTGTTGCGTGACTTGGTAGAACACGCAGAATTTGGAAATGCCAGGCACTCGGTTAAAGACGGTTAAGAGTGCAAGCAAAATTGAAAAAACATACAGTTTTGAATTTAGGGTTCAAACTATTTCAGAAAGTGCTATTAATTTAAACCTTGAACAGTTTTAATCGAACTACATTTTGTAAATTACATTTCAATACATGTAATGTATATGCTACTGAATGGATATGAATTCCTTGCAAAATGATTTCACAAATGAAAGAAAATCAACTGTTGTTTTTACAAACTCAGTAATGAAATTTCTGAGAGAGACGTTTCAACTTTTTCACAGGTAAATTTGTATACTGCTTGGTTCACACTCACATCTAAAGCCATGACATTCACATACAACACGAGTATAATTTATAATGGACGTACTTTGCATAAAGTGATCTGAAATTGTTGTGTTTTTATTGTCACGGACCATAACATCATTATTCTTGTATCTACTACTTCTAAAGATCCATCACTTTCTCTAGTATATCACAATCATCAAGAGTATTACCATGTCTTCTACTGAATACATGACATTCCATACACAGGTCGTGAAGTAAGCTTCGTAGTCATTGCTTTCAACTGAAAATCCAGGTTATTTTGTAATGATTTCTTTACAATGCAACAGTTTAACTTCAAGTTTGTATACATGACAACTGATAAAAGCTTTCAAGGCTTCCATGTTTCTCTGTTTCAGTTCGTGAATATCAGGCATGTTGACATCGAGCGAAGCCAGTACTAGCATCTCTTTGTTCTTCTGACAGCTCCCTCACGAATGGAAGGGGTGACGATATATCAAGTTTGAAGATCTTCTCGTCTTTGACTACACACTGAACACTCTGACGAGTAAAGAGTGCAAGATTTCCCTCGAAAAATTCCACACAAAGCGCCTTCCATCGTGTCTTGCGAAGCCATTTTGGAAATCTCAAGCCTCATGGTCTCGTTCCCAGTCCCACTCGATTGCAGATTCGCGACATGGACCAACAAAAAAATATATGATTGGGCTGTGTTTTTCAACTCGTGCCAGCTAAAGGCCTGGCCCCGGTTGCACAAAAGGTGAATAGCGCTATCCAACGGATACAATTTATTGGATAACTGCATCAGTTTTATCCATTAGATAAGACTTATCCGGTGGATAGCGCTATTCACCTTTCGTGCAACCGGGGCCTGGGCACGAGTAATAATAATAACAATAGTAGTTATAATAATAACAATAGTAGTAATAATAATAACAATAGTAGTTATAATAATAACAATATTAGTAATAATAATAACAATAGTAGTTATAATAATAACAATAGTAGTTATAATAATAACAATAGTAGTTATAATAATAACAATGGTAGTAATAATAATAACAATAGTAGTAATAATAATAACAATAGTAGTTATAATAATAACAATAGTAGTTATAATAATAACAATAGTAGTTATAATAATAACAATAGTAGTAATAATAATAACAATAGTAGTAATAATAATAACAATAGTAGTTATAATAATAACAATAGTAGTTATAATAATAACAATAGTAGTAATAATAATAACAATAGTAGTTATAATAATAACAATAGTAGTTATAATAATAACAATAGTAGTTATAATAATAACAATATTAGTAATAATAATAACAATAGTAGTTATAATAATAACAATAGTAGTTATAATAATAACAATAGTAGTTATAATAATAACAATAGTAGTTATAATAATAACAATATTAGTAATAATAACAATAGTAGTTATAATAATAACAATAGTAGTAGTTATAATAATAACAATATTAGTAATAATAATAACAATAGTAGTTATAATAATAACAATAGTAGTTATAATAATAACAATAGTAGTTATAATAATAACAATATTAGTAATAATAATAATAACAATAGTAGTTATAATAATAACAATAGTAGTTATAATAATAACAATAGTAGTAATAATAATAACAATAGTAGTAATAATAATAACAATAGTAGTAATAATAATAACAATAGTAGTTATAATAATAACAATAGTAGTTATAATAATAACAATATTAGTAATAATAATAACAATAGTAGTTATAATAATAACAATAGTAGTTATAATAATAACAATAGTAGTTATAATAATAACAATAGTAGTTATAATAATAACAATAGTAGTTATAATAATAACAATAGTAGTTATAATAATAATAATAATAGTAATAATAATAATAATAATAGTAGTAATAATAATAACAATAGTAGTAATAATAATAACAATAGTAGTTATAATAATAACAATAGTAGTAATAATAATAACAATAGTAGTAATAATAATAACAATAGTAGTTATAATAATAACAATAGTAGTTATAATAATAACAATAGTAGTTATAATAATAACAATAGTAGTTATAATAATAACAATAGTAGTAATAATAATAACAATAGTAGTTATAATAATAACAATAGTAGTTATAATAATAACAATAGTAGTTATAATAATAACAATAGTAGTTATAATAATAACAATAGTAGTAATAATAATAACAATAATAATAATTAATAAGTTCTTATATAGCGCGTTTCACACTCAGTGCACTTTACAGCCAATGGAGGACTTTTGGGGGGCTGCATATATGATAGTTACCCACACCAGCCGAGGAGCTTACAATCTTGAGGAGTTAGTACATTGTATGTTATGCCTCCAATTTTGAAGTAGGCTGTTGAATCAGGTGACAATCCACTACTCTTTTCAAAGAGTTCCAACAGGTTCTTTTGTGTCCCTCGTGTACAGGTTAGATTAGGGTCGGGAGAGAGGAGCTCAGGTCTAAAGTCCTTATCCGAGAAGACGTGAAGGTCTGACCATTTGCAGATGTAATTACAAAGGCAGCACCTTCTCAATTATTTAAAGACCCAGTGAGTAATGGTCTGACCAGGGACTGAACCCATGACCTCCCACACAATAGACCGGTGCTCTACCAACTGAGCTAATAAAAATAAGGCAAATACCTGTTTATTTAAGTGTCCAATGTATTTTAGTGCTTGCGCACTAATTGGGAGACACTGTACTCTCACACACACCACAGGTAAACCAGGCTGTATGCTTTTGAAGAGAATGTATGTGAAGAATAATATATTACCTCGACACACCGAAAAATTATTTAGCAAAATATTGTCAATAAAGCTTGAAATGTCAGATAACAATAAAAAAAAATTATTGTACTTACCGTCTTGTCTAGCCTCCTAAAGCAGTCGCATATCCAGGCTTGGATACGCGTCTGGACACACGTCTGCTTTAGGAGGCTACGTCTTGACAGTCTTGTTTTCTTGCAATTTTGAGTGTTTTTTAGCGATTTTAAGCACCCTTCCCCTTCTCGCTTAAAAAACGCTCAAAATCGTAAGGAATCAAGACAAGACGGTAAGTACAATTGAAGGGCTCCCTGCAAGAACAGAGTAAGTGACTTGTGATCAAAACCCAAATTCTCTTTTGAAATTCAAGATTTTGATCAGAGATCACTTACGCTGTTCTTGCAGGGAGCCCTTCAATTGTTATCTAACATTTCAAGCTTTATTGACAATATTTTGCTAAATAATTTTTCAGTATGTCGAGGTAAATACATTCTTCACATACATTCTCTTCACAAGCATACAGCCTGGGTTACCTGTGCACACACTACTACTACATTCTAATATTCTATGCATACAACTTTCAGCTCACTAGATCTGTTACTCTCTATCAGGGTTGCCACCACAGCTTTTTGCATGTAGCAATGAACATCACGAAGCACTTGAGAGTTCTGAAGAAGATGATGTTGTTGCAGATTCAGCCCCTGCTCCTATCGCTGCCGCACCACTGCAGTCAACACGGAACCATTCAGCTGCAGATAGTAAAATGAAAGAGCTTGCATCTGAATTGGCAAAAGCTGGTGATGATCTTGTTCACAAATATGGACCAGAAGTTCATGTATGTAAAACTTTGGAACTTTAGAACAGGGATTGTAACATGTTGTGGATGCTTGCAGATGTGGATGCTTGCAGATGTTTGTAGATATGGCTACTCCTGTTTGTTTTGTTCAAGGTGGCCGCTTAATAGAGGTATAATTTCAAGATTGACAAAACAATCTAAAATAGAGGGTGGCCACTTAATAGAGGTCCTTTATATAGAGGTTCCACTGTATTATTTTCTGTTGAGTTTGTTTTGGGATACTGCTTTGAAAAATTCTAACTTTCTGAATTTTCGTAACATTGATCTCATGGCCAGTTATTAGTGATAACTAGATAACCCTTCAAATTTAACCTCAAGTAAACTGACTTACAGGTCCGATTTCTGGGCATTAGTTCAAATTGTTTTTCATAGAAATCAAAAATGCGTGTTTTTGACACAATTTCACACCTCGAAAATGAACGACATTTGACTTGGATTTTCTTCCAAAATGCATCATTGTGGAACAAAATGCCACTTTCTTAGCAAACTTCAATCTCTCTTCTTGATGTATTCGTGAATTTTTCCCTCTCAAGATTCCTTAACTCACCAAACAATAGCCATTTCCTTAGGACCACTTTCGTAAACACGTGTTTTCCTTCTGCACGCCTGAAAAGGATGCCGGGAACATACGGGAATTTTGGACAGCAAGCATCCCACCCTTTCCGTTTTTTATACTTTTTTAGAGTGTTGAGCCCCTCAGTCCTACAGGCAAAATGGGCAAAATATTGCACCGGTT
Organism: Actinostola sp. cb2023; assembly: GCA_033675265.1. Lineage (NCBI taxonomy): Eukaryota > Metazoa > Cnidaria > Anthozoa > Actiniaria > Actinostolidae > Actinostola > Actinostola sp. cb2023. The sequence goes on along the minus strand of JAUJYZ010000910.1, from coordinate 272,351 downwards.
GCATTATTTACAAGTCCAAAGTCGCCAAAAATGCCTTTGTAGGTCCTGGAATCCACCACAGAACAACCAGAGAGACGATTTCACAGTTGAGTCCGCCATTTTGAATTCCTCAATGGCACTGCCGAGATGTCTTTGTGAAACTCGCTTCTCGCTGCTGGGTTCTTTCAGCAGAACGGTCTCTACCACACCAGTCAAGCTTAATGATGCTGTTCTGGGGGCTTCTGTGGTGAATAATGGCTATATAAAACACTCTAAAATGTAAAATTGGCCTCTTCAAGCAGTTAAAACTACTGGCCCCAACAAGATCCCACGACAAAAGGCAGACCACACAAGAACTCGAGCCCATGGGCATTCAGAACTGTCAAAGATTTCTATGGAAACCCCTTATATGGAATCGAAATCTCCTATGGCGTGATTAGATCCAGAAAATCGCAAAAAAAAAACTCAAAATAGCTCAGGAGCGAATGCGTTAAGGAGGGTAGCACGTAATAGCCGAAGGCTAATAAACTTATTTCTAAAACCATTCAGACACTGGAGATGGACAATCATCTGTTAAGGTGATTCCCTTGAAAAAGAAGCAATTCCTAGAATTTTCTATAACTTGGCATGGTGATACATTATGGTATGGAGTTTCAAAAAATGCAATAAAAAGAGGGGATCACCTTGCTCATTTTTGCGCTACACTGCTTTGAAATTATGGTATTTTAGGTCTTTCAGTCGAGTCTTGCGTGACATCGGGATCGGGTAAATAATTTTCCACAACTTTTAAGTTTTTAAAAAAGACAAACTATTAATAATGAACTAATGTGTTTGCTATAGCTTTTGTATCTCTAGCCTACCGTCTGATAGTAAGAAAATGCTCGAATTTTGCATAGTTGTCGAAAAATAGAACAAAAAACACAGATGTTCGAAGCACCGAGAGGGTCTAAAAATCGATACTCCGTATGCTTTCATTCAAATTTTTTATGTTTGTTATACCACTATCTGAAAAATTTCAGCAATTTGATTGGTTGAGAGCAGTGGTATTTCAGCGTAATTTGAAATACCACATGTGAAAATTACAGTTTCCATGGTAACCACCCTTCTGCCTCATGGTTCAAACAAAATGGCGGACGAAACCAAAGGATATTTTCAGCTGCTAAAAGACAAAAAATGAACCATAAACAAGTCCCAAAAGCACCAAAAGCCAAACGTACATACACATGGACAATGTTTTAGCATTTCAAGAAGCTTTTCTTTGGATGACTCTGCAGAAGGCAGCGGAAAACGATCGATATAAGATTGACGATTGAGTGATGTGTTTTTAGCCATTGTCAAAATCAAAGAAAGATCACTACAAAAGGTAATAAATGAAGCCTAGATCACTTTTTACTCTGTGTTTTCATTCTTTGTCTGACTTCGAAAAACGATTGTTATAAGAACACAGATTTGCTATGTTTTTTTTTTTCACAGCTGACTGCTGTGTTGTGTTAGTTCAGTCGAGCGTGTACTGTTGCTTGCAAACCTATTTTTCAGATAGTGGTATAAACAAATAATAGCATGGTTTGTACGTGATATTTGGGATAAATACCACGAGTGATATTTCAAAATTGTTAACAAAATTTCACGAGCCGTACTACAAACCATGCTATTACCTATACAAATCCTAACTTTTGTATTAAAATACATTGCTATATACTAGCTGAGAACTATAGTGTGATGAAAGTTATTACTCGGGCCCAGGCCGCAGGCCGCCCGAGTTAGAAAATGCGGATTTCGGTAGTAGTAGTAGTAGTAGTTTTGTTCGGCTTCAAAATGACGAGTATGCGACGTATTTAATCGTATCCGGAGTTTCAAGATTACTCCGCAGATTTGAAAAGATAAAGGAGACACAGGACTCAAGTAGATTATGAATCTTAGTTTTGAAAGCAGCTGTAGATCTTCAAGCTATTAAAAGGTCAGGATTCTAGTTCATCGTTCAATGACTAGAAGTGGTAAAAGGACTAGAAGCTCGCTTAAATTTTTTTTTTTTTAAACAAACGCGAGGCCGTTATCGGAACCATCTGACCTATGCAACCTCAAGACGTATCATGTTCGTACTCACCGGACTAATAGTCTCCCTCGTCACTCAACTGTCACTGATTGTCATGACGTCAGAGAAATGATATTGTATTGAAGAAGATGTCCTTGTTTTATTCGACGTTCGAACCGTAACTCGAACCCGAACTCGATTCCAAACTCGACGTTTCGGGATCTGAAGCTAGAGAGGGGGCCTTTACACAAACTCATCAAAATCAAATCAATTGAACTCAAAGTCAAAAGGTAATCAAATGAACTCAAAGGCAAATCAAATGAACTCGACACATACATGTATATACATAGTCTCCCTCGTCACGCAACTGTCAGTCATTGTCAGGTCTCTCCTCGCGCAGCTGACATTGTCCTTGTTACTCGGGCCCAGGCCGCAGGCCGCCCGAGTTAGAAAATGCGGATTTCGGTAGTAGTAGTAGTAGTAGTTTTGTTCGGCTTCAAAATGACGAGTATGCGACGTATTTAATCGTATCCGGAGTTTCAAGATTACTCCGCAGATTTGAAAAGATAAAGGAGACACAGGACTCAAGTAGATTATGAATCTTAGTTTTGAAAGCAGCTGTAGATCTTCAAGCTATTAAAAGGTCAGGATTCTAGTTCATCGTTCAATGACTAGAAGTGGTAAAAGGACTAGAAGCTCGCTTAAATTTTTTTTTTTTTTAAACAAACGCGAGGCCGTTATCGGAACCATCTGACCTATGCAACCTCAAGACGTATCATGTTCGTACTCACCGGACTAATAGTCTCCCTCGTCACTCAACTGTCACTGATTGTCATGACGTCAGAGAAATTATATTGTATTGAAGAAGATGTCCTTGTTTTATTCGACGTTCGAACCGTAACTCGAACCCGAACTCGATTCCAAACTCGACGTTTCGGGATCTGAAGCTAGAGAGGGGGCCTTTACACAAACTCATCAAAATCAAATCAATTGAACTCAAAGTCAAAAGGTAATCAAATGAACTCAAAGGCAAATCAAATGAACTCGACACATACATGTATATACATAGTCTCCCTCGTCACGCAACTGTCAGTCATTGTCAGGTCTCTCCTCGCGCAGCTGACATTGTCCTTGTTACTCGGGCCCAGGCCGCAGGCCGCCCGAGTTAGAAAATGCGTTTTTCGGTAGTAGACGTCGGTCGTGGACGTAGTCCGGTCAAAGAATGTAGAAAGTATGCGACGTATTTAATCGTATCGAGTTTCAAGATTAATCAGCAGATAAGAAAAAAACGAACGACACACAGAACTCACGTAGATTTGAATCTTAGCTTTGAAAGCAGCTGTAGATCTTCAAGCTATTAAAAGGTCAGGATTCTAGTTCATCGTTCAATGACTAGAAGTGGTAGAAGGACTAGAAGCTCGCTTGAAATATATTTAACCCAAACAAACGTGCGCCCGTTATCAGAACCATCTGACCTATGCAACCTCACTACGTATCATGTACATACTCACCCTTCACATGGTCTCCCTCGTCACTCAACTGTCACTGATTGTCATGACGTTAGAGAAATGATATTGTCAAGAACTCGCTATGTCAGATACTGAGATATTGCTAAGTCATCGTATTCGACGACTAGAAGTGAAAGAAGCAGTTGACCTGTGCAGAAGAGAAATTATGTTGTATCCAAGGCAAGCCATCCATCAGTTCCTCTTAAATACGCTCTCACATACAAACGCATACGCCGATTCGTGTGGGCCCACTCTAAAAGATGTTGAGCGTTTTCGACAGGGCCTTTACATGAACTCATCAAAAGCAAAATTGAACTCAAAGTCCAAAGGTAATCAATTGAACTCAAGCTCAAAAGCAAATCAAATGAACTCAAGAACTATAATACAAATGAACTCTAATGTTGACTTAAATGTGAACTCAACTGAGTACTGCCTAGCCAAGCATGTATACCACAACTTGTTATAATTAAACTCACGACCAACGCCGGTCATGTATAACTCCATCTATTGACAGAAAGCTATATGTACAGAAGTCATGCAAACAGTCGAGCCAGTCGAGTTATTTTCAGTAACTCATGATGGATGTTTATTTTATTCCACGTTTGAAAAATTCAGAAGGAAAAGGAATCGTAAAAATCGTACTTCCAAACTACATCAAAGCATTTAAGGAAAGCAAGGTCAATAGTTCGTAAATCGAGATCGTATAGCCCTTCATCTGGCAGACATATAGTCTCCCTCGTCACGCAACTGTCAGTCATTGTCAGGTCTCTCCTCACGCAACTGACATTGTCCTTTTCATAAGCCCGAGTGTACGCTCATTGAGCGTCTTGTTGAATAAAAAATGGGGGTCATCGTGCTCATTTTCGATTTATTTTGAGAAAACTTCAGTTACACTTGAAATATTGAACGATTTCCAATGATCTCCAATGTGCGCGAGCTTGCGCGAGCTTTAGAATCGTGTGCAGTAGAGCGTGCGCAATGCAAAACAAGGGAATTACCTTAAAAGTCTTTGAATCTCATTATTTGCCTTCAAATGAAAAGCAAACACTGCCCTCCATGTGCTATCAAGCTGAGAAAATTTGAACTATGAAAAAGTTGCAATTTGACAGCTGATGAAAATTCCTCACGAGACCCAAAATGGCATCTATTGATATCAAGCATTAAGACAGTGTTGATGATAATAATAACAAACTCTAACATGTTTTAAGATTGAAAATTGTTTTTTTCTTCAGGATGTTGAAGGAAAGCTACTACAGCTAGTGAAGCAAGAAGCTGCTAATTTAACCTATGAACGATTCTCAATAGCAGTCGACGATCTTGTTGGAAAAGACAAAGACTGGACGACGTTTGTGTTTGCAGTTTGTGTTGGCAGAAGAATTTGCAAACATTCACAAGAAGCTTTATCGTACACCAAAGATTATTTTCAACGCTACATTCGATCCTACAGCCAAACAATGCAGGACTGTGGCGGCATGGTGAGTACGACTTGTATTAATGTATACATTAATAATTCATGAGGAAAACACAATAGAAATCACAACTGTGGCAGAGCTTGTATTTCTGTGTGTTTGTACAGTGTATGTGATACACTGTGTTAGATTTTCTGACTGTAGATGTAATGTTTCAAGACCGACAACGAGGGCTAGACGGGATTTCCATGCAATTAAGTTCCAGTCTAAGGCGAAGCCGTGGACTGGATTGATTATTGCAAGGACTGGAAATCCTGTCTAGTCTGAATCAGAGGCTTTGGAGCAAGTTTTCCAACTCACAAATGATTAATACTTAGAGAAATTCAAAGCTAGAGTTGGCCGAATTACATTTCCAAATGAATTATGAATTTATGAATTATTTATGAGGTTGAGAAGTAATGTTTCAAAGCCAAGAATGAGAACTAGACAGGGTTTCGAACGACTTCTCGCACTCATTAATTATTACATGCAATGGGCTAAAGGCAATAAATAAAGAGTTCCAAGATTTTAGCCCGGAAAAGCAAGAATTCCAGTCTTTGCATATTCTCTGCTCATGCACAGAGTCGAGGACATCGTATCCCACATGTGTTGGACTCTTGAGTAGCATGGAGTAGAGCCTGCTTTCAGATTGAAGATAATTCGGACAGAGTGGTATTGCCTCTACTCTGTCCAAGGTCCCGATGATTGTTATATGAGGGATAAGAACTCGGGAAAGAGTACTTTGAAATCCATCATTTCAAAGTCCTTGGACTTTGAAATCCATTTCAAAGTACCGTACTCTAGAGCGGACTTTCCGGGGTTTCCAGGTCCATCATGTCACTGGATTTGATGCACCTGATTGGCTGGTTGCCTCATGAATAATTAATGAGCATGAGAATGATTAGTAGTGGCTCCAAAAATCACACAAGAGCAGTCAGAGAATCACTTGGCTGGGTCTTATTTTCCTAATCTTCCTTCTAGCATGCTCTACATTTCCCATTTTATATCACAGTACATTGTATATTGTGAATTGTATTCATTTGCTAAAATCAGACATCCAAAAATATACTAAAGATTTAATTAATTGCATGACATCCACTCAAGCAACTGTCATCATTTGCAGGAAACCTTTTTGAGGAAACGTGGAACATCTGTGCCTCAGTGACATTCATGGAACCATTTGTTGAAGGAATTACAGAAATTCTTTGTACTCCAATTCCAGTAGATTTTTGGCATTGAAAATGTGAATTATACAATACAATAATATTGACTCGCAAGTCTAAAAACTGTGCTGTTGATCCAGCAAATTAAGGCATTAACAATATTCTAAGCCAGCCAGTGAAACTTAGGCTCCCTCACAGCTGCAGTTTGGGTCGTCAAGAGCGCTGCGTGACGACCCAAACTGTGGCTGCGAGAGAGACTAGTGAAACTACAGTACGTGTATATGAACACTACACTAGAGTATCGACTGCATCTTTGTACTTTAAATATCCAGAGACTGATTGCAACCCAGCAATAATACAATAATAATGACTCACAAGTCTTGATCCAGCATGTGCAAGGCATGAGCATTATTCTGAATCACAGTGAAACTATATGAACACTAAAGTTAAATAGCCTACAGTACCATTTAATACCACATTACAGCTTATTCAGAGTCTCCTCGGGGAGAGCAATCCGCATCGACGTGGCATGACGTCACATGGGGAGTCCCCCCCCCCCCCCCCCCCTGCGCAAAATCTGCTTTGCTGAGAAACATTTCATTTTAAATTGTCTGTTTTTCAAATATCAGATGTATTGATGTTTATCCCACAGTATTTACTCTTATTACAAAACTCTGTGAGTTTACTTCCTTTAACGCAAAGTATGTAACATACATGTAGCTTTCTCAAGATTCTATTAATTTTATTCAAAAAAAAAAATTCCCAAAAATTTGCGTTGCCAAACTCGGGGTGCGGCTTGTCTGCGAGTGCGGCTTATACGCCGGTGAATACGGCAACTGTTACCACTTTTCTATATTTTGGCAAGATGCATTTATTGGTGATTTCTTTTGTGTTGTTGTTTTCGTGTTGTTGCTACCATGCATGACGATCCTTTGTGATTTAAACAATTAGACTGTTTTGATGTGACGTCATAATGTGTATGCACAAAAGTTTGAAGGTCAACATGTTTGCAAGGAAATGCAAAAAATTAAATTCAGTTTTGAAAGTGTCAGTTGCATTGCTGTTATTTCCCAAGGTCACCACAGGTAACCCAGGCTGTGTGCTTGTGAAGAGAATGTATGTGAAGAATGTATTTACCTCGACATACCGAAACATTATTGCTGAGCAAAATATTGTCAGTAAAGCTTGAAATGTTAGATAACAATACTCCAGTTTCGCGTTGTTTAGAGATGACAGCTGTCCTTGACAAAAGACGCATTTGTACAGGCTTAGCCTCGATTCAGAAAACAGTCTGTGCAATTCAAAAATGTTTCTATTGTTTCATGTCAACATTTTTCATGTTCTTGTTGATATTTGTGAATAATTTACACCGACTCGAGGCTAACCCTGTACAAATGCTTCTGATGTCAATAAGTACAGCGGTTTTACATCTGTGAACGAACGCGGCTATTGTACCTACCGTTCGCAAAAAAAAACGCTCAAAATTGCAAGAAATCAAGACAAGACGGCCAAGTACAAGCATGTGCATTCCGCGTGATTATTTTACCAATGAGAATATATTTTATTTATTCTTATAATATTCATTAATAATTCATTAGGCAGCTGTCCAATCTGTGCTCAGCATTCTGGTCACGTGGCTACCTTGTAACTCCCATACAAGTATTTTGTATCTGATACAGAATACTAATAGACCTTATTAGTATTCTGTATACACCTAATTTCAAAAACGTTGTCCAAATAGCCAAATACGAATTCATTCAAAAAGACAAAAGAAACAGTTCAGCTTGAGTGCACTTCTTTTGTCTTTTAATGAAATCCTATTTGGCTTTTTTGATTATTATTGGACAACGTTTCTGAAATTAGGTGTATACAGAATACTAATAAGCTATATACGTATTCTGTATCGATCAATGCATTATATTAAGAAAAATACTCGTTAGATTTTGTTCCGCAGTTTCTTTAATGTAACTCCCTTCCTCTATATTGGAGCTTAGCACCTTCACAGCTTTAACTTACTTACTATAAATGATTCTAGCTTTGTGCGGCAATACTTTCACAATCTCAAATAAATTATAACAAACTTTGAAAGACACAAGATTACTTCAAATTACTGATGATAGCACAGTTCTGGCTAAATATTGCGTTACTTGCTACATTATTCTTTTCAAGAACCTCGAGTTAGAAGATGGTAAAGTAATGTTAGTCGAAGAACTTCATACGGAATTTATGTGTCAAAAGACAAGTCAATAGACTCTTTCCTTGCTACCTTGTTTTTACGAGACATCTGCCAGTCTTCAAACATATTTACACTCCACTTTGTGCTAGTTTGGGCACATTCCCCGGCTCAACAACTGACTCTCTTGTGATGCACTTTTGGCAGTTTACGAAAATTGCCAGTCGTCGTCTGAAATGCCCGTCTTAGCTTTATGACCTTCCTGTGAGAACCGTTCTTGATTTGATTGAAAAGAATCAAAATTCCGTTCGCATTTCATTCACAATTAAAGCCCCCTTTGAAAACCAAACAAAAGTGTAAATGTATTCTAAATGAAAAAGCATTCATATTACATATTTGCCGTATTAGGGATGTCCGTTTTAGCGGCACTGGCACAAGCTATGCCGAGCATAATTTATTTTCTAATAGATTTTCTCTTTACAGAAGTCGTTCACTAAATATTTGAATAGAGAACGAATTACAAGCTCTTAATTTCAATTTGACACGGTTTTCTTTGTTTTTCCAACTTTTTTATGAAGAAAAAAATATTTGATGAATACCGGCATATCGGGAATCGAACCCAAGACCTTTGGCTTACTAGACCACACTTTACACTGTATACTACTGAGGTAACTGATAAATATTTCTGGACAAAAAATGCTTTAGCTGTTTTGATGAAGCTCGTTACTGACATTACAGTATACAGAATGGAAAAGCATTTGTTTTGCAATTCCACTTGGAAAATCAGGAACCATAACCTGATTTTAAATGACGTCCTTCTCATAGGACCGTGTTTTGTTTGAAAATCTTTGTCAAACTTTCTCTCGGGGTTATGGCATGGAATATATTAACGTCGGGCGACCTCGGTGAATATATCCCATAACCCCTCGCTACATGTCGATAACCTACACATAGATCTTTGTAAACTATTTTCTTGATACTTTATCAGTCTCAACAGTTTCCATGAAATGTAATATGATCTTTGAACCCATATTGTAAGAAAATCAGTTGAAGAAACCTCCGGGAGCTCGAAGAAGGTAGACTCTTTAAACATGACGAGTGTCTTTGCGTTCTTGCATCATGGTGCATACCTTATCGATCCAACTAGAGTGGGTGGAATTTTTAGGGGCAAGGCTAATTAAGGTTAATTTTAAATATTATACTTTTCCACGATATGTAGTTGGACCAATAAACTACATGACAACCTGCATTGCTTTCACCCTTCTCATTTCATATTTCTTGAAAATGAGACCACAGAGTCTGATTCGTACTATTAGTCAACACTTTTTAAATTAAAGTATATACTTCTTGATCAAATGAGTTACAACTCATTTTTGATGTGATTACATGCAAACATTTTATGGACAAAAATCGTGCTTTACACCTGTAATTTCATTTGATGAGTAATTAAGCCAGTTTTCACTGACGCAAGATAAGAAAACATGAATACATCATTCTCAGGGGCGGATCCAAGGGGGGGGGGCATGGGGGGCCGGTGCCCCCCACTTCGAGTTGGGCCCGATACATATTTGCCCCCGTTTCCCCACTATTTGATGCCCAGAATGCATGGAAATTGCATTTTCGAGCTTCTAGATTTCAAAATTTTCTTGGGGAGCATGCCCCCACACCCCCCTAGCACAAGGGGCCTCACGGCCCCTTAGTGGTGCAGCCCCTTTTCAAAATCTCTAGATCCGCCCCTGATTCTCACAATGGCATATTTCAACGAAGGTAATAACATTTTTTCTGAGAGCTACTATTTATATTGATACTGGCTGCACAAGTACTTATGCTTGCATCGCTGGTGAAATCCAGGTGGCGGATGTTCAAAGAGTGGATAACGCTATCCGTTGGCTACATTATTCATTGGATAACAGCATCAACTATTCCACTCAATAAAGATCCAACGGATAGCGCTACCCACTTTTTGAACATCCCTGGACCAGGATGTTCACTGCATGCGTCTAGTCACTATCTTGAAAAGTACTCTCTCACTTTATGGGCCTCTGCAGCCTCCTTTACCGAAGATAATAACTCTGGAAGGGCACCCTCTATTTTCTTTTTTTCTGCTCAACAGAATGAGAATATGAAAATATGGGAATATATAGTATGAACTCACGTCACACTGCTAGACGTATTACATGTAAAATGTTATACCAATTTTCTGTTTTCATGTATAAACGGTATAGGTCAGTAGCCGGTCCAGATGGTTTCGTATCTTTCGAGAATGTCAAAAGCTATATCTGACAGAATATAATTATTTTTAGAGAATACCAATGAAATATTGTAATCAGTAAAAACTTGCCACGACTCATCTACATGCGTGAGACTGATTCAGCGGTGCTCTTCAGCGCGGGCTCGGATGAAACGTCGCCCCGCCAGAGAAGCCTACTTTCTTATATACTTTGACCCATTTCAAATCTGCATTGACATACATGGAAATGAAATGGAAATGTTTGGAACAAAAAGCTCTTGTTTCCAAAGGTTTTGAATTGGGTTAAATAATGTAAACATTGCGTTAGCCGATTTTGTCTATGAAGTATTCAAAATCATTTGGAGACTGTTCTTTTCCAAATTCTTTCCCCGGCGGCTTTTCCCAAACTTGAGCTTATGCCGCTAAAACGGACATCTCTATTTGTTCTCAGTTGTATATGTCTCAATGAGCAATCAACTCTATTCAAAAGTATGAAAGGAATAAAACATTTATTAAACAATCGATATCTTAACTAAGCTATAATACGAAACTGCTTTCATTGATCAGTGCGGTCAAGCAATCGGAATGATAATTGAATGGTAAAAGAACAGTTATTATATTCTTTTCATCTCAATCAGATATTGACTACAATTCTGGTTGAAACGCCTACCTGGTTCAAACAATGTTTAAACAATATCATAAGTAATTTACAATATTCGTGACAATGTTGTATCTTATTTACAATCTCTCGCCTTCGGCTCGAGATTGTAAATAAGATACAACATTGCCACTCATATTGTAAATAATACCTATAATTTAACTCACATATAACAGCATAAATGGAGTACATTTTAAATAATTGGATTACATTTACTACCATTACATAGAATACATTGTATACTAGAGCACATGCAAACACTTTAAGCCATGCAACGTACTACATGTTTATATTGTTTTCTACTACATTGTTTAATTAGTGCTATTAAAGTACAAAATGTTGCATGGTTTTAGTGTGTCTAATCTATTGTTAAATACTAAATAAATAAAATACAGTGTCCTTATTTTCAACCACTTTCAAAGTCTGAATATACAGGTCATCTTACCTTTGCCAATTTCTAAAATAACTCATATTATGAACCATGGGCTAATTTTTTTTATCACTACTCAGAATTCTTCTAAGTTGTTCATTTGACTGTAAACTACAGACAGGTAGTCCATAACAGACAATGAGATTGAATTCAAGATTCATTGAGACATGATGGCAACTTTCTGATATGCAGTCTAAACAATAGCATTGATTAATTTAAATATACATGACTGGGGCAAAAATAAGTATTATTGCATTATGGCGCAAACATCTAGTGACCACCTTTAATGATTTACATACATGTAAATGTCTGTTGCATACTATTGTTTTAGGTTGAGACAGAAATATTCAAATACTTTTGACCTTGCTTGTCACACAGTGAGACCTACATAATGAAACTCACACTCTAAAATGCACTCTAACGTTCATGTAATGAATCTTGAGTCCAACGATGACACTCGGACAGCGGTTCTGCCACATTCCATGTAACATAGAGAGAATGACATTCTGTTCGGAACTGATCGCCGTTGGACTAGCTTCCATCTTTCGAAGGTAATGTTCTACCGATTATTCAACACGTCGGGCCCACAAGCTTCAAAAGGAAAACACTAGATACCAATGACCAAAACCAGGTCAAGATTTGAATAACAATAGATGCCTCGTTCTACAAAGACATGTCCTGAATATGTCTTTGTAGAACCACAGGAAGCCCAAGCTGTGGTTTTGTGGAGAATATCGTAAAAATATTTTCTCCTGTAAATACTGTAATAAAAGACTTGAAACTGAGGTAGTGTCTTGTGGTCTTTCTTTACTATCCCTGTGCAAATTTTCAGCGAATTTCAGCTTTTTTTTACTGGGTGAGGGGAGACACTAAAAAATGCTGAAATTCGCTGAAAATTTGCACCTGACAGGGATAGTAAATAAAGACCACAAGACACTACCTCAGTTTCAAGTCTTTTATTACAGTATTTACATATTTACGATATTCTCCACAAAACCACAGCTTGGGGTTCCTGTGGTAGAACGAGGCATATCTAACAATAGTTCCTATTGTTGTACAATAATTCCTATTGTTATTCAAATCTTGACCTGGTTTTGGTCATTGGTATCTAGTGTTTTCCTTTTGAAGCTTGTGGGCCCGACGTGTTGAATAATCGGTAGAACATTACCTTCGAAAGATGGAAGCTAGTCCAACGGCGATCAGTTCCGAACAGAATGTCATTCTCTCTATGTTACATGGAATGTGGCAGAACCGCTGTCTGAGTGTCATCGTTGGACTCAAGATTCCTGAGCTACTTTGTAACAGTGAAGAGTCTTATCTCAGCATTGAAGACATGGCAATGAAGTCAGGCTGCACATCAAGCAAGCAACTCTACCCTATGATGAGAGTACTCGCTCAGTGGGGAATCGGCAAGGAGCTGGAGAACAAGCGTTTTACCAAGAACCAAGCCATGGAACTACTAAGACGAGACAAGGAACCAAACCTTGGACACATGGTTGCGTATTATGGCAGTGAAGAACATTTCACAGCAATGAGATATCTTGCAAAATGTGTGAGGCAGAATGAACCAGCCTTTGTTCTAGAACATGGAATGACTCACTACGACTACATGAATGAAGTAACAGAAAAACCTTATGATCAACGAAAGATGTTTCAAGGATCATCTGAACACCTGATTGGAAGCTACGAGCGGAGGCGTGAATTTGCCGAGAATTACAACAGTGCAATGGAGTGTCTTACGTATCTCACTATTCTCCCAGATGCTCAAGGAGTCAATAACGTGTACAAAGCTTTTCCCTGGTCAACTTGTAACAGACTGGTGGACATGGGTGGAAGTACAGGCTACTTTCTTGCATCTCTCCTGAAACAACCAGGCTGCGAACACATCCAAGGGTATGTCGTTGAGTTGCCAGACGTAGCAGATGAAGCTCAGAGAAACATCGGGAACCTTGGGATCCCGGAGCACCGCGTTCAATTCATAAAGCACGATTTCATAAAGCCATTTCCGAGTGACGTCCTTCAACTGCAAGTTGATACCGTTATATTTAAGAGTGTGATTTGTGCCTTTCTCGAAGACCGAGATGTGTTATCGAGTATTCTACAGAATTGCCGTAGTCTATTCACTAGAGATGGAGGCAGGCTGCTGATCATTGACATCTGTTCTCCTGATCCTGGAGACTTGGAGCATAACGTCGGAGTAAATGGTTGCCAGTTTGGGTTTCAAAGCATACATCTGACCAGTATATCATGCAGCCAATATCGTTCGAAACGAGGCCGGATGGAGTGAGCGTCTTGAAGAAGTTGCTAGTAAATCAGGTTACCAACTAAAAGAAGTGTATGATACTTTTGTAGGGGGATACACGATATTTGAACTGGTTACTGTGAAATAAAGACTTCCTTTACTCACGAACTAACAATAATGCCAGTTGTTGCTCAGTGGTATGCAAAGTTAACGCGGGCAAAAAAACTAACCATGTTTTTTTCCTGAAACTTCGTATGGTGAAATAAGATCATTATAGAAGCTAAATGAGCAAATAAAAAATGGGGGTCACCGACTTCGCTATGGAGCCAGATTGCTTCAAAGTATACCCTTTCTCTGATCGAAAATTACGTGCGTTAAATCCACGGAAAGTCGAGAATGACAGGTATTTTTTTGTAGAAAAACTATTAAAACGTATTGCCAAAATTTTCTTCAAATGGCTATCTAAGAGTTTATAGATTAAAATTATGTACAAAGATTTGTGAATATATAGAAACAACCTGTAGTTTTTGGCTCATATTTACAGTCACCACTTATCCATCGACGACTCTTTCGCGCGAAGGTAGGTTGAAGATTTCATCTAAATTCGTGTTTTTATCAAAATCTATCCATGTTTTTTTCTTTAAATTTGGTACATGGGGAGCTTTTATGATTCTTTGTAAAATCACAAAATAAAAAATGGGGGTCACCGATATCGTTCTCGATATATTAGCCGATGAAAATCTTCTACGTAATATGTGTGACTGGCTGCCATCTTGGACGTGAGGAAAGAGGACTGGACCGAGATGATTCGAACCTTAATTTTATGCGCAGAAAGGATGCGTGTGAACAATGCGCGCGAACGTCCTTAAGGCTAGTCTCCCTCGCAGCCGTGCTAAGTGTCGTCACGCTTACAGCGCAGCGGAATTTTCAGGAACGGACAGCACTTAGGGATTCATGGCGCCTGTTTCCTATTCCCAATATTTCATTTCACAAACTGAGATGACTAAAACTACTAAATCAAACCGAATCTAAACTCCAAATCGATTCACGAATGACTGCATGCTCTGAGAAACACTTCGTTCTGGTTGAAATAAGGTTGTCTTTTTGCATATTTTATAAACTCCTGTGTGGAGTCAGTTAAATAGAGTTTTGGTATAAATTTCTTTATTATGGATTTTCAATACAGCGATTAAACTATTTTATTTTGTTTAGCACCATAGTAGTACGTAAAACAGTTTTTAATTTGTTGGTTTTGAGTCGGGTTGTTGTGATTAAAGATAGCTGCCTTTCTACGAAGAGGCAAGGATCGCCAACTAATTTGCGCTTGTTTCGAAACGATCAATTCTCAACTCTAGTGCTCACGCCGTGGTGTAACGTCGTGTTACTATCACCAGAAAGTTCGGACATTGACCGTGAATTGCCGTACAAACGCACTAACTTTTGTACAGTTTATCAACTCGATTTAGTTTTTCGATTCTCTAAATATTAGCAAAACTATTCTAAATAAGGTTGATAAACGAGTTTTTGCTAATATTTAGAGAATCGAACACCGAAATCAAGTCGATAAGACTTTTTTTAAACCACCGTAACTAGTCTCTCAATTTCAAGCGGAATGGCCTAGAAATTCCTACAGAGGTAAAGGATACAACACAAGTGACAAGCCATACGAGGCGTATAAAGGCAAACACGAAACAAAACACTACCCGCAATTTCTTTTCACAGCTCATTTTAAATTATAGTAAACTGAGTGCAATTCAGATGTCACTCAGCAAATTCATTCATTTCAGCATAGTCAAAGCTATGATTTCAGCAAATCTCCTCACTATGTGCGGCCCTATTACCTTGCACTGCAAAGTTTTCTTTTATGAACTTGTTCTCCAGCCAGATAATGACAAGGAACCTCTAGTCCATATCCTCCGCCTTTGTTGACGTGTTTCCCTTTTATGGACATGAAGAGCAACGATAAGTAGACAACATACATGTTCACAGAAGTTTGCATGGACTAAGCCTACGTATAGGGCCTGCACTTCTTAGCATATTCGGTTGTTGTTACTGTTCCTTGATGTACGTGTAGTGTTGGTTTTGTCATAAATAACATATTCGGCTGAAATCATATGTTTATTGCCATTAGTATCTCTTATTTTGTGTATTTTCTAAAAACCTCTATACAGGTTTGACTGTATATATGTCGGGCTCCCTGTACGTGTGCAGGACGCGCCCGTTACGTTCATGTGTATATTGAAACAAGGTATGAAACTCGGTCACGTGACAAATACGTTTTTGCCCCTATTTTTTGTCAATATGAGGTGAAAATTCAATTTTTCTTCGAATAATAACTAAACTCTACCGTATTCTCTAAACACTTCATAAGTGTCAGTCGTCTAACTTCACCGCGTACGCTGAGAAACTTTAATTTTGACATTTTGCGCCTCATGGACCGATGTGCGGCGCAAGTAGCTGGTGCACTTCAGTTTCCGTGAAACAGTCGGCTTTTACCTTCGAGAAGACATCGACAAGCGCTCGGCAAATCTGAACTATGCTCTTTTTGCGAAGAAAACATTGATATGTTGACTAAACATAAGTCAAAACATCTACAATATACTTTATCAGGAGCCACTTATGGGCTCCTGACTTTATTTGTTTTCTGGTTTGACTTCTGTAAAGTATTTGTTTTGTATTTTGATTTTTATCGATTAAAATCTTCAAAATTGACGCATGGTGTTTTATAAATGCTGAATAGTATTATATTCTCACTGCGAGCCATCACACACAATGCCTCGAGGAATATCGGTGTATTCAGATGTGGGAAGAAGACCTCCGAGGCGGTTGTGTGCGTGTAGCTCACAGTGGGATTAGGTGATGGGCTGATTCATCGCTGCGGGGAGGAGGGTGGGGCGCCGAGCTAGTCATAGTGGCGTCTCCCAGCGAAATGATTCGAAGAAGGTTATCCGGCCGTAAATCATGTTATTTATACCAATCTGAGCACGCGGGGATGTGATATGTAGTCCTCTGGGACGCATTCCTCTCGAGGGTTGCGAGAATACTGCGATATTTTTGGCATCGTGCGTGAAGGTCCCAGTGAGAATAGCTGCTAGGTTATAGCTTGTGGTGCGCAAAAATCGTACGTGGAGGCGAATGTGTTCGCTAGAGTTTATATTTTTCTGGTGCACGTAATCCGTACGTGGAGGCGAAGGTGTTCGCTAGAGCATATATTTTTCTGGTGCACGTAAGTTATACGTGGAGGCGAATGTGTTCGCTAGAGTTTATATTTTTCTGGTGCACGTAATTCATACGTGGAGGCGAAAGTGTTCGCTAAAGTTTATATTTTTCTGGTGCACGTAAGTCATACGTGGAGGCGAATGTGTTCGCTAGAGTTTATATTTTTCTGGTGCACGTAATTCAGACGTGGAGGCGAAAGTGTTCGCTAGAGTTTATATCTTTCTGGTGCACGTAATTCGTACGTGGAGGCGAAGGTGTTCGCTAGAGTTTATATTTTTCTGCTGCACGTAATTCATACGGGGAGGCGAAAGTGTTCGCTAGAGTTTTATATCTTTCTGGTGCACGTAATTCGTACGTGGAGGCGAAGGTGTTCGCTAGAGTTTATATTTTTCTGGTGCACGTAATTCATACGTGGAGGCGAAAGTGTTCGCTAGAGTTTTATATCTTCCGGGTGCACGTAATTCGTACGTGGAGGCGAAGGTGTTCGCTAGAGTTTATATTTTTCTGGTGCACGTAATTCATACGTGGAGGCGAATGTGTTCGCTCGAGTTTATATTTTCTGGTGCACGTAACTCGTACGTGGAGGCGAATGGGTTCGCTAGAGTAATATTTTTCTGGTGGAAGTAATTCATACGTGGAGGCGAATGTGTTCGCTCGAGTTTATATTTTTCTGGTGCACGTAACTCGTACGTGGAGGCGAATGGGTTCGCTAGAGTGATATTTTTCGGGTGCAAGTAATTCATACGGGGAGGGGAATGGGTTCGCTCGAGTATATATTTTTCTGGTGCACGTAACGCGTACGTGGAGGCGAGTGTGTTCGCTAGAGTGATATTTTTCTGGTGCTAGTAATTCATACGGGGAGGCGAATGTGTTCGCTAGAGTTTATATATTTTTTCTGGTTCACGTAATTCGTACGTGGAAGCGAATGTGTTCGCGAAAGTTATAATTTTCTGGTGCACGTAATTCGTGCGTGGAGGCGAATGTGTTCGTAAAAGTTTATAATTTTCTGGTGCACGTAATGCGTACGTGGACGCGAAGGTGTTCTCTAGAGTTTATGATTTTCTGGTTCACGTAATTCGTACTGAACTTGTTTGACCTTGAGGATAGAATGAGTAATTGCGGGTCTAGGGAAATACGTCATATTTACACGTGCTAGTTTTGACAGCCTCAAAATCTTGGTTTGCTTTTGTGGTGGTCACGTG
The DNA here is from genome assembly GCA_033675265.1 of Actinostola sp. cb2023. NCBI lineage: Eukaryota > Metazoa > Cnidaria > Anthozoa > Actiniaria > Actinostolidae > Actinostola > Actinostola sp. cb2023. The sequence goes on along the minus strand of JAUJYZ010000910.1, from coordinate 254,067 downwards.
ATCTATGACGTCATATTCGAGAAAAGCGCTAATTCGTGGTGGCGAGAGAGTTCATCCAAAGCGAAGAGGGAAACTCAAGCCGTCCCGAAGAACGGGTTTATTCGCGCTTTGGGCGGATTTGCGCATTAATTGTTGAAGTAGAGCGTCTCTTAATTATTTTCTAGTATTTGCTTGGACTTACGCTATCCCTTTTTTGTTTCTGTTTTTCCAAAAAATCACACAGGAGCTTAATGCGTTGTTGGAGACGGTAAAAGCACTGCAATCTACTGTCGCGGCGGATGGGGTAACCAGGGCGCTCTACGATGTGCGCCAGCTGGCAAGCCGCCCCGCCCCTTTGGTGGACACTATTGCACTCTTAGCGGCCCTAGAACACCTCGCTGATTCCGCGAGGGACGGCAATCATAAAGACCGCGCAAAGTACGACGCGATCTTCAAACAGTGCCGCCCTCTGGCCAACAACCCTCGTCTGCCAGCCGTCGTCGTTCGTCTCCTAGGGGACGAAGAGCAAAAACAGGTCGCGGCCCAAATTCAAAAGATCCTGAGGGGATCCCCGGCCCCAGCGAGCCAGATCACACACTCAATGGGAGGTATTGGGCCTTGGGAGTCAAGGGTCGGCCCAGTCTTCGGAGGACAAGGATACCGTCGCGGGCGTGGCCGCGGGAGTCCCTCTATGAGAGGCAGGTGTTTTACCTGCCGAGGATTCGGGCATTTCGCCGCTGAATGCAATGCCAGAAAATAGACTCTGTTTCAGTGTCGCTTGCATTGGTTCATTTTCTTAATATGGAATATAAATAAAGATATACACGATATAGAGTGAATGATGTAACTTAGAATACCTGACTGAATAAAATTTGATACACCTCACTTTGCATGTAGCATTATGCATATATATTAGACCGTTGCAAGTCTCCTCGATGCGGTTATCTAATACCGTTCACTGCTCTGCCCTCGCGGCGGGGTATTTCGGGGTTGCTTTGCTTCGGGGTCTCTTCCTTCCAGTCTCGAGTAGGGTTTTTTCCCTTAGTTGTCTCATCCCCGGTTTTATTTTAATTTTATTTTTCTGCGATCTTAGATTCCCAGAAAACGTCAGAAGACGCTTCACTTCTGTCCTGAGCGGGACGTATCGAATCATGTCTACATTCGTTGGTGCGACTGGAGGGGTTTGACCCTGACGCGCAATGCAACCCCAACCCCATCCCTCGAGAGCGTCTCAGAGCTGCATGCTAAAGCTTCCGCTGCAGACGTCGCGTTTCGCGACCCCGATTACTTTGTGGCCGGTGAGATCCACAACCACAGACCCCAATGGGAAATAATATTGACCGACTACCCAAAGCGGGACGAGATCCTTGGTTACCTTCGAACAGGGGTACGGGTGCAAGATTTCTTGGTTCCGTTCAAGGGAGACTTCCAGGGGCAATTTTACGACACAAAAACCCCTCCCCGTGCTTCGTTCCCGAACAGTAAATCGTGCACAGGCTTTGAGGATTTCATTAGCACTACACTATCTCAGCGTCTCCGTAACGGGTCCATGTCTCTTTGGGGGAAAGTCGGCTCCGTGGAACCACCTCACCTAGTAATGCCTATCACAATAGAACCCACAAAACCTAGAATGTGCCACGACGAGCGATTCCAAAATCTCTGGATCAAAGATTGCCCATTGGCGCTAGATTATATCTCCAATCTTCCCCGTTATGTAGGCGCTGGGTCGTTCCAGACTACGATGGACGAGAAGAATGGGTACGACCACGTCCTCGTTTCTCAGGATAGCAGATCATTGCTGGGCCTCGAGTGGCAAGGGTGGTTTTTCGTCTTCCATACAATTCCCTTTGGTTGGAAAGCGAGTGCTTACGTTTATCACAACATCGGAATGGGCGCTACTAGTTTCATCCGCTCTCTCGGGGTACCATGTAGCCAATACATTGACGACCGCCACTTTGGGCAACTGGTTCCCGCCCAAGGGTCAGGTGTCGGTTGGTCGAACATGGAACTGGCCGAGGCCGCTATATTCCTAGCTGCCAGCGTCCTGTCTTCACTGGGATATTTTATAGGCCTCGCCAAGTCCCACTTGTCCCCGAGCCAGTCAGTGCGTTTTCTTGGCTTCATAGTCGACTCCGTTAGGCGATCTTTTATCTTGCCGGAAGATAAGAAGCAAAAATTCTCCACCCTACGAGAAACCATTCTAAAACGGAAGACAGTATCAATAAAAACGCTCCAAAGGCTGGCGGGTAAGATCACGTCATTCTGTTTGGCCGTTCCTGCTGCCCAACTGTATTGCCGAGAAATCTACCGAGCCATCCCGGGATTCCAAAAATCCTGCCGCGAAGTAAAACTTCAAGCGGCCCTAAGAGACGAAATCACGCATTGGAGATTTCTTGACACATGGCAGGAATGCCTTCCCTGGCCAGGGGAGAAACACCTGGTGGTTCGGGTTTGTAGCGATGCTTCGAACTTCGCTTGGGGCGGCGTCATCGAAGTCCCTAGCCAGGAATCCCTCAAAGTGCGAGACTACTGGAGTAGCGGCATAAAAACCTCGCCCATCGTGGTAAAGGAAGCTACTGCCCTAGTTCACGTACTTCGCGCAGGAAAGCATTTGGTCGCCAACAGTCGAGTTGACGCTCACACCGATAACCTTGCCTTTCTCCAGTCTTGGAAAAAACAAGGGGGCAAAAACCAGGAGCTCAACGATGTCCTAAAGCAGCTCCACTCGCTGTTGTTAGAAAGTAACATTTCCCTGAACCTTTGCTACATCCCATCACGCCAGAACCCAGCTGACGCGCCTTCGCGCACATTGTCTGACAAAGATTGCAAACTTTCCCCAGCAGCTTGGTTAAGGGTTGAGCAGCTTTTCGGACCACACACTATAGATCTGATGGCTCTGGATTCCAACACTCAGCTGGACGTCAATGGGAACCCATTAAAGCATTTTTCCCCATGGTTCACACCTTTGTCCGCGGGGGTCAACGTGTTTGCACAAGTTATCGACGGCCTCGAAAATGCCTATGTGTTCCCCCCTTTTGTCCTGGTCGCTCCACTACTGCGGTTTCTACAGGAAAGTAAAGCCCGCTTTACCATAGTTGTTCCAAGGTTGTGCCCAATCCCCTTTTGGTGGCCCGTGCTAGAAAGGCGGGCTAGTGCATCTTTTAAGCTGGGCTCTAAGGGCGAGGAAGGAACCCTTCTCTTCCCATCTCCGCGACACGGATTTTCAGACCGGCGTTTACAATGGGACTTGTATGTATTTCGCATTAATAAATCCTGACACTCGGTTTTTCTTCTTCTTGATTCGTTCCTCGCAGAACAGGCGCCCTCGTATCTGGAGACCAGCAGCGCCTTGCCCTGAATGTGCCTATCTCAACGACGACACATTCAACTTTTGTCAGATGTGCGGTACAAGAAGGGAAGTCGCACCGGTACCTGAAAGCTCGATCTGTGTCGACTTAACCACCATCAACGAACGCCTTCTGCAGCTGCAGCAAAAGAAAAAACGCAAGCCATATGAGAAGCAAAAATCCTCTCTGGCCCGCGAGCTGTGTAGTTTCCTCGCAGCTTTGCCTATCCCAAAAACCTTGCATTCCACTACAGCCCCAGACATTCTGGCTTTCTTGGTTTGGAAGGACAAATCAGGGCGTACAAAGGTCCATGCTTTGAACTGCCCTTGTATCGGAAACAATCAAGCCAAGTGCCTATGTCCCACCAGACTTGCCGCTGGTACAGTTGACAGTATTATTGGGAAATTAAAATCGATCTTTATTCAAGCGGGTTTAGGGGGGAGTTGGGATGATAGGTTAGGTACGGGTAACCCGGTATCGCATCACTCCATAAAGGATTACCTCCGGGCGATTAAGGAGGAGCAAGCTGAGGCACGGACCCTCCCACATAGGAGTATCCCCATATTCTTAAACAAGCTCGGAAAGGTTCTTGAGCACATCCTCGCCCTTCTTTGTGAACCCAATATCCCTCCAATCTCGGTGTACATCCTAAGTCGCGACCTAGCGTTTTTTGCAATCGATTTTTTTTCGGGGGATCGTGGTTCGGATTTAGGCAGGTGCCTTTCGAAAGAGATCCTTTTCTCTCCCGATTATTCGGCTCTCCTCTTTAATCACTCATTTGGGAAAACCCTGCGCGGCGATGCTCTCAATACTTTCGCGGTGCGCAGATGCGAAAACCACACCATTTGTCCTGTTAGGAATTTCGAGCGTTATTTAGCTCTCTGCAAGCTCATGCATATTGACTTAACGCCAGGATATTTGTTTCGTTCCGCCAGTGGGGGCAAGGTAACCGAGCAGCCATTTTGTGGTTCGGCGGTTAACAATCGCCTAAAGCTGCACCTCCGTTCCACCGGCGTAGACGAAGGGGAGACACCTCATAGCTTGAGGTCCGGCTGCTCTATTACTTTGTCCCTTCTGGGGGTTGACCAGGAAGCAATTGCCCATCATGTAGGATGGTCCAGTACAAAAATGCTACGCCACTATACAGACCTTAGAGAAGCTCTGAAACCCGATGGCCCTGCCGCGACTTTATCCGCAGGATCATCGGATCAGGCTACTGCAGCCGTAGTCAGGGCATACAAAACCAATGTCGACGTCTCAGTTTAATCCAGCATTTTTGTAATTGTTCGTAATTCGGCAGAATGGCGCGCTCGGTAACGCGCTGCTAGCCAAGGCCAACAAATCAGACCATAGCGATCCCTGTAGTGTAGCACGGAGCCCCTGGGTCAAAGTAAGGGTTTTCCCACTTAGTAACAGCAAGGGATGTAATTTTAGCTTATATGTGTCGCACTCATTTGCGGAATAAAAGAATTCTGAGTTATGGGAAGATAACACCCCCGTTTGGGGAACGATCTGTCACAGATCCTACTTCTGGCACAGATCGCCTGTCAACTCTTAGGTTAACGCCAGGTCAGCCATGGGGGGGATTTGTAACAGGAGGTCTTCTCCCACATCTGAATACACCGATATTCCTCGAGGCATTGAACACAATCTAAATATCGCATGCATAGCGATACATACACGCCTAGCGCTTAATGAGCCAACAGTGACATAGGAAAGCTCTAAGACACGTTGACATAAATCTATAGAAAACTCTAAAATAGAAAATTATTATTATTTTGTGACACAGTTACCTACTTTTAAAAGTGTAGTTTCTCGTCGTAATAAAACATAAACTACCTAAGTTGTGACAACTTTTTCGGACCGTGGGAGACAAATATCGAACCTAACGGCCTGAAATGTGCTATGGCAGGCGCCTGCAATGTCTAGTAACATGCTACTCACCGCATTGCCGTTAGGTGGGTTTACGGCCTGTACTGGTGCTGCTGGTGGATTCACGGCCTGTACTTGTGCTGCTGGTGGGTTTACGGGTGGATTTACGGCCTGTACTTGTGCTGCTGGTGGATTAACGGCCTGTACTGGCGGCGCTGCCGGTAGGTTTACGGCCTGTACTGGTGCTGCCGGTGGATTTACGACCTGTACTTGTGCTGCTGGTGGGTTTACGGGTGGATTTACGGCCTGTACTTGTGCTGCCGGTGGGTTTACGACCTGTACTTGTGGTGCTGGTGGATTAACAGCACCTAAAACTTGAGCTCGAGGAACGCTTTGAGGCACTTGAGCCATGATGAGCAGCGCAGCGATGAATCTGGACTAGAACTAAAGCGTCGAGCAAACGTCGGTGTGGCGTCTCCCAGCGAAATGATTCGAAGAAGGTTATCCGGCCGTAAATCATGTTATTTATACCAATCTGAGCACGCGGGGATGTGATATGTAGTCCTCTGGGACGCATTCCTCTCGAGGGTTGCGAGAATACTGCGATATTTTTGGCATCGTGCGTGAAGGTCCCAGTGAGAATAGTCTCAATATTTAGTACTGCACAACACATGTTTGCTATCAGTACTTGTACACAAAATGACAAACAAACGTATTTATTTCAACAATAAGTTTACTAGCTTTTTACACACTGTTTTGCCGTTCTTTCTGTGCAATTTATTCACTATCGTGATCAGTATAATAGCATGGATAAATAATAACAATTAAATCAATATTATACACAATCGACAAGTTGTGAATGAATAACAAACATCGCAGTTGGAAGCGATAAGCTTACTTACGTTCTTACGAAAAATACAGTTAAAATTACTCTGTGTTTCTCTCAGATGATAGTATTTGCTAAATGTGTTGTGCTATCTCAATGACAATAACGAACAACTGTTAATATTTTAGTTCACGGCAGCTAGCTTCAACTGCTTCACGAGTCCATCGCCATTCATGCATGTCTCCTTCGATGTCACTTGATGTCAGTGAATTGAGTTCGTCGATATTTTTGCTTCAGATGGTTAATGCTGTGTTGGCGTTCCCTTGTGTCAGAAGAACTACTATAAGTAACTTTGTAGATGAGAGAGTCAGTAATGTTTACACCTATTTCAAAAAGTAGGTACCCTATGGGTACATGTGTCTACTGCTAAATTATTTTTCTTCTTCTTTGTGTTAAAGAGGAATGACTTTTCGAAAGTCTAGAAGTGGAGTTTCGTACCTTGTTTCACTGCTATGTACATAGCTGTGGGCGCTTCTTGCGGGACGCGCACAGGTGTACGTATTGGTTAAATAAATGAACCATGATGCTTTTCGGACCAACCCCACCTGCATTTTCCGTGTCAGTTCACACGCAGCCCTTTTATTATAATTAGTGGTCAGTTCACTTTGGATAACCGGTAGAATATTACCTTCGAAAGATGGAAGCTAGTCGACCAACGGCGATCAGTTCCGAACAGAATGTCATTCTCTCTATGTTACATGGAATGTGGCAGAACCGCTGTCTGAGTGTCATCGTTGGACTCAAGATTCCTGAGCTACTTTGTAACAGTGAAGAGTCTTATCTCAGCATTGAAGACGTGGCAATGAAGTCAGGCTGCACATCAAGCAAACAACTCTACCCTATGATGAGAGTACTCGCTCAGTGGGGAATCGGCAAGGAGCTGGAGAACAAGCGTTTTGCCAAGAACCAAGCCATGGAACTACTAAGACGAGACAAGGAACCAAACCTTGGACACATGGTTGCGTATTATTGCAGTGAAGAACATTTCACAGCAATGAGATCTCTTGCAAAATGTGTGAGGCAGAATGAACCAGCCTTTGTTCTAGAACATGGAATGACTCACTTCGACTACATGAATGAAGTAACAGAAAAACCTTATGATCAACGAAAGATGTTTCAAGGATCATCTGAACACCTGATTGGAAGCTACGAGCGGAGGCGTGAATTTGCCGAGAATTACAACAGTGCAATGGAGTATCTTACGAATCTCACGATTCTCCCAGATGCTCAAGGAGTCAATAACGTGTACAAAGCTTTTCCCTGGTCAACTTGTAACAGACTGGTGGACATGGGTGGAAGTACAGGCTACTTTCTTACATCTCTCCTGAAACAACCAGGCTGCGAACACATCCAAGGGTATGTCGTTGAGTTGCCAGACGTAGCAGATGAAGCTCAGAGAAAATCGGGAACCTTGGGATCCCGGAGCACCGCGTTCAATTCATAAAGCACGATTTCATAAAGCCATTTCCGAGTGACGTCCTTCAACTGCAAGTTGATACCGTTATATTTAAGAGTGTGATTTGTGCCTTTCTCGAAGACCGAGACGTGTTTGTAAGTGTTCTACGGAATTGCCGTAGTCTATTCACTAGAGATGGCGGCAGGCTGCTGATCATTGACGTCTGTTCTCCTGATCCTGGAGATTTGGAGCACAACGTTGGAGTAAATGGTCGCCAGTTTGGGTTTCAAAGCATACATATGATAAGTATATCATGCAGCCAATATCGTTCGAAACGAGGCTGGAGTGAGCGTCTTGAAGAAGTTGCTACTAAATCAGGTTATCAACTAAAACAAGTGTATGATACTTTTGTAGGGGGATACACGATATTTGAACTGGTTACTGTGAAATAAAGACTTTCTTTACTCACGAATGTCAACTAACGATAATGGTCAATAAGGCATATTCCGTTAAGGCCGGTTCTGGTATTGTTAAATAGCGATACTTCGTGTCATTAATGCATTCATGTGTCAACCAGAGTTCGATTTGGCTGTTGAAACAAAGCAACGTGTGAAAAGTTCTTAATGCAGTTTGTAAACATGAAGTATCGCTATAGGATCCCGCTCAGTAGGGCTTACTATCGTCGCTTCGCGCTGTTTGATTGTATATGAAGTATCGCTATAGGATCCCGCTCAGTAGGGCTTACTATCGCCGTTTCGTGCTGTTTGATTGTATATGAGAGAGAGCGTGGCCGGATCAACGTGAAAGAGATTTCATCCGAATCTACACTAGAATATTTCTATTAATTTAGATACGGTAGTTTTAACAGAAAAGTCAGCGTACATGAAGCTCGTTATTTATACACCGCAGTTGTTTTGCTAACCTGTGAAATAGTTAGCAGACTAATAAACACTACTAGACTTTACTCCATTGTCTTCTTTTGTGTCTATTTGACTAAAGAGTACAAACACTAAAAGCATGAAGTAGTAGATGGGCTGTAGCACATTCTGCAGGCAGAATTTCGAGCATAGAGTGATGGCCCCTATAGGGGAAAGCACTAGATAGCAATGACCTAAACCAGGTCAAGATTTGAATAACAATAGATGCCTCGTTCTACAAAGACATGTTCTTTGTAGAACGAGGCATATCTAACAATAGTTCCTATTGTTGTACAATAGTTCCTATTGTTATTCAAATCTTGACCTGGTTCATAGTACTACGAAGTGTCGTGTTGTTTGGCGTCGGGCACTTTTGCCGTTGCTGCATATAAAAATATCGTCTAAATTCTTCCCCAAAAAATGTAGTTACTAAAAAGCAGACGGAAAAAGAACCTGCCGCCAAACGATAGAAATGATGCGATCACCGAACACATATTATAACAAATATTGTAACAAAACCAATTTGGCATCTTGGACGGTTTCTTGCGAAGTGTGTTAGTTAATTTATGCAGGGCGTATTTAAATCACTTGTTGGCCAATCAGGAGGCTTGTATTATCATAACAATAGGTTGCATGCATAATATATTATATGCAAATGACTTTGCATAGTACTATATTCTTTCTTCTTCATTGTTATGTTAATAAGATATGGGTACAAACACTGTCTGGTTCGCCTGTCTACTCAACGCTATGGCTAGACGACCAATATTACCCTCAAATCCCCTATAAAACTACCTCCTCTTTCCAAAACCTAACACTCCCCCCTCCCCCAAAAAGCATGGACACGTAAATTCTGACACGCAATTGCTCCCAAAATCGGGAACCGGGTAGGGAGACCAAATAGATGTTCTCATTACTCGTGCCCCGGCCTTTGGATAGCACCAGTAAATAAATTATTTATTCATTTATTTATATTTATTTTATTTCAGACTAACAGACGTAAAACCTGCAAATTTGTGCAATATCCAGTACCCCGCATTCCTTACGGTATTACATTATATCACGTCGTCGAAGCCGAAGACGGTCATTTTGTAATTTTAGACATGAAACCGAAATCTTGCACTTTTACTCGTCAGAGTAAGTTAAATGTTAAATGTTACGAGAAGATATTTAATTATTATTTTTGTTTTTTGTTTTTTTTGTTTTTGTTTTGTTTTATGTTTTGGGCCCACAGTAATTGGTTTCCACTGTTGTGATGTCCCTGCCTGTATGTTTGCTCAGGCGAAGTCAAATAAATCAATAAATTAAACTGACAAACCCAGGTCGAATCTCTTGCCCAGCTGGGAAATAAAACAGTACACACTGTAACAAGAACAAACCCAATGGTGTTTTTAAATTTTACAGTCCAGATTAATCAAGCCGGCGGGTTTAGGACTATATATATGATGGTGCTGCAGGTGCAGGGGCGGATACAGGGGGAGGGTTCTGGGGGTTGCAACCCCCCCTATGGATATTTTTTTAATACCGCTTGTATAGATATGTCTGTCCGTAGGTCTCTCTTGCACTTTCAGCTCTCTCCCTCGTAAGAATAATATCATTCATTCATACTGTTTACACGACCGTTCGACTTCGAGGCCGGTTTGACTGATAACAGAAGAAAGAACCTGCCGTTTTTAGCGTCAAAAACGTATGTGAAGCCTTCATACTTGTAAGCTCACCCAAGCATCTTTGTTGGATGTCCAATAAACTCAAAATTTTACTGAAAATTGAGTTTTGTTGTGTTAATAAAACAACTCCAGATCTCTAAAAATTTCATTTTAGAGCTTGTAGATTTCAAAATTTTCTGGGGGGGCATGCCCCCAAACCCCCCTAGATGTTCGCGGCTTTGCCGCTCACACAACACAACGGCCGCAACACAACCCCCTGTTTGACAAAAACCTGGGTCCGCCCCTGAGGTGATTGCTTCTTTAGAGCAGCATCCCATCAGTTATACCGACCGCATAAAATATTTTATATATTAAGCTATTTTTTATATATAGCGGCCAGATTCAACTGGTAATCTATGCGCGGAAACTCAGTCTTACGCTCGTTACAGCCAGCTTGACGATACTTTAAATTACAGATTTCGTGAAAATACTTTTCAAAACCAAATTGTTCTTCAAGAGTTCGTACTTTACCACTAATTAAAAGTACGATTTTGTTGAAACTGACAATAATCAGGAAAAAAAATTAAATAATTTCGTTTTTCACATATAACAAGTAAACCAGATAGGCTTAGTGAGAGTAATACAGATCGTGTTTCATGAGTAATGTATCTAACTCTAACATGTCTCCACAATTGATACAGGGTGTGACGCACTAAGCATACAAACAGTTGCATATGTATCTAACTATAACATGTCTCCACACTTGATACAGGGTGTGACGCACTAAGCATACAAACAGTTGCATATGTATCTAACTATAACATGTCTCCACACTTGATACAGGGTGTGACGCACTAAGCATACAAACAGTTGCATATGTATCTAACTATAACATGTCTCCACACTTCATACAGGGTGTGACGCACTAAGCATACAAACAGTTGCATATGTATCTAACTATATAACATGTCTCCACACTTGATACAGGGTGTGACGCACTAAGCATACAAACAGTTGCATATGTATCTAACTATAACATGTCTCCACACTTGGTACAGGGTGTGAAGCACTAAGCATACAAACAGTTGCATATGTATCTAACTATAACATGTCTCCACACTTGATACAGGGTGTGACGCACTAAGCATACAAACAGTTGCATATGTATCTAACTATAACATGTCTCCACACTTGGTACAGGGTGTGAAGCACTAAGCATACAAACAGTTGCATATGTATCTAACTATAACATGTCTCCACACTTGGTACAGGGTGTGAAGCACTAAGCATACAAACAGTTGCATATGTATCTAACTATAACATGTCTCCACACTTGGTACAGGGTGTGAAGCACTAAGCATACAAACAGTTGCATATGTATCTAACTATAACATGTCTCCACACTTGGTACAGGGTGTGAAGCACTAAGCATACAAACAGTTGCATATGTATCTAACTATAACATGTCTCCACACTTGGTACAGGGTGTGACGCACTAAGCATACAAACAGTTGCATATGTATCTAACTATAACATGTCTCCACACTTGGTACAGGGTGTGAAGCACTAAGCATACAAACAGTTGCATATGTATCTAACTATAACATGTCTCCACACTTGATACAGGGTGTGACGCACTAAGCATACAAACAGTTGCATATGTATCTAACTATAACATGTCTCCACACTTGGTACAGGGTGTGACGCACTAAGCATACAAACAGTTGCATATGTATCTAACTATAACATGTCTCCACACTTGGTACAGGGTGTGAAGCACTAAGCATACAAACAGTTGCATATGTATCTAACTATAACATGTCTCCACACTTGGTACAGGGTGTGAAGCACTAAGCATACAAACAGTTGCATATGTATCTAACTATAACATGTCTCCACACTTGGTACAGGGTGTGACGCACTAAGCATACAAACAGTTGCATATGTATCTAACTATAACATGTCTCCACACTTGGTACAGGGTGTGACGCACTAAGCATACAAACAGTTGCATATGTATCTAACTATAACGTCTCCACACTTGGTACAGGGTGTGACGCACTAAGCATACAAACAGTTGCATATGTATCTAACTATAACGTCTCCACACTTGGTACAGGGTGTGACGCACTAAGCATACAAACAGTTGCATATGTATCTAACTATAACGTCTCCACACTTGGTACAGGGTGTGACGCACTAAGCATACAAACAGTTGCATATGTATCTAACTATAACGTCTCCACACTTGGTACAGGGTGTGACGCACTAAGCATACAAACAGTTGCATATGTATCTAACTATAACATGTCTCCACACTTGGTACAGGGTGTGACGCACTAAGCATACAAACAGTTGCATATGTATCTAACTATAACATGTCTCCACACTTGGTACAGGGTGTGACGCACTAAGCATACAAACAGTTGCATATGTATCTAACTATAACATGTCTCCACACTTGGTACAGGGTGTGACGCACTAAGCATACAAACAGTTGCATATGTATCTAACTATAACATGTCTCCACACTTGATACAGGGTGTGACGCACTAAGCATACAAACAGTTGCATATGTATCTAACTATAACATGTCTCCACACTTGGTACAGGGTGTGAAGCACTAAGCATACAAACAGTTGCATATGTATCTAACTATAACATGTCTCCACACTTGATACAGGGTGTGACGCACTAAGCATACAAACAGTTGCATATGTATCTAACTATAACATGTCTCCACACTTGGTACAGGGTGTGAAGCACTAAGCATACAAACAGTTGCATATGTATCTAACTATAACATGTCTCCACACTTGGTACAGGGTGTGAAGCACTAAGCATACAAACAGTTGCATATGTATCTAACTATAACATGTCTCCACACTTGGTACAGGGTGTGAAGCACTAAGCATACAAACAGTTGCATATGTATCTAACTATAACATGTCTCCACACTTGGTACAGGGTGTGAAGCACTAAGCATACAAACAGTTGCATATGTATCTAACTATAACATGTCTCCACACTTGGTACAGGGTGTGACGCACTAAGCATACAAACAGTTGCATATGTATCTAACTATAACATGTCTCCACACTTGGTACAGGGTGTGAAGCACTAAGCATACAAACAGTTGCATATGTATCTAACTATAACATGTCTCCACACTTGATACAGGGTGTGACGCACTAAGCATACAAACAGTTGCATATGTATCTAACTATAACATGTCTCCACACTTGGTACAGGGTGTGACGCACTAAGCATACAAACAGTTGCATATGTATCTAACTATAACATGTCTCCACACTTGGTACAGGGTGTGACGCACTAAGCATACAAACAGTTGCATATGTATCTAACTATAACATGTCTCCACACTTGGTACAGGGTGTGACGCACTAAGCATACAAACAGTTGCATATATGTATCTAACTATAACGTCTCCACACTTGGTACAGGGTGTGACGCACTAAGCATACAAACAGTTGCATATGTATCTAACTATAACGTCTCCACACTTGGTACAGGGTGTGCACGCACTAAGCATACAAACAGTTGCATATGTATGTATCTAACTATAACGTCTCCACACTTGGTACAGGGTGTGACGCACTAAGCATACAAACAGTTGCATATGTATCTAACTATAACATGTCTCCACACTTGGTACAGGGTGTGACGCACTAAGCATACAAACAGTTGCATATGTATCTAACTATAACATGTCTCCACACTTGGTACAGGGTGTGAAGCACTAAGCATACAAACAGTTGCATATGTATCTAACTATAACATGTCTCCACACTTGGTACAGGGTGTGACGCACTAAGCATACAAACAGTTGCATATGTATCTAACTATAACATGTCTCCACACTTGGTACAGGGTGTGACGCACTAAGCATACAAACAGTTGCATATGTATCTAACTATAACGTCTCCACTATAACATGTCTCCACACTTGGTACAGGGTGTGACGCACTAAGCATACAAACAGTTGCATATGTATCTAACTATAACATGTCTCCACACTTGGTACAGGGTGTGACGCACTAAGCATACAAACAGTTGCATATGTATCTAACTATAACATGTCTCCACACTTGGTACAGGGTGTGACGCACTAAGCATACAAACAGTTGCATATGTATCTAACTATAACATGTCTCCACACTTGGTACAGGGTGTGACGCACTAAGCATACAAACAGTTGCATATGTATCTAACTATAACATGTCTCCACACTTGGTACAGGGTGTGACGCACTAAGCATACAAACAGTTGCATATGTATCTAACTATAACATGTCTCCACACTTGGTACAGGGTGTGACGCACTAAGCATACAAACAGTTGCATATGTATCTAACTATAACATGTCTCCACACTTGGTACAGGGTGTGACGCACTAAGCATACAAACAGTTGCATATGTATCTATCTAACTATAACATGTCTCCACACTTGGTACAGGGTGTGAAGCACTAAGCATACAAACAGTTGCATATGTATCTAACTATAACATGTCTCCACACTTGGTACAGGGTGTGAAGCACTAAGCATACAAACAGTTGCATATGTATCTAACTATAACATGTCTCCACACTTGGTACAGGGTGTGAAGCACTAAGCATACAAACAGTTGCATATGTATCTAACTATAACATGTCTCCACACTTGGTACAGGGTGTGACGCACTAAGCATACAAACAGTTGCATATGTATCTAACTATAACATGTCTCCACACTTGGTACAGGGTGTGACGCACTAAGCATACAAACAGTTGCATATGTATCTAACTATAACATGTCTCCACACTTGGTACAGGGTGTGACGCACTAAGCATACAAACAGTTGCATATGTATCTAACTATAACATGTCTCCACACTTGGTACAGGGTGTGACGCACTAAGCATACAAACAGTTGCATATGTATCTAACTCTAACATAACATGTCTCCACACTTGGTACAGGGTGTGAAGCACTAAGCATACAAACAGTTGCATATGT
Source organism: Actinostola sp. cb2023 (assembly GCA_033675265.1). Taxonomy (NCBI): domain Eukaryota; kingdom Metazoa; phylum Cnidaria; class Anthozoa; order Actiniaria; family Actinostolidae; genus Actinostola; species Actinostola sp. cb2023. The sequence continues at coordinate 239,008 of JAUJYZ010000910.1, read as the reverse complement.
ATCTAACTATAACATGTCTCCACACTTGGTACAGGGTGTGAAGCACTAAGCATACAAACAGTTGCATATGTATCTAACTATAACATGTCTCCACACTTGGTACAGGGTGTGACGCACTAAGCATACAAACAGTTGCATATGTATCTAACTATAACATGTCTCCACACTTGGTACAGGGTGTGACGCACTAAGCATACAAACAGTTGCATATGTATCTAACTATAACGTCTCCACACTTGGTACAGGGTGTGACGCACTAAGCATACAAACAGTTGCATATGTATCTAACTATAACGTCTCCACACTTGGTACAGGGTGTGACGCACTAAGCATACAAACAGTTGCATATGTATCTAACTATAACGTCTCCACACTTGGTACAGGGTGTGACGCACTAAGCATACAAACAGTTGCATATGTATCTAACTATAACATGTCTCCACACTTGGTACAGGGTGTGACGCACTAAGCATACAAACAGTTGCATATGTATCTAACTATAACATGTCTCCACACTTGGTACAGGGTGTGAAACACTAAGCATACAAACAGTTGCATATGTATCTAACTATAACATGTCTCCACACTTGGTACAGGGTGTGACGCACTAAGCATACAAACAGTTGCATATGTATCTAACTATAACATGTCTCCACACTTGGTACAGGGTGTGAAGCACTAAGCATACAAACAGTTGCATATGTATCTAACTATAACATGTCTCCACACTTGGTACAGGGTGTGAAGCACTAAGCATACAAACAGTTGCATATGTATCTAACTATAACATGTCTCCACACTTGGTACAGGGTGTGACGCACTAAGCATACAAACAGTTGCATATGTATCTAACTATAACATGTCTCCACACTTGGTACAGGGTGTGACGCACTAAGCATACAAACAGTTGCATATGTATCTAACTATAACGTCTCCACACTTGGTACTAACTATAACATAACTCCCACACTTGGTACAGGGTGTGACGCACTAAGCATACAAACAGTTGCAGTTGCATATGTAACGTCTCCACACTTGTACAGGGTGTGACGCACTAAGCATACAAACAGTTGCATATGTATCTAACTATAACATGTCTCCACACTTGGTACAGGGTGTGACGCACTAAGCATACAAACAGTTGCATATGTATCTAACTATAACATGTCTCCACACTTGGTACAGGGTGTGAAGCACTAAGCATACAAACAGTTGCATATGTATCTAACTATAACATGTCTCCACACTTGGTACAGGGTGTGAAGCACTAAGCATACAAACAGTTGCATATGTATCTAACTATAACATGTCTCCACACTTGGTACAGGGTGTGACGCACTAAGCATACAAACAGTTGCATATGTATCTAACTATAACATGTCTCCACACTTGGTACAGGGTGTGAAGCACTAAGCATACAAACAGTTGCATATGTATCTAACTATAACATGTCTCACTAAGCATACAAACAGTTGCATACAGGGTGTGACGCACTAAGGGTGTGAAGCACTAAGCAACAGTTGCATATGTATCTAACTATAACATGTCTCCACACTTGGTACAGGGTGCATATGTATCTAACTATAACATGTCTCCACACTTGGTACAGGGTGTGACGCACTAAGCATACAAACAGTTGCATATGTATCTAACTATAACATGTCTCCACACTTGGTACAGGGTGTGAAGCACTAAGCATACAAACAGTTGCATATGTATCTAACTATAACATGTCTCCACACTTGGTACAGGGTGTGAAGCACTAAGCATACAAACAGTTGCATATGTATCTAACTATAACATGTCTCCACACTTGGTACAGGGTGTGACGCACTAAGCATACAAACAGTTGCATATGTATCTAACTATAACATGTCTCCACACTTGGTACAGGGTGTGACGCACTAAGCATACAAACAGTTGCATATGTATCTAACTATAACATGTCTCCACACTTGGTACAGGGTGTGACGCACTAAGCATACAAACAGTTGCATATGTATCTAACTATAACATCTCTCCACACTTGGTACAGGGTGTGACGCACTAAGCATACAAACAGTTGCATATGTATCTAACTATAACATGTCTCCACACTTGGTACAGGGTGTGACGCACTAAGCATACAAACAGTTGCATATGTATCTAACTATAACGTCTCCACACTTGGTACAGGGTGTGACGCACTAAGCATACAAACAGTTGCATATGTATCTAACTATAACGTCTCCACACTTGGTACAGGGTGTGACGCACTAAGCATACAAACAGTTGCATATGTATCTAACTATAACGTCTCCACACTTGGTACAGGGTGTGACGCACTAAGCATACAAACAGTTGCATATGTATCTAACTATAACATGTCTCCACACTTGGTACAGGGTGTGACGCACTAAGCATACAAACAGTTGCATATGTATCTAACTATAACATGTCTCCACACTTGGTACAGGGTGTGAAACACTAAGCATACAAACAGTTGCATATGTATCTAACTATAACATGTCTCCACACTTGGTACAGGGTGTGACGCACTAAGCATACAAACAGTTGCATATGTATCTAACTATAACATGTCTCCACACTTGGTACAGGGTGTGACGCACTAAGCATACAAACAGTTGCATATGTATCTAACTATAACGTCTCCACACTTGGTACAGGGTGTGACGCACTAAGCATACAAACAGTTGCATATGTATCTAACTATAAACATGTCTCCACACTTGGTACAGGGTGTGACGCACTAAGCATACAAACAGTTGCATATGTATCTAACTATAACATGTCTCCACACTTGGTACAGGGTGTGAAGCACTAAGCATACAAACAGTTGCATATGTATCTAACTATAACATGTCTCCACACTTGGTACAGGGTGTGAAGCACTAAGCATACAAACAGTTGCATATGTATCTAACTATAACATGTCTCCACACTTGGTACAGGGTGTGACGCACTAAGCATACAAACAGTTGCATATGTATCTAACTATAACATGTCTCCACACTTGGTACAGGGTGTGACGCACTAAGCATACAAACAGTTGCATATGTATCTAACTATAACGTCTCCACACTTGGTACAGGGTGTGACGCACTAAGCATACAAACAGTTGCATATGTATCTAACTATAACGTCTCCACACTTGGTACAGGGTGTGACGCACTAAGCATACAAACAGTTGCATATGTATCTAACTATAACGTCTCCACACTTGGTACAGGGTGTGACGCACTAAGCATACAAACAGTTGCATATGTATCTAACTATAACGTCTCCACACTTGGTACAGGGTGTGACGCACTAAGCATACAAACAGTTGCATATGTATCTAACTATAACATGTCTCCACACTTGGTACACGGTGTGACGCACTAAGCATACAAACAGTTGCATATGTATCTAACTATAACATGTCTCCACACTTGGTACAGGGTGTGAAACACTAAGCATACAAACAGTTGCATATGTATCTAACTATAACATGTCTCCACACTTGGTACAGGGTGTGACGCACTAAGCATACAAACAGTTGCATATGTATCTAACTATAACATGTCTCCACACTTGGTACAGGGTGTGACGCACTAAGCATACAAACAGTTGCATATGTATCTAACTATAACGTCTCCACACTTGGTACAGGGTGTGACGCACTAAGCATACAAACAGTTGCATATGTATCTAACTATAACATGTCTCCACACTTGGTACAGGGTGTGACGCACTAAGCATACAAACAGTTGCATATGTATCTAACTATAACATGTCTCCACACTTGGTACAGGGTGTGAAGCACTAAGCATACAAACAGTTGCATATGTATCTAACTATAACATGTCTCCACACTTGGTACAGGGTGTGAAGCACTAAGCATACAAACAGTTGCATATGTATCTAACTATAACATGTCTCCACACTTGGTACAGGGTGTGACGCACTAAGCATACAAACAGTTGCATATGTATCTAACTATAACATGTCTCCACACTTGGTACAGGGTGTGACGCACTAAGCATACAAACAGTTGCATATGTATCTAACTATAACGTCTCCACACTTGGTACAGGGTGTGACGCACTAAGCATACAAACAGTTGCATATGTATCTAACTATAACGTCTCCACACTTGGTACAGGGTGTGACGCACTAAGCATACAAACAGTTGCATATGTATCTAACTATAACGTCTCCACACTTGGTACAGGGTGTGACGCACTAAGCATACAAACAGTTGCATATGTATCTAACTATAACATGTCTCCACACTTGGTACAGGGTGTGACGCACTAAGCATACAAACAGTTGCATATGTATCTAACTATAACATGTCTCCACACTTGGTACAGGGTGTGAAACACTAAGCATACAAACAGTTGCATATGTATCTAACTATAACATGTCTCCACACTTGGTACAGGGTGTGACGCACTAAGCATACAAACAGTTGCATATGTATCTAACTATAACATGTCTCCACACTTGGTACAGGGTGTGACGCACTAAGCATACAAACAGTTGCATATGTATCTAACTATAACGTCTCCACACTTGGTACAGGGTGTGACGCACTAAGCATACAAACAGTTGCATATGCTATGAATCTACTGATCTTTATTACCGAATGACGGCTTTGCAGCATTCCAATACATATAGTAAATATTTCTACCATAATAAACATTGGTCATGTACATGAAGTACACTATGTTTCAACTGCTGCCTTAGACGATAACAATTCAACAACAAATATAGATTCTGATGCTACCAGAAATGCTTATAATTACCAGTAAGCACCTGAACAATTTTCCCAGACAACAATGCTAACACGCAAGTTGTTTTGAATGAACAACTTTGTGCCATATCCGTTTATATTTATCATCAAGCCATGTGGTTATTCAATATACAATTAAATCAGTACCCTTTACTTCCATATATGGTCTTATCACTCTTTCCATTTCACTCTCATTTCAAATACCTTGCGTTTTTTGTTTTGTTTTATCGTAATTGTCGTCGGCGCAAAGCGTAGATGGTTTACTATTCTATGCCAATAGATTTCTAAATTTGTTCAGGTGGTTATGTACACGCGCCTGCAATAACGTATGACAGCGGACATCACATTACGTCACATCTCGGTAACTGAAATCAACCAATCAGAATGTCCCGTTCCCACGCCTAAAACGGACTATAAAACGATCGCGAAATCAAACCCTTTTTACATTATCAAACCACTGGGTGAATAAAATTCGAGAACCAAAATCTCTATCACGTGTATATCTCAAAATCTATGAAAAGAAAACTAAAGAGGTCGCAGGTTACTGGGAAGAGAAAGAGTTCACGTACTGAAACATTGCAGATGACAGCGGATATCACGTGTACTAGTTAGATTGTTTTTGATCGTGTTATTTATAATTGACTCTACCCCACATTTTCTTTAAAATTATCATGCAAAAATATATGACGGCACTTCACTTGGTTGAACCAATTAATAGATAAGTCAGTATCTATTGGGATGACACTATTGTAGGTGCTTAAATGCATTGATCAAAAGAAACGGCTCATTAACTTTTTTTTATTAACTTTATTATTTATATAGCGCTTTTTCTTGTGCTCAAAGCGCTGTTTATATGCAGTTCATGTTGGCTCTGGGCCACACAATTTCAGACTAATTGTTTTCGTGTTCATGTTCTATTCCACTATTTCATCCCATCATGCACATGAAACAGTGCCTCCTAGCACAATGTATTCTCCTTCGCCGCCTCGCGGATTTTACAACAGCTGTGACTAGAGTACAGTACAATAACAATCCCACCAGGATACGAGTGAATCCTGCTGCCAGGATATCTAGTTTTTTGTGAATCCATTGAATTATACTGTGCATTCTTTCCACGCCGAGTATTTAAACGCGGAATTCTTTTTATCAGGGGTTTTTCGATTCATAAAGTGATAACCACATCCAAACAAAGCGTAATTCCACTTCTTGCAATTGCTAAACTCTTGCTTTTTTTGTTTTTATTTCGTTTGCAATTGTTCCAAAAATAATATTTTGGTGCCTTGCCAAACGTGTTGCAAAGAATCCATCCACTTACATCCCTTCCCGTATATCCATCCGATGATGTCGCGGCTATCATGATAATCCTCAAGAAAACGTACACCCACCTCTCGACAAGTTCATGTATCTGTCCGGCTACTGAAGAAACAATTTGGATCTCGGAAGCCCAATGAACTGAGGAGCGCGAATTATCTTTCTTCTTAAGGTGCGCTCGCGAGAAACACTGTTTCCTGACTGGGGCTCCCGTCCACCCCAATCCATCACAATTTCTGCTCCAGTTGAGCGATGGGAGCATTTTATTCTCTTAAGATTCAGCAACAACAACAATTCTGTGATGAAATGGCAAAACATATATGGTATCTTAAAGCTTCTTGTAAAGGGGTGGTCGGGAGCCCCAGTCAGGAAACAGCAGCCCTCTTATCCTGAAAAGGATAGGGACACGAACACTCGATGAAACGATATGCACGTGCGGAATACTGTTCCCAACCGAAGCGAAGAAAACAACCACTGTATACATCACTTTATCACACTGTGTGTGCGCGCTTGAAGCTCGCTATTCATTGTTTTTCTCCCAACATTTTCCTTAGTCTAAAACAGCCCGAAGTAAATAGAAGAACTCGAAGACACATTTTATACTTCAATGGCATGTATTTCCCCTCTAAACAGCCCAAAGATATCAGAGGACACAGTTCATACTACAAATTCATGCATTTTCCTCTCTAAAACAGCTCGAAGCTACTAGAGTACCTAATCAGTGGTTAACCACTGGCCACCGTTCTTACTGCAAACCTCATGCAAACTTCCTCTCTAACAGTCCGAAGCTACTAGAGGACTTAGGTCGTACTACCACTTCATAATAATAATAATAATAATAATAATAATAATAATAATAATAATAATAAATAATAATAATAATAATAATAATAATAATGATAATAATAATAATAATATAATAATAATAATAATAATAATAATAATAATAATAATAATAATAATAATAATAATAATAATAATAATAATAATAATAATAATAATAATAATAATAATAATAATAATAATAATAATAATAATAATAATAATAATAATAATAATAATAATAATAATAATAATAATAATAATAATAATAATAATGCAGTGTCTGAAATAATAATCCACTAGCACATTGCTAGCCCCCTCCCTGGTAAAACATCTCAAATGTACTCGTAGGGAACAACCATAGCCGATACTCTCTACACGGGCCAGCTGAAAACAACTATCGTATTGCTTGTCTTCTCCCTGGTAAAACAGACTCAAAGTCACTCGGAGAAACAACCACAGATTACTCTCTACACTGGTCTGAAACCCATCAGAGTATTGCTTGCCTCCTCCCTGGTAAAACAGACATAAAGGCACTCGGAGGAACAACCACAAATACTCCCTACACTGGTCTGAAACCCATCAGAGTATTGCTTGTCTCCTCCCTGGTAAAACAGACTCAAAGAACAACACAAAGGCACTCGGAGGCACAACCACAGATACTCTCTATAACCCGTTAGAGTATTGCTTGTCTCCTCCCTCGTAAAACAGACTCAAAGGCACTCGGAGGCACAACCACAAATACTCTCTATAACACTAGAGTATTGCTTGTCTCCTCCCTGGTAAAAACAGACTCAAAGGCACTCGAAGGCACAACCACAGATACTCTCTATAACACTAGAGTATTGCTTGTCTCCTCCCTCGTAAAACAGACTCAAAGGCACTCGGAGGCGGCACAACCACAGATACTCTCTATGACCCGTTAGAGTATTGCTTGTCTCCTCCCTGGTAAAACAGACTCAAAGGCACTCGGAGGCACAACCACAGATACTCTCTGACTATAAGACCTATAACACTCATGTAGAGTATTGTTTGTCTCCTCCGTTAAACTGGCGCTTGGCTTTACGTAAAAAATAACCGTCAAAAATAAATATAAATAAATAAAACGAGCCTTAAAAACTACCTTAACCGCTCGCCTACTAAGTGAACACAGACACCACGGCTTTCGAATTCAAAAGCGATTACTAGCCAATGAAAGCTATACTACAAAAACACACTGCATGCCCGGGCAGCTGAACAGTAGAAATGCCTGATAACGTCTGAACCAACTACCGCGGTAATTGAAAAATTGAAATGCCCATAAAAGAGTGCGACTAAAGAAAATACCGATCGACTTGATCGACCAAACTAACATGCAAATTTGTGCCGATGAACTAAACGAGCTGCTTATGTAAAATGATCTAACTGAACACTCGATTAATTAAGAGTACAAGTACGGAAAATCTAAGTAATCACAAAACTCTACGAAGCCAACCTATATATTCCTTACGAAAATACGCTTAAATGAAAGTCAAAGAGTCAAGCACGACGGTGACTACCTGATGTGGATTAATAACCGTTGAAGGAATTCGAAACCTCGAGGTGCTAGAACTTGTGGTGGACTTGCTTCTGTATCATGAGGAGGTGCAGCCCGGCCGGTGAATTTACTAAAACCTGGAGCTTCGGTAACATCAACAGCAGCTTAAAATTCCACCATTTTCAGTACCAGAGCGAGAATCTGCACGGCTACAAGGATCTGTGTTCGGTGACTTGATTAGAGAGCTCGCGAAACCAATTTGGCATCTTGGACGGTTTCTTGCGAAGTGTGTTAGTTAATTTATGCAGGGCGTATTTAAATCACTTGTTGGCCAATCAGGAGGCTTGTATTATCATAACAATAGGTTGCATGCATAATATATTATATGCAAATGACTTTGCATAGGTCATTGCTATCTAGTGTTTTCCCACTCAAGGTGGCTCCATATAGTTTAAGCAAGCGCGCGCGTGCGCAAGACCATGATACTGGAACTTGAATAATTGTTATTTTGATGACGTCATGCACTGGCGATCTTTTTTGAAAAGAACTGGCTCCAAAACTACACGGTAAAATCTTTTCATCATTTTACAATTTGTTTGTAATATAAAGCTACAGTAATTAACATAATATGAAAAAAATGGGTACTCCATGATCCAGATTTTTCTTTATTTTGCAAAATCGATATTTTGCAATATTTTGGATTCTGTAGTGCAGAATGTTTCAGTTGTTTGTCAAATGAAAGGTGAAGTGTAAAATTTTCATAATGAAAGGTATTAAAAAGATTCACCGTGTAAACCGTGCGTTTTTATTGATTTTATGAGAAAAATGACCTTTGTTAAAGCAGGCATTGCATTGCTATGGTAACCTTTCGAGTGATCATTTGCAACAGAATTTTTCTCAACGTCCTGCAGTTGAGGATGGTCAACTAAACAACATACTAAAAATTCCCAAAAATTCCTTCGGTGGAACATGCCGAAATTTTGCCTTTGAAATTTTGGCCTTTTTCCACAGGGAGCCCAAGCCGAGCAAAATTGAAAAAAATCGAAAAAAGATATTTGCTGTATTTTCCTTTCTGTAAATGTAGTATAGATTGTGTAACACACCCATTTATGTCTTATTATATGAATTGCGGTTAAGAATTAAACTTTTATCCAATTTTATCCAATATCTCATCTCGTCTCATCATCTCATCTCGTCTCTTATCTCATCTCATCTCTTATCTCATCTCATCTCGTCTCTTATCATCTCATCTCTTATCATCTCATCTCGTCTCTTCTCTTATCATCGTCTCTTATCATCTCATCTCATCTCGTCTCTTATCATCTCATCTCGACTCATCATCTCGTCTCTTATCATCTCATCTCATCTCTTATCTCATCTCGTCTCATCATCTCATCTCGTCTCATCATCTCATCTCGTCTCTTATCATCTCATCTCATCTCTTATCTCATCTCATCTCGTGTCTTATCATCTCATCTCATCTCTTATCATCTCGTCTCTTATCATCTCATCTCGTCTCTTATCATCTCGTCTCTTATCATCTCGTATCTTATCATCTCATCTCATCTCTTATCTCATCTCATCTCGTCTCTTATCATCTCATCTCGTCTCTCTCATCTCATCTCTTATCATCTCATCTCGTCTCTTATCATCTCATCTCTCTCTCATCTCATCTCGTCTCATCATCTCATCTCGTCTCTTATCATCTCATCTCATCTCTTATCTCATCTCATCTCGTGTCTTATCATCTCATCTCATCTCTTATCATCTCGTCTCTTATCATCTCATCTCGTCTCTTATCATCTCGTCTCTTATCATCTCGTATCTTATCATCTCATCTCATCTCTTATCTCATCTCATCTCGTCTCTTATCATCTCATCTCGTCTCTCATCATCTCTTCTCTTATCATCTCGTCTCTTATCATCTCATCTCGTCTCTTATCATCTCGTCTCTTATCATCTCGTATCTTATCATCTCATCTCATCTCTTATCTCATCTCATCTCATCTCTTATCTCATCTCGTCTCATCATCTCATCTCGTCTCTTATCATCTCATCTCATCTCTTATCTCATCTCATGCCATCTCGTCTCTTATCATCTCATCTCGTCTCTCATCATCTCGTCTCTTATCATCTCGTCTCTTATCATCTCATCTCATCTCTTATCTCATCTCATCTCGTCTCTTATCATATCATCTCATCTCTTATCTCATCTCATCTCGTCTCTTATCATCTCGTCTCTTATCATCTCATCTCGTCTCTTATTATCTCATCTCGTCTCTCATCATCTCATCTCTTATCATCTCGTCTCTTATCATCTCATCTCGTCTCTTCTCTTATCATCATCTCTTATCATCTCATCTCGACTCATCATCTCGTCTCTTATCATCTCATCTCGACTCATCATCTCGTCTCTTATCATCTCTTATCATCTCCTCTCGTCTCTTATCATCTCGTATCTTATCATCTCATCTCGTCTCTTATCATCTCATCTCTTATCATCTCATCTCGTCTCTTCTCTTATCATCGTCTCTTATCATCTCATCTCATCTCGTCTCTTATCATCTCATCTCGACTCATCATCTCGTCTCTTATCATCTCATCTCGTCTCTTATCATCTCGTCTCTTATCATCTCATCTCGTCTCTTATCATCTCATCTCGTCTCTTATCATCTCGTCTCTTATCATCTCGTCTCTTATCATCTCGTCTCTTATCATCTCATCTCGTCTCTTGTCATCTCATCTCTTATCATCTCATCTCGTCTCTTGTCATCTCATCTCTTCTCATCTCATATCCTCTTCTCTTCTCTTCTCCTCTCTTCTCTTCAGATGTCATCATCAGTCGACATCTCGACCTTCGTCAAGATCTGGCGCGGCTGAGTTCATGCAGCTTTGTCCTTTGCATACTCCACAAGCAACAGAGCAGTTCAAACCATGCCTATTGCAGGAGCATCTTTGGGTGTTGCAATCTGTCTTGCAATTACATCGAATAATTTCCAACAATGAGTCATGTGCTGGAGGCAAGTTTGTGCGTATAGGAAGAAGTTTTCCATCCGTCAACCTCCATTCCCAGTCTTGTGGCTGCAATGATGTTTCCTTCCATTGCTGCACCTGGAGGTATACTCTAAGGCTGTGAAAGCTGGCTGCTGCAGACGTTGGAGGAAGATTTTCAGGCTGTACACATGAGTTGCCTGTTGCAACTTTCTGGCAGAATCTGGTATAGCGTAAGGAATCGAGGTTTTCATCAGATCCACTGTTGTACAAGCACAGCAAAGCCGCTGCAATGATATCATCCTGTGTAGCAGATATGCGGTTGAATACAGTCGCTTGCTCGCGAAACCACGTATCGGTCTTTACCTTCTTCAGAGCTACACCTTTTCCAATCCCATGCATGAACACGAGAAGAACACGAGACTGAGTGGTATCGCAACCAAGGAGCGCGTGTACAGACAAAATGTTTGAGCACACATCAAGTCCTAGCACAGCCTTCGTTTTCTTGATGTTCCATACTCGGCGAGTCTTGGCTCTTTGCTTGGGCTCAGGTTTGAAGTACAGGTCATTGGCGTTCACCTCTCCATGGTAGCATAAGAGCACAAGAAGGCCGGGCAAGAAGGTCAGTGTCATCACCAACGAGAACAGTCGTGTTAGATTTTGCTGCTTGAATTGCTGTCTGGACAATTAAGAGATCGGCATCATCTGCTTGTTTTAACCTTGTTTTAACCTTGTTTTAACCTTGTTTTAACCTTGTTTTAACCTTTATTGGGTACATTTTCAAATATTTTGATGAGAAGAGTTGAAGCGAGCGACTTTCTGGACGTTCGTAGAGGCGAACATACTTGCATGATTCACTAATATTTCAACAATCATAGTCATTCAATTACTTTGATAGATTTAGTAGTATAGCCTAACTAGTAAATTTCGAATTATATGTACATTATGTTGTAAGGAAGTACTTGGAACCGAAAATAAAGGTTTTTGATTACAACTTCCGGTTGCAACCACATTTCGCTAAAAACCTATAAATTGATATATTTGAAGAGCATCTAGCACGAAAACGAGCCTGGTGACCCCCTGTTTTTATTGCAGTTTTGAAACACCCTAGGTATGTCAAATAACTGTACGAAGTTTCAGATCAAATTTATTTCAGCTTCTTTTTAAAAAATATCACTGGAAAATCTAGCTAAAAGACAACATTTGATTGCATTTATTACTGAATGCAAAATATAGTTAAAATGATAGTTTACTTACCTTTTCACTACACATTGCCCTAGAAAAACTAACTGCAAGAAAACCAGTGTCATAATCTGCAAACTTCCCTGTTACTTGCAGATAACATAGTACTAGAAAATGTGCTAGGCTTCCTGGTGAAATAAGAGAGAAGCCTGGGGCCAGTTGGAACATTTTCTGATTATTTTCTGAACTAAATAACTTTTAATTGTAAAACTTTGTTCTCCTCTGAATATTGATTGACTCAAGGTAACAAAGCAAATAAAACAAAATAGAGGAAATGTATTTTGTATGTGAATAAATATTTAAAATAGTTTCTTCGACTTGGGATCCCTGTGGATAAGAAATATGAACATTTTCTTTATAGAAGGGATTAAAACGTGCATTTTAGGAATTTTTATTATTATTATGTGACATGAGTGGCCGATTGTGTGTAATCCAAAGCTATTCCAGCGAGAAATAACTGCTAAAAATATGTTTTTATGTTAGTTTTGTGTTTTACTCGGCTCGGGCTCCCTGTGGTAAAAGTGAACATATTCAACTCAATATTTCGGAATGTTCCACCAAAGGAATTTTGGGGAATTCTTAGTATGTTGTTTAGTTGACCATCCTCAACTGCAGGACGTTGAGAAAAATTATGTTGCAATTTGTTTTTTTCTATTACGTAGTTGAATATCTCCTTAAATGAGAACGATGGTCCAGGTGTTAAGGCAGATTCATAATAAGGACATTAAAACAAAGATGAAAACACAAAAACAACTTTGGTACCTTTTGTCTCCGTCTCCCCAAATTGAAAAACGTGATTTGTGACGTAACTGGTCACGTGACCCATCCCTTATTTTGAAATACCTACCAAAATGTTAAGTTTCATGAGATATATTACGTAGCCAAAAATCGTTTTATTTTTCTGTTCCTGCTTGAGAAGGCCCTTGAAACTATATGGAGCCTCCTTAATCCGTGAAGCAGATATTAGCCATGTAGATAGTAATTCCATTGTTTTCTTTTGATTTGACTATTAGTCAATAACTATTAGATTTTGTGTCATCACACCAGGATTATATAGTTATTACATATGTAAGATATACATTTTATGTAGTTTTATAAACGTTTTCGATCATTCGATCATCATCAGATTCAATGCTGGAGGTATTGATTTTGTTTCGCGGGTTTAAAAGTGCATCACTCTAATAGAGCCATAGGAACAGAATATATGCATTTTGCATATTTTTGGGACTGGGAACCGAGGAAAAGTAGTAATATATGCAAATTGCATATTCTGCTCCGTAGGCCATATATTCATTCTCGTACCCAGTGCCCACTCGTCATTTGGTTGGTCGTGGGCTCTGGGAAACCCTGAAATTTTAGCGAATTTCATTGGCTGATGAAATCAACAATGACTGATCGTATTTGATTGGTCCATGAGATCAACAAAGATTCAAACTTGCAAGGCGAACGAAAGGAATGACAGCGACGGTTGTATTTTCATACAATGGTATTCCGTTTTTGAATTATAAAGCTATGGAAATGAGAGTGACTGTGTAGACATAAATTGATCTGAATTGGTAAAGGGAGATCTAACAATATATATATATTAACTGCTGCAGTGACCTACCACCGGAGAAGACGTAATCGATCGTACTTGGTTTTTGGTTTTTATATGTATTTGGTTTTTATACTGATTTATCACCCTCCTATTTAAAGGATATTTTTACCTCTACTACGGATATACATTCGTATAACCTGAGAAATTCATCTTCAAATTTACATATCCCTAGACCTAAATCAAAGGCAGGGAAATGTACCTTCCACTATAGAGGTTCTGTACTCTGGAATAAAATCCCTGCTGAGGCGCGTGTCCAGCATAGCACAATTACTTTTAAAGCACAATTAGAAAACAAAGATTTATTTAGTAAGCTTATAATGTAGATTTGTATTGTTATTTATAAAATTAATAATTATATTTCATTATATATAAGTTGTACTTTAATAATACATGTAATTTATTATTAATAATATATGATATGTAAATAGAACCTTTTTAACTTATTGTAAAATATTATTTATATCTATATATACGGCTCTCTGGGAGACCAATCATATTGTATTGAAGAGACTCCGTTGTAAAATAAAAGCTTTGATTGATTTGATTGATTGTACTCGCTTTGAGTATTCAAAGGAATATTTTTATAATTCAAGAGAAACAATAACAAAGCGGAAGACAGGAAGGTTCACATGCAAGATTATATTAGAACATGTATTTATCGTCCAGCCTTTATCGCAACAGAGCCAGAGAAGAACCGGTGATGAACGTCGAAGGGATTTTAAAGGGCTACGAAGATAAATGTACAAACTTGTGTACTTGTTACATTGTTTGAATATTCAAACCAACGCGAACACTACGTAGCCAGTAGACTCTTCCACAGTACCCGCTCTCAGCGGTCTTTAGTATGAGCATGCGCTCTGACGACTTGGTCGTCAAAATTTGACGACCGAGCAACCAGAGCGCCAGCGACGAACCAAATGAGGAGTGGGCTCTGGGTACGAGAATGGCCATATATTCTGCTCGAAATTCTGCTCCAAAAGTACTAAGTACTATAGTACTTTTGGAGCATAATTTTGGAGCATAATTTCGAGCAGAATGCTAAAGCCTAATGGTCAGAGCGATTGCAATAAACCTGTGAAATAGTTAGTAGACTAATAAACACTACTAGACTTTACTCCATTGTCTTCTTTTGTGTCTATTTGACTAAAGAGTATACTTTACAAACACTAAAAGCATCAAGTAGTAGATAGGCTTTAGCACATTCTGCCGGCAGAATTTCGTATGGGTGTCGAATGGTCCCCCCACAAAAAGTCAGTCTCTCAAAATTCCGGTGAACTTTCGCGGGTCTCGAAATCTCTTTTTTTTTCGCAAAAAGCCGTCTCAGAGTCTCGAATTTTGAAAACAAAGGAAATCGGTGAAAAAGCGTCTCGGGATTACAAAAATATGCCTTGTTTCGGAGTCTAGCAAAGTCTCGCCTTCACCATTCGGCACCCCCATTAGTACTTTTGGAGCATAATTCGGCGAGCAGAATGTGCTAAAGCCTATTATTTAGAGTGATTGCAATAAACCCGTGAAATAGTTAGCATTTCCATTGTGTTCTTTTATCATACTAAGGCCTACGGCAAACGTCGAACTAACCATGAACCATAATTCAGTCGAACCTATTAATTTTGACTGAGTAGGTTCAAGCCAAGTCGGAAATTACGATTCTGGAGCGACTTTGCCACAAAGTACAAACGCCTTTTCAAACACAAAACGACGTTCTAACCATGAGCCTATTTCAAAATTAATAGGTTCGACTGGATTAAGCTCATGGTTAGTTCGACGTTTGCCGTAGGCCTAACAGTAAAACCACTCTGCCACGAGGTGTTTCAAGACTAAAGGAGTTTAGCACTGGAATAAAAGACTGTAGATAAACTTCTCTTGTTCGGTAAATAAAATTGTTTGTTATGTACGTTTGTAAAGGTGTGAAAGCTTTCGCCGCCGATTCGCTATTAAATCACTTCTCCGCGTTAATTGACGGCAAAATAATCCTTTAGCCAAACTGGTACGGTCTTACGCCGCTATATAAACATATTCATACTACCAGATAACTGGCAACAGTGACCCTCATTGAGTACTGCATGAGAACCTTTGGTAACGGTAAGTTTAACATGGAAAAAAGGCGGGGCATTATACACCGAGTATGCAGTCAGTATGCAGGCCCTTTCCATATTTATAATCCGTCTTCAAAACGCCCAAAGCCGTCTGAAAACATTCTCGCCACAATTGAGTTTTTGCAACGTTTTTGCTCTGTTTTCTATGACAAGTTTTGCATTGCCAGTTTATTTGCCCGTCTGTAAAGGAAATCTGCTCGTCTGTAAAAAGGAAAACTTGACAAGATTTCCTTCACAGACGAGCAAATACAACTTGTCAATGTAAAACAACAACAACAACAACAACTTGTCATAGAAAATTTTGAAAATTTTCAAAATATCCAATATATCAAAAATACCAGTCGAATGCCAGCGTTTCTGAAAGTCACCGTCTTCGCAACCGTATACCCGATGGACTGTTCAGGGGCGTACATCAACCAAATTTCAAGGGCGGGGTACGTATATTTAGCAACAACAAAAATAAATAAATAGAAACACAAACACCGCATCCCGCAGGATTTACGATCACCGCAACACCGCAATGTTTAATTTTTTTCACCGCAACACCGCAAACCCCAACTCAGGTATATTAAGGCTTGGCTTTTTAGAGCAACACGTAAAATCACATTTTTTACAATAACTCTATCCATTTATAACACATGATTATGGTGTTTAGTCCTTAGGAGACATTTAGGTTTTGTAATATTTTAAGTGCAATTATGTTAATTTCTAGGGGTCACGTGACCTTAAAATGAGAAAAAGAGAAAATTGAAAATGGGGTGTACAGAGACTTTTCTTAGAATAATAAAATAGGTGTCATTTGAAGATGTTTGAAGAGGTCTTCCTAAGTTAGCCTTTGATGGTTGTCCCCAGCTAAATGGTAAAGAGAAAAATGAGAATATATAATTTTCAGCTTGGTCACGTGACCTGTTTTGTCAATTATCTTCATAACTAACAATGATGGACAACGAGAAAAGGCTATTTTGGAAAGAGCTATACAATTGTCCTTATTGAAAACATATTTTATTATTCTAAGAAAAGTCTCTGTACACCCCATTTTTTGTTGAATCTTTCGTACATTTGTGACCACGTGGTTTGTCACGTGATACGGCATGTCCAGTAGTTACCATATAATATTATCTGATTCATCGAACTACAGCTACTGGCGAAGTTTCAGTTTGGTAGGTTTAATTCCTGACTCAATATTTCAATAATTGTGATTTTATGCTAATTAGTCTCTGAGCCAAGCCTTAATACACCTGAGAACGCCCCCCCTTGCGCGGAATACGTATTGTGTTGGGTTCCCTGTGGTTTACGTAAGGGAAACTCGCGCGTTTACGTAAGATTGCGCGTTAACTTTCAATGCAGTAATCCCCCAAAAATCAACAAACCAGAAGATCGGAATTTGTACAATGTATGAAAACTGAATAATAATCTCCGATAATCACTTCGCCTTCGGCCTTCGGCGAATAATTGTTAATTTAATATTAGCGCGTTATTATATTCATGAGCTAGGCGATAAGTTGAGGCGATAGATATTTCCCGCATTCGCTTCGAAGACCAAGAACAATGGCTTCAGGTCGATATACAGTTAAAATAACTGTACTATGTTCGGTGAAGCGATATATTACTTGCGAAGTTGCGGTGTCAAACCCTTTTTTTCGTTTTGGTCAGTTTTCGGGGTTTTTTCGTGATGCGGTGTTTTCGGAATTTTTTTGCGGTGTTGCGGTGTTCAGAACCCCCCAATAGGGAGCTTAAGCAACAGACGTTTTTGTCAACACGGACGGCATGAGGACAAAATCCCTCTCGTTTACCAAGCCTGTCCCATCGTTTCATTGACTGTGTTGGTATGATTTTGAAGAGTGCCGTACGAGTGGATAAATTCGATGGAAATTCAATTCAAAATGTCACGGACGCCGTTTTCGACTCAATCCCCCCTCGGTATTTGCCGTCCGTGTTGGCAAAAACGTCTGTTGCTTAAGCTCACTATTGTCCCCCTCCGCGCACTCTATCACAGGAAACCCATAAAAAAGACGTGGCGCGCGCGTTTACGTTCGATCGCTGTTTACGTTCAACGTAGTACAAACCACAGGCAGCCCAACCATTCCTTTTGAGGCTACTAAATAATTCAATAAAAATGATATTTGCGTCTTTTTTTGATGGGCTTCCTGTGGTAGAGCGCGCGCGCGCGCAATACGTAAGGTTGGCTTCCCTGTGCATAAACATGTATTATGTTGGGCTTCCTGTGTGCGTCCTGCGGGACGCGCCCGCAGCAATGTGTATATTGAAATATACACATGTAGTGCGGGACGCGCGGGATGTGCACAGGAAGCCCAATATAGGATATTACTCAGCACAGGGAACCCAACATATCTACGTATTATATGTTGAGCGCGCGCGCGCTCTACCACAGGAAACCCATAAAAAACGCAAATATCATTTTATTTCATTATTTAGTAGCCTCAAATTAAAGGAATGGTTGGGCTGCCTGTGTACAAACGCCATTAAAATTAAACGTAAACGCAAGGAAAATCGCGCGATTCCTTGTTCAGCCTGTGGTGCTATATATGTAATAAAATAACCGGTAAATATAGACTGCGTCGTTGTGTAACAATTATAAAACAAGTGTGTAGAATGAGACTTTAACACCGTGTAAAAAAACTCTAAATTTAGTGACGTTTCATCCGTTAGTAACGATATACGCCGAATTCATAATGGCGTATTTTACGTTTGGCGATACGATACGTTTCTGGTACAAATGATCACTGTCATCTAAAAGAGTACCTAGAAATAAACATTCTTGGAAAGCGTCATTATTGCTGTAGACAAAATATCATCGGAGTTATGACAGATCATAAATAAATAGAGAGTTTTGTATGTATTTTTCAAGTGAGTCCTAAAAAGCCTCGTTTTGGTGCAATTTCACAATTTCAAATGTTCATGTCTTCTCAAGGATTTATTATTTGGCTTCAAAACACACACATAGTATTTAGATAATCACATTTTATCATATCAAATATTTCTTTTTCCTAAAATGATATTTTTTGGCTTTTATGCAAATTAGAAGCAGCCATTATGAATTCGGTCTATAGTCTTTATTAACTGATAGGATAGACCAACAGTCGTGGCCCATTACAACAACAAATGTTGTAATGGGGGGTTAGTCGCTTCGCCAAAAAGGGGTACCTTTTCAAGTTCAGGCTGTAGATATATCAAAGGGTAGCGATTTCACGAGTTGAAGTATAGAAAAGGGTAGGGAGAACAGACGCACCTAACGGTTGTTTCGCATCCAAGTGATCCACTCAAGTGAATTAAAGTTTAGTAAACAAACGCTCGATTATTAGCCAAAAGGGTGAAAGGGTTGCCATTTCTGTGAAGGCTTGGACCTCGGTACTAGGGTAAATGCATATGCAGGTAACGACCACAAAAGCACTGCTCGCCTGTTTCTGTTATGGTTTAAAATGGCCCGCGAAAGACATGATCCATATCAGTAGACTGACTTATATGCATTAGAAATAAATATATCATATAGGCGATTTTCATTATGGCGTTATTTGACTACACTACAACCACCAGAATATGTTTTGGAAATGTTCTTTCTTATTCAGAATTTTATTCCCTATAATGTGAATAGTAACTGACAATTAATGGGAAAATTGAGCTGGTATTTTTTTATGACGCCATCCCCATCACGGCCAATGGCCGGTAAGAACTGCATCAGAACTGGCCGGTAAGAACTGCATCAGAACTCAAAGACGACAAAAAATACGGCTATTTGAAAAGAGGTTGTCTTATGAATACTGAATACCGCATTCCAATATTAACATTATTTTTTGTCAATATATGTTTATTTATCCTGGTTTTGGCATTCAGTTTTTATGACTTCACAAACCAGACCAAAAAACCAGTCAAACTTGTCGTTTTGATGACACGGCGTCTTCACATCAATGCGACAGGTTGCTCAAAACACTTCCAAGAATAACGATTACCAAATTAACAACAATAAAAAACAACTCTGCAAAACGCACAAACTGGCTTATTATTGTTTTCAAACTCTAGATATAATTTAAGAAAACTGTTTTTCTGCTAGTGGAATTTATTCAATTAAAGGATCGAGAAGGAGGCACTCACGGTACAAGGGTTTGTTGTTGTATTCAACCTTTGCATGAGCTGGCTACAACCGGCTTTATCTTTCGTTTTCAATTTGATACCTATGTTTCAATAAACTCCTAGAGTAAAAAACTCTGAGCTATACCATCAAATATTTACTATGTTGATGGCTTGGTCGTACCGACACACGATATATAATTTCTTGTTTGTGATCTTTAGAACTGGATAGGAATAATAAAGCACAGAAAATGACAACATAATATTATGGAAAGATACCTTGAATTCAAATATAAAAGTGCTTCCAAGCAAAATTCAATGGAGTAACGAATAATAGATTGAAGCAAAAAAGTTTATCGCGCTATTTACGTCAGTGTGTGGGAGGATGCTCCATCGATAGCTCTCCCATGTTAAACAGTTATTAATTTATCTGTTTCAAAGTTAAACAAATGCATATATAAGCTTGCAATATAGTTAGGAAATACGAGGCACCATTCCCAACGAAACTCAGTTGTATTGTCTCTGAAAATGTCGTGAATCCGGCTCCATATAATATAAGAATAAATATATCCCTTAAAATGTATCTTGCATGTTGTGTTTTGGCAGGATTAATCTTTAATTACTCAGTGAAAAAACTCATGAATTTTTTATCATTGAACGCGGATCAAAACAGCACAATTTTAGACGGCCTAAACACAAGCAGCCAATCACAAGTATCGCCGGCAAGCTAGGAGTTAGTTAGTTTATAGCGTAGGCTTCAAAAACGCATCAATACAAACAGTCAATGCAACGCGACTCCGCATCGTCGAATTCTGCAAGAACTCTTGGTTAACTGAAAGGTATTTTTAACATATCGCTTATATATTATACATTTAATTACATATATATATATATATATATATATATGATATATATACAGCCTTTTGCAAAAATTCTGTCGCGACCAAGTATATAAGTATATAAGTATATCAGTATATCACTATATACCCGTGTGAGTTCCGCATGCCCGAACGCTACCCGTACACGCATTTCAAGATGGTTGACTGTACAAGCGTGGATTGGAGAGTCATGAATACGATACAATCTACACACAAACGTTATTTTCACATTCATTTGATAGTATAAATCTTCGGGTATATAGTGATATAGTGATATACTGATATACTTGGTCGCGACATAATTTTTGCAAAAGGCTGTATATATATATATATTATACATTTAATTACTGGTTATGGTATAGTTTTGGGATTGAGAGGAGTTTTTCTATAGGCGGTCTAATCGAATGACTGCAAGTTATTATTATTATAAGTACGCACTGAACTGACGAAATAAAAGATCGTAAAATTTCACACAGTCATAGTTTTCAAAAAGCAAAACAAAATACACAGTTATAGATTCTGTTGACGAAAGTTGTATTACCTAAACAACCACATATCTGACTAAAATCAGCCCAGTCACCAGAGTTTTAAAAAAAATCCCGCGATTAATTGACGGGCTTCCTGTGTTACCGTTACCTAGGTAACGACAATAACAGGCTTTATTTTAATACAAAGTCTGGGCACTCGCGACGCGGGATCGACTCATTCGAGTGTCCAGCTTACATACATCGATTGACGATCAAAATGTTTCTCATAGAAAGGTCTGAGCAAATGATGACACAAAGTAAGTATCATGATTGAACCGTTTCGCGATGTCTACATCCGATTTATATAGTTGATTGATTTGGTTATCGTTGTATCGAACGATGTTGCATGCATTGGAACCGGGATTGGAACGGTCGTTGGAACCTTTATATATAATTTTGCAATGTACTATTATGGTCAATTATCATGATATGTTTACGACTCCGACTTGAATTTTGGGAAATAAGTGATCAGTGCAGTGATCAGTGGTCCACTTGTGGACTGCTAGAAGATTCAGACACGTTACATGTAATGTATGTTACAGAGGGCCAGCAAGCCTCGCAAATTGAACTAGCCATAGGTAGTCCAAGCAATATTCTTTTGTCGTTCTGACAGTATTTGCATGTGGTTCTATATTGGCAGTGGAAATATCAGGTTTTAAAACGTCAATAAGCGTTGTTTGTTTCAGTGTGTTTTTTGTTAATTTCAGAACAAGATTTTCAAATGTTAGAAATGTTGCTCGGCCGGCACTTCTGGCACTTCGGAAAAACTCAGTGTTTGATATTATTGACGTTAACCTGCCGGATATTTCCACTGCCAACTGATAGAACAACATACGAATACTGTCAGAACGTGAAATGAATATTGCTTGGGCTGCCTGCAGTGAACTGGCGTGTTTATTACAAACGAATAAACGGTAGCCTACAATACTCCGATAACTAAATCGTCTGCAAAGGACCGGGAAAGGAGGCTAAATACTCGATCGTTGCACGCTGCAAGCTGAAATGATTTCTTTCAGGGTTAATCATTAAATAAGTATGAAAAAACGAACAATTTGATGTTGATAATGTTACAACACATTATTATTGCATTCTAATTTATGTTTTCTTCTGCTTAGAACCTGACGCGTCCGTTCATTGGTCCAATCCAGTTGCCAAGGCAACAAAAGAAAGCGCGGGCTTTCCTTTGACACGGAGCGACTCTTCACTTGCGTTTTTCATTGAATTTCTGACTTTCCAGACGGGAAACCACAAGATACTGAAAGAAAGTCGGCCTGTAATGGAAAATAGAAACAGGTACATTGATTACTTCAACAAAACCTAAGTGAGAATCGAGAAAATGATCATAAAAACAAACTTTTTTCTCGAAAATCATTTATGCAAACGTGTCATTTGACCTTTGATTCATTTTCTTTCGACTTTCTTTCTTTGTTTAGTTTCTCTGCCAAGTTGCTGAATGGTGCAATAGCTGGTGTGGTTGGCGTTTCTTGTACTTTTCCACTCGATCTCTGCAAAACGAGACTGCAAAACCAAATGAATATTGGCGGACCAAAACTGTATAGAAATTTGTAAGCTTAAGTTAAACATTGCAATTTCTTCAAACTCAAAGTCTATGTTATTATGAAGCCTCATGTTCTCCAATTTCGCTTTATACAGTCGTGATGTTCTATTCCAAGTTGTAAAGACTGAAGGTCCAAGGGGATTATACAAAGGTATATATTTTAAACCATTAAGCTTAAATAACAACAACTACATCAGATATAAGCTTACAGTAAGCTTTAAAATAAGCTTACATACATGTACAAGCTTACATGTACATTACACCAGGGGTCAATTCAATAAAACTTTTATAACTGTAATTTACAAGTGTAGCTATATATTGTTCTTGGCAGCTAGAGTGATGGCACTTAACCCGTGAAGCAAAATCTAATAGTTAGTGACTAATAGTCAGATCAAAACAAAAGAAAACAATGGAATTACAGTTTATTAAGCTTAATATCTACATGTACATGGCTATAATATCTGTTTCACGGGTTAAGTGCCATCACTCTAAAACAATAGCTACACTTGTAAATTATCAAACACAAGATGACCATTTTAATGAACAAGACATATTGTAAATTACAGTTGAAAATTAGTTTGCTTGTATTATTGACCCCAGCTGGTTGTTGACAATTTGACTGACAGCTTTGTTTGTTTGTTTCAATCCAGGTCTCGGTGTGAATGTAGTATTAATCAATCCAGAAAAAGCAATCAAATTAGCAGTCAATGACCAATTAAGACAGACGTTTGGGGGAAGGAGGTAAGTACATAATAAGAAAAAATATTCAATATATCAACTGTTCAAGCAATCATGCATCTATGACGTAAAGCCTCCTTAGCAACCGTTTTACGTATTGGTCATCAGCATAGGGGGGGAGGGGGGGGGGGGTAGACTCCCACATGTATATAAAGTGGTTGGGATGCTCGTCAGAAATTTTGAAAATGACCCTAATAGGTACCCGAGGCTTGTCCAGGTGGACCTGGCAAAAATAAAAGGTACAACTGTCATTCTGGCTGTCATTATCTTATCTCAGGTATCTTATTTACTGACATACACCCTAAATGGTACTGGCTTTAATAGTCTCTTGTGGTCATTTTAGATTTGTAACACCCTAAGAGGTACCAAATCGTGAATCTGAGCCCCTAAAGGCTGATTTAGATGGCACAACTTTTGCCTACAACTGTCGCACACAACTTGCTTACAACTTGACTTACGTACCATTTACACAGCTACAACTTTTAGCTCACGACACTACAAAATCGTGTACAACTTGTTCGGTTTGGATTTTGCTGCTCGAGCATCTCTTTAAATAATCTTTGTGGCGGCATCGGTACAACACTTTCTCCTCGCTCCACAAGGTTACAAGTTTTTCGATGTCTTCCTCTAACCATTCTTGTTTCACTTTCTTGGAAACCGGAGCTTTGTTTACATTGTCCGCCATTTTAAAGTCAAATACCTTCCCCGCACTACCCCCCTTCGGCAAAATTGTTTCAAGATACGCCATTTTACGCCATATTTTTACCTTATTTGGCTACGACTGTCGCAGGCTTTTGAATGCAACAGTCGTGAGCAAGTTGTAGGCTGATTTACATGAAACGATTCGTGCCGTAAGTAAGCGCGAGCAAGTTGTGTGCGACAGTTGTAGGCAAAAGTCGTGCCATCTAAATCAGCCTTAAAAGGTACGACGAGCATCCCAACCACTTTATATATGGGAGTGAGACCCCCCCGGGTTTAACTACCAAAACATTTACACAACAACAACAACACTATTAATTATTGTACCTACAATTTGCATTAAATTTGTTACATGTACTGTATACTTAAAAAAGAAAAATAATTATTGAGGGATACTGACAAAAATAACTATAAAGCTAAAAATGCTTGGAAGTTGGATTACATAATTATATAACGCACTGTCTAATGTGTTCTGCCATGCTCGAGAGTCCAGTGGTGCTCTTTGGCAAGGGCTCGGATGATGATGATGTTTCATCTGCCTGCGCCGAAGAGCACCACTGGATTCTTGAGCATGCAGGTGTTCTGCAAGCTTGGGCCATGTTGAAATCCCTTTTTGCATGACGCAGTGCTGCAGAAATACAATGTAGAGTCTACTCTACTGACCAATCAGCAGACTATGCATCATATTGTCGTCTAACTCATATGTATTGTACATCGTCTCTAGGCATATATAACTATGCATCATATTGTCGTCTAACTCATATGTATTGTTGCACTCACTCACTGTCACTAAAATACATTGATAATTTTATCAATAAATAAATTGAGAACCAACATGTGAGCGGTATATCTCAGTCAATTACAATGGCACCAACATAACTAGCAACTCAATGAAAATCGTCGTTTTGGACCATTTAACTATGCATCATATTGTCGTCTAACTCATATGTATTGTACATCGTCTCTAGGCATATATAACTATGCATCATATTGTCGTCTAACTCATATGTATTGTACATCGTCTCTAGGCATATATAACTATGCATCATATTGTCGTCTAACTCATATGTATTGTTGCACTCACTCACTGTCACTAAAATACATTGATAATTTTATCAATAAATAAATTGAGAACCAACATGTGAGCGGTATATCTCAGTCAATTACAATGGCACCAACATAACTAGCAACTCAATGAAAATCGTCGTTTTGGACCATTTAACTATGCATCATATTGTCGTCTAACTCATATCATATGTATTGTACATCGTCTCTAGGCATATATAACTATGCATCATATTGTCGTCTAACTCATATGTATTGTACATCGTCTCTAGGCATATATAACTATGCATCATATTGTCGTCTAACTCATATGTATTGTACATCGTCTCTAGGCATATATAACTATGCATCATATTGTCGTCTAACTCATATGTATTGTTGCACTCACTCACTGTCACTAAAATACATTGATAATTTTATCAATAAATAAATTGAGAACCAACATGTGAGCGGTATATCTCAGTCAATTACAATGGCACCAACATAACTAGCAACTCAATGAAAATCGTCGTTTTGGACCATTTAACTATGCATCATATTGTCGTCTAACTCATATGTATTGTACATCGTCTCTAGGCATATATAACTATGCATCATATTGTCGTCTAACTCATATGTATTGTACATCGTCTCTAGGCATATATAACTATGCATCATATTGTCGTCTAACTCATATGTATTGTACATCGTCTCTAGGCATATATAACTATGCATCATATTGTCGTCTAACTCATATGTATTGTTGCACTCACTCACTGTCACTAAAATACATTGATAATTTTATCAATAAATAAATTGAGAACCAACATGTGAGCGGTATATCTCAGTCAATTACAATGGCACCAACATAACTAGCAACTCAATGAAAATCGTCGTTTTGGACCATTTAACTATGCATCATATTGTCGTCTAACTCATATGTATTGTACATCGTCTCTAGGCATATATAACTATGCATCATATTGTCGTCTAACTCATATGTATTGTACATCGTCTCTAGGCATATATAACTATGCATCATATTGTCGTCTAACTCATATGTATTGTACATCGTCTCTAGGCATATATAACTATGCATCATATTGTCGTCTAACTCATATGTATTGTTGCACTCACTCACTGTCACTAAAATACATTGATAATTTTATCAATAAATAAATTGAGAACCAACATGTGAGCGGTATATCTCAGTCAATTACAATGGCACCAACATAACTAGCAACTCAATGAAAATCGTCGTTTTGGACCATTTAACTATGCATCATATTGTCGTCTAACTCATATGTATTGTACATCGTCTCTAGGCATATATAACTATGCATCATATTGTCGTCTAACTCATATGTATTGTACATCGTCTCTAGGCATATATAACTATGCATCATATTGTCGTCTAACTCATATGTATTGTACATCGTCTCTAGGCATATATAACTATGCATCATATTGTCGTCTAACTCATATGTATTGTACATCGTCTCTAGGCATATTTTACCACTACATTTAGAGATGTTTGCTGGTGGAGCAGCAGGCTTTTGTCAGGTAAACTATCCCAAGATATTACCAATTATCATCTTAAAACTGCTTTATCACCCAATTTGTAGTAATACAATTTGTAGGTGTTTTATCGATATACATGTAGAGTGCAATTTAGAAAAGTGTGAAATAGTACTAACTTTAATTAAACTAGTACAAATTGTTCTATTTCTATTGTTTTCTATTGTTTCATTAGTGCTATTTAGTACTAATTAGTTATTTAGTTTTCAAGCTTTTCTAAATTGCACTCTATCATCTAAAAGTATTGATATTTACTGGATAGTGTCAAACAAGCATACAATTAGAGGGTGGCCATTACATTGTAAATAGATTATGGAATTTTGATACATGTGTATAAGTGGCCGTTAACATAAAATAAAGGTTCATTTATGACTGCAGCTTTATAGAGCATTGCTTGATATCGGGGGGGGGGGGGGGGGGGGGGGGGGATGATGATGGTGGTTAAAAATGGGGGGGGGGGGGGGGACTTGGTTAAAAATGGTTAGGCACCTATATAATGTCTGACTGACGCCGGCTGACACCATTATTATTGTTCATGCAGAGTTTTACTGAAACGCTGATACCACGTTATACAATAAAAATTAATAAATGTTTTTAGGCTATTACCTGGATGAATGATTTTTATGCATTCATTTAACCTGGTTAGAGAATAAAATGTCCCAAAACCTGGACCCTGGACTGCCGCACATGTAATATCATGTAATTATTGGGAGTACCCCCCCCCCCCCCCCCCCCCGGGCTTAATATACGTACGTTTGAGTGTAACTGTTGTCACTTCTGCTGTTTTACCTGCATTAGTCAATAATAGTATAATGTATATTTAATATATCAGGTCGTCATCACCACACCTATGGAGATGCTTAAGATACAACTACAAATGGCAGGGAGACAAGGTTTGTTGGAATCACCCTTGAAGTCTTGAACACAACTCATACAAAAATATGCTAATAGGCTCCTTCACAGTTAATAATAATAATATGTATTTGGAGCATAATACTATTGTCTCTATGCTCAGGGGTATCAGTGAGGTGTGAAGACCTTTTTGGGGTTTGAAATTCGCGGCTTGGGACTTTTTGGGGGTTAGCAATTTTCTGGTTGACTTTTTTTGATATAAAGATTTTGGCAAGGACTTTTTGGGGGGATTGATAAAAATGATATCCTACCGTTCTTGATTTTATGCGGAGAAAAAATGGACTGGGTCTTGTTTTTGTGTAATGGACTTTTTGGGGGTTGAAAAGTTTGGCCTCATTCGCACCTCCCCGTCACTGAAACCCCTCGGTACCCCACCCCCCTGGGGAAAACGCTAGCTCTTTCGCATTAGCCAATCAGATTCCAGGATTTGTGATAGTATACTTAGTTGGTTTCTACTAAATATGTAGATAGTAGTGTATAGTTCTAAGACCAGCGAAAGAAAGCAAAGATATTAGAAAGCTAATCAACAAAGAGAACCGTGTTTAAATTATTTTGATCACACCATGTGTACTTTTGGTGATAAAAAATATTGTGTAGAAATACCAAACGTTGTTGCATGACATATCTGACATTGGCATTATTGTCTGTACATATTTATTGATATATACAGTCATTTGCAAAAATTCTGGCCACTACGAAATATCAATATATCAATATATCGGGTGCATTATGGGTAATTAAATAATAGCAAAATCCCCTTAAAGCGGGTTAACGCCAGCAAAGTTGGTATAAATATTTAGTATAATGTTTATTTTAGTCATACGTTTGTTGTTTGTAAATTTTGCTTCATTTAATAAGTTAGGAAATTCAAAATAGTATTATTTAATTATAAAGGTTAGAGACTGATGTGAGTGCTTTACCGGCAAATAGACGCACGCGCTGACTTTTCTACAACCATTCCAATTGCAACTATTCTACAAAGAAAACACGAATAAACCATTTATTTTTTTGTTTTTAAGTCATAACAAGGCAAGTTTCATTCATCATTTTTAAGGTTTGAGCTTTTTCACTCAACGAACAAGAACTCATGAACTGACGGCAAAAAGTCGGCTTGTTTTGAATAATAATTAGGTTCTTTTTTTCACCTTTCATCACTGTAACTCCACAACGAGTTTGACGAACAGTCGTTTTAGGCTGAGCACCTGCTATTATTTCGTCTATTTCTTCTTTAGCTAGTTGATTAAACCTGTCTTTGTCAGGATCAACAGCCACCATGACACCGCTGCACCGTGTGTAAAACTGTGATAGACGGCACTAGTGCCGTTGTCATCAGATAACACATGATCACGTGATCGAGTTTAGCCAATCAGAAGCCACAATTTAGTACAGTGTATGAAGTTTGAATAATAATTACCCATAATGCACTCGATATATTGATATATCGTGGTGGCCAGAATTTTTGCAAATGACTGTATATAGATCTATATTAACATTGCCACATTTTAGAGTTCTTACAAAAAAAATGTTCTTATTTTGTCTAGTTGCTGGAAAGCCAATCAACAGTACAATTAGCACCAAAGCAGCATCAGTACATGTCAGGTCATTTGGTACGACATCAGTGTCAACATCTGCTCTTCAGATAACTAAAGATTTGCTACAGACCAAGGGAATCAGTGGTATCTATAGAGGCTTAGGAGCTACTGTACTAAGGTACATTTGAAGATACTATCTATTGACATGTTGGTACTATCTATTGACATGTTGATCGATACTACATTTGTATCTATTGACATGTTGGTACTATATCTATTGACATGTTGGTACTATCTATTGACATGTTGATCGATACTACATTTGTATCTATTGACATGTTGGTACTATATCTATTGACATGTTGGTACTATATCTATTGACATGTTGGTACTATCTATTGACATGTTGGTACTATCTATTGACATGTTGGTACTACATTTGTATCTATTGACATGTTGGTACTATCTATTGACATGTTGGTACTATCTATTGACATATTGGTACTATCTATTGACATGTTGGTATTATCTAGAAACCAGACGGGTCAATCAGAAAGTGACAACCATGTACAAAATTTTGAACTGTGAAATGCCGAATTATTTATCTGATATGTTCCAAAATGTTTCCGGCAGTCACGAATATAATCTCCGTGGATGTCACTCCAACCTGATACTCCCCCAACCGAAAACAAATTTTTTTAAACAAAGTTTCTGTTACAGTGGAGCAGTTGCCTGGAATTCTCTGCCACTAAATAAGCGAGAATCCCCTAGCCTTGCTAGTTTTAAAAGTTGTTTATAGAATAATTACTATTCATTATATATTTAATTAATATTACAATGTAACACGGCTCTCAGGAAGAGCATCTATTTTAATGATGTGACACCGTGTAGAAATAAAGTTTTATTATTATTATTATTATTATTATTATCTATTGACATGTTGGTACTATCTATTGACATGTTGGTACAATCTATTGACATGTTGGTACTATCTATTGACATGTTGGTACTATCTATTGACATGTTGGTACAATCTATTGACATGTTGGTACTATCTATTGACATGTTGGTACTATCTATTGACATGTTGATACTATCTATTGACATGTTGGTACTATCTATTGACATGTTGGTACTATCTATTGACATGTCGATACAATCTATTGACATGTTGGTACTATCTATTGACATGTTGGTACTATCTATTGACATGTTAGTACTATCTATTAACATGTTGGTACTATCTATTGACATGTTGATACTATCTATTGACATGTTGGTACTATCTATTGACATGTTGGTACAATCTATTGACATGTTGATACTATCTATTGACATGTTGATACTAATCTATTGACATGTTGGTACTATCTATTGACATGTTGGTACTATCTATTGACATGTTGCCAGTACTATCTATTGACATGTTGGTACTATCTATTGACATGTTGGTACTATCTATTGACATGTTGGTACTATATCTATTGACATGTTGGTACTATCTATTGACATGTTGGTACTATATCTATTGACATGTTGGTACTATCTATTGACATGTTGGTACTATCTATTGACATGTTGGTACTACATTTGTATCTATTGACATGTTGGTACTATCTATTGACATGTTGGAACTATCTATTGACATATTGGTACTATCTATTGACATGTTGGTATTATCTAGAAACCAGACGGGTCAATCAGAAAGTGACAACCATGTACAAAATTTTGAACTGTGAAATGCCGAATTATTTATCTGATATGTTCCAAAATGTTTCCGGCAGTCACGAATATAATCTCCGTGGATGTCACTCCAACCTGATACTCCCCCAACCGAAAACAAATTTTTTTAAACAAAGTTTCTGTTACAGTGGAGCAGTTGCCTGGAATTCTCTGCCACTAAATAAGCGAGAATCCCCTAGCCTTGCTAGTTTTAAAAGTTGTTTATAGAATAATTACTATTCATTATATATTTAATTAATATTACAATGTAACACGGCTCTCAGGAAGAGCATCTATTTTAATGATGTGACACCGTGTAGAAATAAAGTTTTATTATTATTATTATTATTATCTATTGACATGTTGGTACTATCTATTGACATGTTGGTACAATCTATTGACATGTTGGTACTATCTATTGACATGTTGGTACTATCTATTGACATGTTGGTACTATCTATTGACATGTTGGTACTATCTATTGACATGTTGGTACTATCTATTGACATGTTGGTACTATCTATTGACATGTTGGTACTATCTATTGACATGTTGATACTATCTATTGACATGTTGATACTATCTATTGACATGTTGGTACTATCTATTGACATGTTGGTACTATCTATTGACATGTTGGTACAATCTATTGACATGTTGGTACTATCTATTGACATGTTGGTACTATCTATTGACATGTTGATACTATCTATTGACATGTTGGTACTATCTATTGACATGTTGGTACTATCTATTGACATGTCGATACAATCTATTGACATGTTGGTACTATCTATTGACATGTTGGTACTATCTATTGACATGTTAGTACTATCTATTAACATGTTGGTACTATCTATTGACATGTTGATACTATCTATTGACATGTTGGTACTATCTATTGACATGTTGGTACAATCTATTGACATGTTGATACTATCTATTGACATGTTGATACTAATCTATTGACATGTTGGTACTATCTATTGACATGTTGGTACTATCTATTGACATGTTGCCAGTACTATCTATTGACATGTTGGTACTATCTATTGACATGTTGGTACTATCTATTGACATGTTGGTACTATATCTATTGACATGTTGGTACTATCTATTGACATGTTGGTACTATATCTATTGACATGTTGGTACTATCTATTGACATGTTGGTACTATCTATTGACATGTTGGTACTATCTATTGACATGTTGGTACTATCTATTGACATGTTGGTACTACATGTGTATGTACATGTTGGTACTATCTATTGACATGTTGGTACTATCTATTGACATGTTGGTACTATCTATTGACATGTTGGTACTATCTATTGACATGTTGGTACTATCTATTGACATGTTGGTACTATCTATTGACATGTTGGTACTATCTATTGACATGTTGTACTATCTATTGACATGTTGGTACTATCTATTGACATGTTGGTACTATCTATTGACATGTTGGTACTATCTATTGACATGTTGATACTATCTATTGACATGTTGGTACTATCTATTGACATGTTGGTACTATCTATTGACATGTTGGTACTATCTATTGACATGTTGGTACTATCTATTGACATGTTGGTACTATCTATTGACATGTTGGTACTATCTATTGACATGTTGGTACTATCTATTGACATGTTGGTACTATCTATTGACATGTTGGTACTATATCTATTGACATGTTGGTACTATCTATTGACATGTTGGTACTATCTATTGACATGTTGGTACTATCTATTGACATGTTGGTACTATCTATTGACATGTTGGTACTATCTATTCACATGTTGGTACTATCTATTGACATGTTGGTACTATCTATTGACATGTTGGTACTATCTATTGACATGTTGGTACTATCTATTGACATGTTGGTACTATCTATTGACATGTTGGTACTATCTATTGACATGTTGGTACTATCTATTGACATGTTGGTACTATCTATTGACATGTTGGTACTATCTATTGACATGTTGGTACTATCTATTGACATGTTGGTACTATCTATTGACATGTTGGTACTATCTATTGACATGTTGGTACTATCTATTGACATGTTGGTACTATCTATTGACATGTTGGTACTATCTATTGACATGTTGGTACTATCTATTGACATGTTGGTACTATCTATTGACATGTTGGTACTATCTATTGACATGTTGGTACTATCTATTGACATGTTGGTACTATCTATTGACATGTTGGTACTATCTATTGACATGTTGGTACTATCTATTGACATGTTGGTACTATCTATTGACATGTTGGTACTATCTATTGACATGTTGGTACTATCTATTGACATGTTGGTACTATCTATTGACATGTTGGTACTATCTATTGACATGTTGGTACTATCTATTGACATGTTGGTACTATCTATTGACATGTTGGTACTATCTATTGACATGTTGGTACTATATCTATTGACATGTTGGTACTATCTATTGACATGTTGGTACTATCTATTGACATGTTGGTACTATCTATTGACATGTTGGTACTATCTATTGACATGTTGGTACTATCTATTGACATGTTGGTACTATCTATTGACATGTTGGTACTATCTATTGACATGTTGGTACTATCTATTGACATGTTGGTACTATCTATTGACATGTTGGTACTATCTATTGACATGTTGGTACTATCTATTGACATGTTGGTACTATCTATTGACATGTTGGTACTATCTATTGACATGTTGGTACTATCTATTGACATGTTGGTACTGGTACTATCTATTGACATGTTGGTACTATCTATTGACATGTGGTACTATGTTGGTACTATCTATTGACATGTTGGTACTATCTATTGACATGTTGGTACTATCTATTGACATGTTGGTACTATCTATTGACATGTTGGTACTATCTATTGACATGTTGGTACTATCTATTGACATGTTGGTACTATCTATTGACATGTTGGTACTATCTATTGACATGTTGGTACATACTATCTATTGACATGTTGGTACTATCTATTGACATGTTGGTACTATCTATTGACATGTTGGTACTATCTATTGACATGTTGGTACTATCTATTGACATGTTGGTACTATCTATTGACATGTTGGTACTATCTATTGACATGTTGGTACTATCTATTGACATGTTGGTACTATCTATTGACATGTTGGTACTATCTATTGACATGTTGGTACTATCTATTGACATGTTGGTACTATCTATTGACATGTTGGTACTATCTATTGACATGTTGACTATCTATTGACATGTTGGTACTATCTATTGACATGTTGGTACTATCTATTGACATGTTGGTACTATCTATTGACATGTTGGTACTATCTATTGACATGTTGGTACTATCTATTGACATGTTGGTACTATCTATTGACATGTTGGTACTATCTATTGACATGTTGGTACTATCTATTGACATGTTGGTACTATCTATTGATGGTACTATCTATTGACATGTTGGTACTATCTATTGACATGTTGGTACTATCTATTGACATGTTGGTACTATCTATTGACATGTTGGTACTATCTATTGACATGTTGGTACTATCTATATTGACATGTTGGTACTATCTATTGACATGTTGGTACTATCTATTGACATGTTGGTACTATCTATTGACATGTTGGTACTATCTATTGACATGTTGGTACTATCTATTGACATGTTGGTACTATCTATTGACATGTTGGTACTATCTATTGACATGTTGGTACTATCTATTGACATGTTGGTACTATCTATTGACATGTTGGTACTATCTATTGACATGTTGGTACTATCTATTGACATGTTGGTACTATCTATTGACATGTTGGTACTATCTATTGACATGTTGGTACTATCTATTGACATGTTGGTACTATCTATTGACATGTTGGTACTATCTATTGACATGTTGGTACTATCTATTGACATGTTGGTACTATCTATTGACATGTTGGTACTATCTATTACATTGACATGTTGGTACTATCTATGACATGTTGGTACTATCTATTGACATGTTGGTACTATCTATTGACATGTTGGTACTATCTATTGACATGTACTATCTATTGACATGTTGGTACTATCTATTGACATGTTGGGACTATCTATTGACATGTTGGTACTACTATCTATTGACATGTTGGTACTATCTATTGACATGTTGGTACTATCTATTGACATGTTACTATCTATTGACATGTTGGTACTATCTATTGACATGTTGGTACTATCTATTGACATGTTGGTACTATCTATTGACATGTTGGTACTATCTATTGACATGTTGGTACATCTATTCACATGTTGGTACTATCTATTGACATGTTGGTACTATCTATTGACATGTTGGTACTATCTATTGACATGTTGGTACTATCTATTGACATGTTGGTACTATCTATTGACATGTTGATACTATCTATTGACATGTTGGTACTATCTATTGACATGTTGGTACTATCTATTGACATGTTGCCAGTACTATCTATTGACATGTTGGTACTATCTATTGACATGTTGCTACTATCTATTGACATGTTGGTACTATCTATTGACATGTTGGTACTATCTATTCACATGTTGATACTATCTATTGACATGTTGGTACTATCTATTGACATGTTGGTACTATCTATTGACATGTTGCCAGTACTATCTATTGACATGTTGGTACTATCTATTGACATGTTGCTACTATCTATTGACATGTTGGTACTATCTATTGACATGTTGGTACTATCTATTCACATGTTGGTATTATCTATTGACATGTTGGTACTATCTATTGACATGTTGGTACTATCTATTGACATGTTAGTACTATCTATTGACATGTTGGTACTATCTATTGACATGTTGATACTATCTATTGACATGTTGGTACTATCTATTGACATGTTGGTACTATCTATTGACATGTTGATACTATCTATTGACATGTTGGTACTATCTATTGACATGTTGGTACTATCTATTGACATGTTGGTACAATCTATTGACATGTTGGTACTATCTATTGACATGTTGGTACTATCTATTGACATGTTGATACTATCTATTGACATGTTGGTACTATCTATTGACATGTTGGTACTATCTATTGACATGTTGGTACTATCTATTGACATGTTGGTACTATCTATTGACATGTTGGTACTATCTATTGACATGTTGGTACTATCTATTGACATGTTGGTACTATATCTATTGACATGTTGGTACTATCTATTGACATGTTGGTACTATCTATTGACATGTTGGTACTATCTATTGACATGTTGGTACTATCTATTGACATGTTGGTACTATCTATTGACATGTTGGTACTATCTATTGACATGTTGGTACTATCTATTGACATGTTGGTACTATATCTATTGACATGTTGGTACTATCTATTGACATGTTGGTACTATCTATTGACATGTTGGTACTATCTATTGACATGTTGGTACTATCTATTGACATGTTGGTACTATCTATTGACATGTTGGTACTATCTATTCACAGAGACATCCCATTTTCCTGCATCTATTTCCCACTGTTTGCGTACCTGAATTTGAAAGGAATTGATGCAGCAGGAGGAATGCCACCATTAACTTACTGCCTTGCCGCTGGCTGTTTAGCTGGTAAGTATACTAGCTGTCACTTAAGCACAGTTATTAATCACGTAAGCCTGATTTACATTAAATTATAAGGTTGTTGGCAACAGTCTGCAAAGATTGGGAAAGTTGAACTCAGTTAATCCCATCTACATGTAATGATCATTAGAGTGCAAGTCAACTTAACTGTAGAACCCTGAATAGGATATGCCAGTAGCACACTAGCCTGATTTTCAGACAACTCATGTCATACGCTCTTACTTCCTCCACAATCCTGACAGGGACTGTGGAGGAAGCGAGAGCGTATGACACATGACCCGTCTGAAAATCAGGCTAGTAGCACAGTTAATATCAATGTACACCTGCATGTTTCTATTAAATTGTAAGTGTTGACAACAATTGGGAAAGTTGAGCTGAGCTCAGATCTAGAACGCATAGCATAAAACCCTCCCAGTCAAATACTAAAATGCTATACTACGTGTATGTAGGCCTTAATACAACGAAATTAAACAACTTTGTTCAAATGAGTGCTATTACAGTGCGAAGCTCCCAACTATGACCACCTTTAATGTATTCGCATACTTTTGTCTTGCCATCCTCCAATTAGCCATTAGATCAGAGATAAGATAAGACAATCCTGCAAAGCTGATTGGATAATGTCCGAGACAAAAGTATGCGAATACATTATAGGTGGTCGCTTTGTGCTGTAATAGTCTGTCGCACAAAGTTTAAAAGTTTGTTTACATCTCACTGGTTTTGTATTCATTTTTTTTGTAGTTTGTATTCTTTGTAAGTTATACACTCAGCTATTTCAAAACAGGTTGGTGAAGGTTTTGTTGCATCTTGCATACCAAGCCTGAAATGTATTGTGGATCATATGTAAATAATGTCAGCATGCACATACAGAAGAAAATATACCGGCTCCATATTGCGAAGACAAAGTTTGGGAAAATTCCCAGAGTCCATATTGCTGTGACCTTTTGCTGACTCCATTCACATCGCCCATACTGCATTTCGGGCTTGGTATGCAAGATGCAACAAAACCTTTACCAACCTGTTTTGAAATTAGCTGTACACTCAAACTT
Source organism: Actinostola sp. cb2023 (assembly GCA_033675265.1). Classification (NCBI taxonomy): domain Eukaryota; kingdom Metazoa; phylum Cnidaria; class Anthozoa; order Actiniaria; family Actinostolidae; genus Actinostola; species Actinostola sp. cb2023. Next base: position 200,680 of record JAUJYZ010000910.1, on the reverse strand, counting down.
CAGGAATAACCCTAAACGTCTCTGGGGCCTATGCATGTACATTGTATATATATATACATGTATATGGCTTATTGCCTCTGGTAGTTAAGAGATGTGACTTTAGGCTCTTTTAAAAATGACAGTGCTAAATCTTGTTATAATAATATTGCTTATATTGCAGGTTTAACAGCAAGCCTAGCAGTTAACCCTTGTGATGTGATAAAAACAAGGTTACAGTTATTACACAGACCACAAGGACAGCCATCGTATAGTGGTATAATAGACTGTGCTAGTAAGATATACAGGAATGAAGGTCTAATGGCATTCTATAAGGGTGCAGTACCAAGAATGATTGTAATAGCACCACTGTTTGGCATTGCACAAACAGTGTACTTCATTGGCGTAGCTGAGTGGCTTCTCGGCACTGATTAAAACAGATATAAACAGATTATATCAGATAGATATAACTACAGAAATATAATTTCTTATTTAAAGACACTGTGTCTGAGCCCATGATCCCTTGTGCATACCAAGTATTGCAGGGCCGTAGCTTCCGCAGTATGGTTGTTTTAACCGGACCACTTTTCGAATAAACAAGGGTGGTGGGTGTGTGTGTGGTGTGGTGTCTTGAGTGACTATATATTTTTTTTCCCGATTTTGAAAACCAGACCACTAAAAAACTGGTGGCTACGGCCTGTATTATCAATATGATGTAATGATCAATAAATTTAAGATTCCAGATACAAAGAAAATCTTAATGATAGGGGTATCGAATGGCGTGGCGAGACTTTGCGAGACTCCAAGACAAGGCATATCTTTGCGACTCTTTTTCACCAATTTCCTTTGTTTTCAAAATTCAAGACACTGAGATGGCTTAATTTGGGGAAAAACGAGACCCGCGAAATTTGACCGAAATTTGTGGGGACCATTCGACACCTCTAATGATTTTGACATCAGTTTAATAATAAGAATACTTTATTTATATAGCGCTAAATTTCCATACATCCTAAAAAGCACTTTACAGTTAAAGTGCTCCTAACCCCTTTTACAATTGTATTAAAAATTGAATGTACATGAACTGATCAGCTATAGGATTAAGTTTTTTCTTTGTTTGAACCTTGCATTTAGGAGTTATGGAGGTTTGAAATCTGGATATGCATATCAGATGACGTCACCCCGGGCTACATTTATTATACAAAAACGCCCTTGTGCAAATTATTAACATTTTTGAACTTGTAAAATATTTTTACAAACTATATAAATGATTTCATATAAAATTTTCCCCCATATCGGGGAAGAGATCTACTGAAAACAATGATATAAGTTAGGTAAAAAGCCTGGGGTGACGTCATCGAATTAAAATATCGAGATTTCAAACAACTATAACTCCTAAATGCGAAGCTCAAATGAAAAAACACTTAACCCTATAGCTGATCAGTTCATGAACATTCAATTTTTAATACAATTGTAAAGGGGGTTAGGAGCACTTTAAAAAGCTGCAGGTACCACTGAGTAACAGCACAGTAAACTCTGCATGTTTGAATGATGCACTCTTGACCAGAAAACGATACTGTTCTATTTAAAGTCTGTATTTATTTTATAGTTTTATAGTATAGCACAAAATCAAAACATTGGCGCAAAGCATCATGGACTCAGACAGGCTCATATTCTATCCAATAGATTTTGTATTGCCAATGTTGAGTGATGGCGATCTGTTTTTCACAAAAAAGTTAATTTAACCAAATGAAAGGGATGTATGATACATGTGTGTACAGGGGAATTTATTAAATTATACAATTATTGTGATAATAATATTTAAGCACGTGACAATAGTTTATTTTTGGAAATATTTTTTGGGGAAATTTGATCAAGATATTTCAAAGATTCTAAGAAATAAAATATATCATATTGTTAAAGGCCATCTAAATCCTCCAATACAACTTATTTTGAACAAATAGTAAAAGGTCTCCAGAAAACGAAGATCTGGTATTTTCGATTTCGAAGTCAGGAATGATGCGAAAAATGACATTTTTGGTACATGTACTTGAAAAATTACTTCCGGTAAATTCTCGTGACGTCACCAGTGGAACACACTGGTCGAAATTGGTGCATTGAATGACCCTTTTAATTTGAATTCCCACTTCTGAACTATGCATTGTTTCAATATGGACTTCCGGTTATCATCTTTGCAACCTTTCGCCACCTTGTTTGCAACTGGTGACGTCACTAAATACTCAAATAGAGACTTTTACCAGAAGTCAGGACTTTCATAGCTTTTTGAACTCACTTCTTGTATACTTCTTGTATGATTTTTATGCTCATTTTCCTTCCGATGTTTGGGTTTACATGGCTTTTAAAGGAATTAAAACCTGAGAAATGTAAATATACAGATTATTGATCTAATAAATCATGGAGTGTTAGAAATTGATGTGAGATTATATTGTCAGGGGGGAGTCAGACTCCTATATTCTCTACTTTCTCAATAGCACATTTGCACCTTGGGGGGTAATACAAAAGAAAATGGGGACTTTTTGTCAACCATGTAATTATGCAACACCATTTTCATAGCGCAAAGCATTATATGCTATGAGGAAGTAGAGAATATACGCTTTATAGGTATGTGACCCAGAAAAGGGTATGGTTTTAGAAGTTCTGATTTGTATTTAGAGCTGATTCCATTAAGTCGCTGTTTTCGCTCCTGTTAGATAGGTGGTCGCTCAACTAGCGACTTATCACGTTTACACTAATATTCTGTTCAAACGAAAACGAGGCTCTTGCATTCTAATTAATTAGGTTGTAGATTTCAGCGAAATCTGTTGTTCCCAAAATTCTGAATAACTATTTAAAATATCATTTGAATCTATATGTATGAATACAGAGAATGTCTGGACGTTTCAAAAACAATAAGGTGTATAAAGATCAAGTAATTCTTTGCTGGTTGGTGTAGACATGATTAGTTTGTTTGTTTCTTCAACCAAAACATTTTTATTTTAAAACCAAGCTTTCGGACACATGGTCCATCTTCAGGGTGTAAAATGGTAGTAATTCGTCAAAACTAACGGCTATTACGTTGTAAACAAATAGCGCGCGCAAACAAAAACAAAAACAAAAACAAAACAAAAAGACAATTTGCGCGAGCAAGGAAATTAGCAAGTTAAGAATGTGTGATAGATGACAGATTAAAATTTCTTAAATAGAGCAGTGTAATTTTGTGGCAAAATTCTGCCAGTGTCTCTGTTACTAATGGCATCTGTACTCTTAGCAATGTGGCATGCTTCTGACCATTTCCTTTGGTGCCATCTTGTTTCTACTTCAAGCTCTATTTAAGAAATTTTAATCTGTCATCTATCACACATTCTTAACTTGCTAATTTCCTTGCTCGCGCAAATTGTCTTTTTGTTTTGTTTTTGTTTTTGTTTGCGCGCGCTATTTGTTTACAACGTAATAGCCGTTAGTTTTGACGAATTACTACCATTTTACACCCTGAAGATGGACCATGTGTCCGAAAGCTTGGTTTTAAAATAAAAATGTTTTGGTTGAAGAAACAAACAAACTAATCGTGTATAAAGATGTTCGAGAAAAATGACAAGAATATACGTATGCTACTTCGACGGCCCATGGAATCACAGAATCACAGAACATAGATTCACAATCGATTCACAGGACACAAAGAAAGACAAAAAGAAAGCTTTTTCCCCTCCAGCTGTCGAACCAAGTCCAAACCAAACGACTCAGAGTTGGGGGGGGGGGGGGGGGGGGGGTACTCCCTTTGTCCAAGTGATAGGGGTGATCGGCGGTTGATTTTGAAAATGACCCTAAAAGGTACGCATAGATTAAAAGAGCTATTGAAGCCATGTTAATTCCAACCCCTAAAAGGTACGACCATATATGATTATTATTATTTATTAAAATTTGATAAATAGACACTTGCATGGGTGCATCAAATCAGTGACTGGACAACATCTTTCTTCTGTGGTTCTTTCATGTTTGTCAATAAAGAAATTAAATAAAAATTGACCCTAAAAGGTACGGAGTCATGTTACGTAACTGACTTTTGAGTCGAAACCCCTAAAAGGTACACACAGGAAATATTTTGAACCCTAAAAGGAGCGCCGATCACCCCTACCACTTGGACAAAGGGAGTCCCCCCCCCCCCTTCCCACAACAAATGCTTTGTACGGCGGCCCTAGGAACACTAACGAATGCATATTCCGATTGAATAGAGCCCTCTGAGTTGCCTCTCTTCCAAATTCTTTAAAGAAATCCTTTCTTTTCCTTCCAGAGTTTCACTAAACGTGGTTCACAAAATGGCTTCGGAATGATCTTGGAAGAGTTATCGTAATGGAAGTAGTTTAGAGCAATAAGAGCTGTTCTGTGATTGGTTCAAATCTTATCAGACCATATAACCAGTGATTTGATTGGAGGTCTCCGTATTTCGAGACGAGAAGAAAGTCTGATATGATATTTGATAAGTCGGTTACTGAGCGACATCAGGATCGACAGAGAGCGATCTGGGACCGACTTATGGAATCAGTCTAATTTGTATTTTGACACTCAAATAAAATATCCAATTTTTATCAGTCAACTTCACATAATGAAATAGCGATTGGAAATAATGCAAATCTGGTAGTCCCTATATTTGGAAAGGGTATGAATTTTCCAAATAAATTTCTGGGAGTACCCCCTCCCGCATTGGCAATTTTAAAACATATTTTAAATTCCATTTCCTCCCACTGTGGATTTGCATAAAAAACTTACAACATTCATGCGAATTCCATGTGTTTTGCAACTGTATCAGGGCCAGCATGATTATAAACAAAGTGACAAAAATGAATCTGAAATACTACAATGCCGTTCTATGGGCTCCCTGTGTATTCTTTGCACAATGACCGCTGTTCCGTAGGATTGCTTGTTAGAAGGAAGGCGTGCGTGTTGACTCGTCATGTTTTTACCATCTCGAAAGCTGCTACACGAGTTTGTGGTTTTACCGGCGAAAAAGGTTCTTAAGATGCTGATATTACAGCCGCTTTCAAGGTAAGATACCAAAGAGGAGGACGATAAAGCGTTTGAAGCATATAGGGGTCGGAATTCACATTTTCTAAGTCGCTAAATGCGAGTTGTTTGTTTGTAGTCGCAACGCGACGCCAACGTATTTTGCACGTATTTTCTCTTCGTACCGACGTAGTCTTCTGAACACACGAACATTGTATACTAATTATATTGATTTATATGTTTACCTTGTGTCGCTGTTTTGCTGAATTCGTTGGCGTACCTGCTCTGCAAACATGTTCGTATTTTCACCCTTCGCCTTCGCCGCCTTGTGATTTTTCGAACTTCGAAGTCTTTTTGATCAGTGTTTTCCGTGTTTTATTCACCGAAATGTGTGAAAGCGAATTACAATGTTTGTTTTCTTCGTCTGACGGAGAAACGGACTGAGTTTTTCGGATAAAAATGAAGTGGAGGACGCTTTTATGGAATTGCGGTCGTTTCGCCGACGAGTTGTTTCGCCGATTGTCAGTTCGCCAACATCTTCGGTTGATTCGCCGATGTCTTGTTTTTATATAGGTCTATATATTAAAGATAAACTAAGAATGTGTTATATAATGATAGATAGTAATGATGACTATGATTTGCGTATGTTCGAACGAAACTATCGTTCGAGTTGTTTTGCTTTATACAACTTGACTTACGTACCATTTACACAGCTACAACTTTTAGCTCACAACACTACAAAATCGTGTACAACTTGTTCGGTTTGGATTTTGCCGCTCGAGCATCTCTTTAAATAATCTTTGTGGCGGCATCGGTACAACACTTTCTCCTCGCTCCACAAGGTTACAAGTTTTTCGATTTCTTCCTCTAACCATTCTTGTTTCACTTTCTTGGAAACCGGAGCTTTGTTTACATTGTCCGCCATTTTAAAGTCAAATACCTTCCCCGCGCTACCCCCCTTCGGAAAAGTTGTTTCAAGATACGCCATTTTACGCCATATTTTTACCTTATTTGGCTACGACTGTCGCAGGGTTTTGAAACATGATTCAAAATCCCTACAACTTTTTTCGTGTTGTGTGCAACAGTCGTAAGCAAGTTGTAGGCTGATTTACACGAAACGATTCGTGCCGTAAGTAAGCGCGAGCAAGTTGTGTGCGACAGACGTAGGCAAAAGTCGTGCCGTCTAAATCAGCCTTTATAGGTTGATTCGCCGACGTCTTGTAGTCGGACATTCCCAAGAGTATCCGCACAATCTTGTGTCTGCAGCCATTTTGAATTGCTTGGTAACCTTGGCGTTGGCACTTTTTCATGTGGACTTTTTCAGTGGACTTTTTCATGTTCCTAAAGACATTTCAATGCTTTGATAACACTCGCACATCACTTGCAGCGGCTTCGATCTTCCTAATTCGATACATTTAGGACCAGAAAAGAACTATCCATTGAAACTATAAATTCACTCGATGATTCGAATTTTAATTTATGCTATATTTAGCAACCTTCGATATGGACCAATTAGAAGGCTTGTTGTGTTATCCAATCAAAATGCGTTTTAGTTCAGCCTACACCAGGGTCTTCTCTCGAGCATCCGCCATTTTGAAAATAGCGAGAAGAGAGGGCCCTGGGGACGAGGTTGGCAAAGAGGAGGATGGTCACTTTTCACATGCTAATTTCAACCAATCATAGCTCTTCAATTTCGTCTCTCTTCGAACAGCACAAAGTTCAATGTTTTGGTTTGTACCACTCACAAAAGTGTTGAAAAAAATCAGGAAAAAGAATATTTTCACCTAATAAATCATCACAACAATTCTAGGACTATTGTCAGTCATGATGAATCGTGTATGAAAAGGGTCAGTAATATTTTCAACTATTTTTATCGTCATTTAAGGCAGACATCAGGGATGCAGATAAAAGCCGGGAGCCGGGGAAAATACCCGGCTGCCAGCTTATTTTTACCGGCTGTAAATAATTTTACCGGCTCAATAAATCTACGTATAAAGGTCCATCCTCGGGACCCAGGGCGACTTATGTTGGAACTAATAATAAAACTGAAACTGTCAACACTCTATTTTGAAGCGGTAAACGATCGATCAATCTCGTTCAATACAGTGGTTAATATGCAACTTTATTTGAGATCGGAAAGCTTCCTTACATCTTATTATATGCCGAAAGCTTGTAAATAGCAAGCAATGCAATAATCTTCTGTTTTCTCGTAATTCTGTTTCTGTTGACGACTCGCTTTGTACCTGGTCCTTTCCTCAAAATATCGCTTCCAAAAGTCGCAAATGTCAAAACAACAGCTCTTACTCAACTCCTCAGGTATCAGTCCATGCTTGCAATGATGTTTTTCTAAGGTTTTTGACAAATAGTAGCGAGGTACAAAAGGCCAAAAGCAACTCCGCGGTTGACTGGTTTTGTCAGAATTCCGAATAAGGATCCAAATAAGGACAACCACAGGAAGCCCACGCAGCGGTATCTCTACTGAGTGTTAGCGAAATAATTCGCCTTCTTCTTACCTGACCTCGATCCTGAGTCAGACAGTGACAGTGTTTGGGATAGCACATGTGAAACTGAAGACAACTAATGCCTTTAGCATTGCACATTTATTTAATTGAAACATTTGAACTTTTAATTAGCTTCCTTTCAAATTTTGTAGATCATTAAACTATCACTGCAGTTTTACTTTTAATGTTTGAATGTAAAACACAACACTCTGTTTCGTTTTTCACAACTTTATTAACCCTTGTCCTGCCAAAGACGAGTTATCTCGTTTCTGGTATCATGTTTCTCACTGCCAAAGACGAGTATACTCGTTTTTAATGTATGCACATATATTAACGTAAAAATCTCGAACGCACGTGCAGGAATTTGCGTGATCTTTGCCCCAAGCATTGATTAAACATAAGAGAACCAGCCAATCATTTTTACGGATTTGTACACGTGATTAATAATACGCTACAGGCGATCGAATGTGGTGTAATGCCACGAGCTCCGAGTAAACATGGCCGCCGTCACGATAGGTATGTGTGACGTTCGAAACTTATTTTGTACTTTGTTCGTAGAATTAGCTTTCCTATGTGTTTTTTGACTTACAAACTTTGAAACAAAGATGATATACTTTATTTTGAGATTTATATTGTGCAATAAAATTATTTTTAAACGAATGTTTAGAAGTGTTTTGTAATGCAATACGGTCGAATACGCTTCGAGCAAAATGGCAAGGAATGATTTTGATATATATCTACTTTATCAGAGAAAATTGTGAGGGTTTCGAACTCGAAGATATAGAATAAGCTATAGAATATTTTAATGCGATAGAAGCCGAAGCAGAAGCAAAAGTTTGGTGGGTATTCCAGCAATTGCTGATTTTAGAGTAATTTTTAAAAGCAATGCTATGAAATTTGAGAAAATAACTGGCAGTGAGAGTCAGTCAACCAGTAAAGTATACGGCAGGACAAGGGTTAAAAGAAAACCATGAATTCTTGTGTACTGAAAACGGTCTAAATTGGTCTTGAATTTACCTCCAAAATCAAGGAAAACGCATTTCCGAGAGTCTAGATTTCAAAATTGTCGGGGGTGCATGCCCCCGTACCCCCCTAAATGGGACTTCGGCCCAATACCCACCTGTCCAACGCATATTTCTGCCTGTTACACTTTTTATCTACATCCCTGGACATATTAAATTCGCTGGTTGCTAGTTCAACGGCTTTAGTGTATATTTTAAAAACAACGAAAATATATTATAAACGCTATACACTTTATAGACTCCCATCTAAATAGAAAGAACAGATACTGGGCAAGCATTTACATTCGCCGATCCCCCTCGATCCCGCAATAGTTTCGGAGATACAGAGATTTTAAAATTGGGGATTTTACGGGTCAGTAACAAAATGGCACCACGTTCGGATTGTCTCAACAAACTTCAGTGATACATATCCTAGAAAAAAAGATGTAGTACACTATGTGTCCGGCAGGTATGAAGGAGTAATTATGAAGCACATTGATGTGTCCAACTATCATCTTTGATATTTAAAAATCCTCGAAGCGATCCCATGTGTAGTCTCCTTCACAGCCGTCATCAGAGGTCACGCAGTCACACAACGCTCCACCCGTGGATCCAAAGCCTCAAAAGCAAAAGCCTGAAAAGTGGTGTTCGACATCTAAAAAAGTCTTGTTTCAGTCTGATTTAAAACCAAAATACATCTGAGTTCACTTCTTGTTCTTTGAGAGCGTTCATAGTCACTATAATTGAGTTTGGAGTACCTCCGTGAGCTCCTGTCTTCACGACGGTTTGACATCAACTGAATAATTTTAAATTTTACCCATGATTCTCCGCGGGGTAGTGACCAACCTCCTCTGACGTTGGCATAAACAAAAGCGTAAACAAAAGTTCAAGTTGAGACACCTTCAAAAACAAGCAAATTTGTGGCTATTTTATCATACCAAAGAACTTCAAACGCTACTAATGAAAAGGTTACCCTATTTATAAAAAACGATGTTGAACTTCTTGACGGTAATATTGACTGGAAATTACTTAAACAAAGTCATGTGATTTACAAACAACATGGCGGCTCATCATGTCCCTCGTGTCTGAAGTCAGATAGTTTCTGGCTCTTCTTTTGCGAATAATCCCAACAAACATCATTTAAAAGATGTTTCTCATCGGGTTTAACCCATTCGCTCCTGAGCTATTTTGAGTTTTTTAACGATTTTCTGGACCTAATCACGTCGTAGGAAATTTTGATTCCATATAAGGGGTTTCCATGGAAATCTTGACAGTTCTGAAAGCCCACAGGCTCAGGTTCTGACATAATCTTTCTCTTCTCATGGATCTCCATGATGGCTAGCTAGTAGTAATCACTACTCGAAGAGGCCTATTTTGCATTTTTAGAGTGTTTATAGCCATTATTCACCACAGAAGCCCCCAGGACAGCATCATTAAGCTTGACTGGTGTGGTAGAGACCGTTCTCCTGGAAGAACTCAGGAGGAAGATACGAATTCACGAACACATTTCGGCAGCTCGTTCAGATTTTCCAAAATGGCGGACTCAAAGTGAAATCGTCTCTCTGGTCTTTCTGTGGTGGATTCCAGGGCCTACAAAGGCATTTTTGGCGACTTTGGACTTGTAAAGAATGCAACCGGTGCAATATTTTGCCTGTAGGACCGAGTGGCTCGACACTCTATAAATTCTTAAAAACAGAAAGGGTGGGATACTTTCTGTCGAAAATTCCCGGATGTTCCCGGCATCCTTTTCGGCCGTAGGAATACACGTGTTAGCGAAAGTGGTCCTAAGGAAATGGCTATTGTTCGGCAAGTTAAGGAAAAGAGAGGGCAAAATTCACGAATATATCAAGAAGAGAGATGGAAGTTTGCTGAGAAAGTGGCGTTTTGTTTTGCAAGGATGTATTTTGGAAGAAAATCCAAGTCAAATGTCGTTCATTTTCGAGGTGTAAAATTGCGTCAAAAACACGCATTTTTGATTTTTATGGCAAACAAATTGAACTAATGCCCAGAAATCGGACCTGTAAGTCAGTTTACTTGAGGTTAAAATATGAAGAGTTATCTAGTTGTCACTAATAACTGGCCATGAGATCGATGTTACGAAAATTCAGAAAGTTAGAATTTTTCAAAGCAGTATCGAAGTTTACGGCCGGTTTCGGCTGGTGTAGGAGTCAATGGGTTAAGGTACAGTAATGACCAAAAGGAAACTACTAAACAAAGTTATGTGATTTACGAACAACATGGTGGCTCCGATGAAGTCTCAAGTCCGTCACAAGTTCGTTGGTTCTAATAAACACTTTTACGCTTCTTCTTTTGAAAATTATGTGTAATTTATCCCAACAAACATCATTTAGATGTTATCTTAGATAAAGCTATTGATTTAAATGGGTTTAAGTCATTTCTGCTTTGATCCCCAGTGGTGATCAAAAGATCAATTTTCATACCCGGTGTATAAATCGAGGTCGATTTTTCAAGCTAAATTTTACAGGTTAAAAGGTCGACTTATACACCGGCAAATACGGTATGTTCACTGTGTTAAAAAATATAATATCGATGAGTTGCTTTTACACAACGATCTACAACTACTTCAATATTTTTAGCGATTCATTATCGATCGTACGCCAGCAATTCGAGTGACTAAATTACCACTCACAGCACTTCACTTGCACCATTTGATGGTCAGTCTACGAAGTAAATATTACTCTACGTCAAATAATATTTGTCCTTCTGGTTGTAATAGGCATCAGTTCAGTTCTTTAAGTGAAAGGGGGGGGGGGGGGGGGGGGGGGGGATACACATATCCCTAGCCGCCATCTTGGAGGGGATACAGATATCCCTAGTGATATGTGTACGGGGATACAGATATCATGGGGGTACGCATATCACTGTGACATCGCCACTGTTCCAGTCTCCCTCGCCAGTTGTTGAAGCTCAGTCCCAAACTACCTTATTATACCCGAACAAGATAACATGACGCGAATGCATTTATTTTAGTTTATAACAATGTTTATTAAGTATAAATGTGAAATCTAGAAGATAATATAATAGTAATAATTATAATGTGAAAACTAGAAGATAATATAATAGTAATAAGTATACAGTAATGTGAAAACTAGAAAGATACGTCAAGATATTTACAATATTTACAACTGGATATTCATTAAGAATGTAATCTAACTTAAATAATATTACAAGACAGTGATTTATTTCATTCGAGCTGGACCATTAAGTCGGCTACACGATTTGAGGAGCTGCGATGCTGATTTTTCTCTGGTGTCGTATTGCTCCCAGTTTGCAAACACTTTTGCTTGAAGTAATCTATACTTTTTTCTTTGGATGCGTTTCAGCTTTTTGTTGCGGACTAATCTTATGTTAATGCACGCCAACTTGGCTTCTCTATGTAGCAATTCAATTAGTGAATAGAATGGCAGGTGGACTCTGTGGTTTGCATGTCTATTTAAAGCGTTATGCCATCCCTCGATATCATTGATGCTGCGAATTGGCTGTCGGAAGATGCTCCAGTCTTTAGGGGGGAACATCGCATTATCGATCCATTGATGCTGGACGTACTCTATCAGTTGTACAAGGGGCTCTGTCTGTGAGTGTACACTCGGTCTTTCAAACATTGGTTGTATCTCCTGCTCGGGAAGGAACAGCAAGGCCATCAGCTTTCGGATATAGGCGTATGTGGCATCTTCATTGGAATAAGGCACCTGTAGTCCAAGTTCTTGCACCTATAAAAAGAAATGATAAATAGGTCAATAGTTCAAAGATAAATGTGATTTATTATTTCAAGTTATATTTACTTTTCTCCACAAGGCCTGTGTCCAGTAGAACAAACAACCCTGAATCTGAACCTCAGGGAGGACAGACTTCAGGGCCTTCCATACTGCTTTTTCAAAATCGACGGTGACTTGTTGAACGGATGCACTACCAGATAACAGATCCATCACCTTTCTGAAGACCTGGTGAAGACCAAACAAAATAGGCTTGATAAAAATATTAATATTAAGTTAATATTAAGAATATTAACTTACCTTGTTATAATCTTTTTCCTTCCTACGAGACATTACAACGAATACCAGTGGCACCTGCTTGGCGTATTCTCCAGAACGTACAAAGGCATTGATCGTCAGAAGCTGTTGGAAAGGGTGGCGGATCAGCTTGAAGGTTCCGTCAACATACAGAAGAGTCGTCAGATTGCATGCAGTTAGCACACTGCCAATTTATAGAACTTTCCGCACGAATGGCCTCCCGATATTCTTTTTGTGAAATTCCCGTATCGCAAACGCGATGTTGCCAAAGACAACACCCATCACATTGTAACCCTTCCTGACGTGCACGAACAGGAGAGTTACACTGAATACACAGACATCGTTGTAAAGGATCGTTGTTGAAGTTATGTAGCTTGCAATTGAAGATGATTACTGAATGACATAGGCCATCCAAGTCCCTGCTTTTATAGTGCTTGGTCGGATCGAGATTTTTCTTTCAAACCATTCTATTGGTCAACTTGGAAATTTTATTGAAAGATCATCCATTGAGCGGGAACAAAAGGTCACCGATGTGATAACTTTTTGCACTGTGACGCATTGTTTCAGTTAACAATGATGCGTGATCGATCGACTTGGTGACGAGTTGTGCTTCATGTGGGGCAAAAACTCGCAATTAGCCATTACCTAAACGAGCAGGGGACTGGGAACGAGTTTATTAGAATTAATTCAATTACGAAATTAAGTTTATATTAAGTTTATGAAACAGCATGTTGAAATTAGTATCTGTACAAACTGTGATGTGATTTGAGCGAATTTTGTCGGAATTATAAACTTTTGAAATTGTGTTGTCCAGCCAAAATTTTACAGTGAATGTATGGTTTGGCTGGACAACGTCAAAAATTTACAGAGTTTGTATGGGAAAATAGACATCTTTGATGCCCTCTAGCATCATCAATATTAAGCTGAAGTTCACCAAACTTTGCAGACAAGCTAAGTTTGATCTGTTCTCTCAGAAAATGATGCTCACTTTTGCTAGTTTCTTATTGAATTAGTTTTACGGACTTGGTCCCAGTCCCCTGCTCGTTTTGGTAATGGCTAATACCCTTACTTGCTCTTTGATTATCGTGGTGTTCACCAAAAATTAATAAAATGCAAACTACCATATTCACTGGCGTATAAGCTGCACTCGCAGATTAGCCGCATCCCGAGCTTGGCAACATAAATTTTTGGGAAAAAGTGGAATCATGAGAAAGCTACATGTTCATTACATGCTTTGCGTTATTGGACGTAAACTACCAGAGAATACTTCAAAAGGCTTACCAATAATTTTAGGTTTGTAATAGACTAATCATAAAGACACTTTTTCAATGGAATTCTTTACGATAAATCACGATCCAATACAATCCTATGACTGATTCAAAACGTCTTTCCCACCAACTTTCTGCATTATCAATTGTAAAAACTAAGGTTCGTTAGCGTGCACGTGAGAATGTTATGTTTGAGACACTTGATTGACACATGTTGTGTTAGCACTTGAACCAACCCGCTCATCAATGAAAAACACTTTAGCAAACCGTCAGCTCTTGTAGTAAAACCGTTAGCAAAGGCGTCAGCACCCATTAATTTGCCTGTTTAACATCTAACCAATGACCAATGCTTTTAGGAGTAACTAATGCTAATAAACACATGAATGATGTATGAACATACTCTTTTACACTTTTACGTTAATTATATTTAACTTTCTTGTACCAATATTCCCGTAGCCTCCCTCGCATCCGTTTTTTGTTCCGTCACGCAATGCATCCGCCCACAAACGTCTGCTCATCTGAGTGATACATTCCATCCCCCAAAATTGGCGAATCACAGCGAGGCTTCTAAAATCCAGTGGCTAAGGACTTTGACCTTGGTTAGCTTCGCGCTAGTGTGTGTTTACAAATGCAGCAATTCAAGTTGGCGGTTCAAACAGTGTGTGAGAAATTCAAAATTAATGGTTTTTAAAAATAGTTATCAACGAGAGGCATTGGTTGGCTTGATTGAAAAGAAAGAGGATGTATTCGTAAATCTTCCTACTGGGTTCGGGAAATCCTTGATTTACCAGGCATTGCCATTGATTTTAAACGAGATTTCCGGAGATGCTGGACACATTGTTGTTGTTTTGCCTCGTAAATGGGTTGTAGTGTCTTGTTTACAGATTTAGAAGGGTATTATACACTCATCTTCACTCTTAATTACTGAGGCCAACAAAGCTACGAGCGAATGCAACTCTGTTGGGTAAATAATAATATGCCCAAAGGCATTTTAAACTGGTAGCTGATACGGCTGTTGAAAGGAAGGATTCCGGGTCCAACTGCAGTATAACTGCTATAAGAAGTGCAAGTAGTAGATTCTGAAGATGTAAACATTAAAGATTTTGCCGCCCCTGCTCGGCCACTTGTAGGAGTACATGTAGTAGACGCCATGTGTCATTTGAAATGCACACGTAAGAATCTCTCTGCATTCGCTTTACCCTTGTTCTTCTCTAATTTGTCAAGTTTCACCAGACATTTGTAGTACGGGTTAGTGCAAATGAAGAAGTTATTCCCCGAGTAGACACTTACATCCACGTCAACTGCGGTTTTGATCAGCCCTCTTATATCGAGCGAAGAATTTGTCTGGTTCAATAAAAGCCGCTCTGTGATTGGCTGCTTTATGAGAATTGCTTCAATCTAATTGGCTTTTCGCACACAATCGGGAATGGAATGTATCGCTCAGATGAGCAGACGTTTGTGGGCGGGAGCGTTGCGTGATGGAACTAAAAACGGATGTGAGGAAGGCTAATATTCCTGATGTTCTCCAAGATAAGCCGCACCCCCAACTTTGGATCGCAAATTTTGGAAAAAAGTATCTACTAAATTAAGGGTAATAGAAGGCAGTTAAGACGAAGCGAAGACTATAGTAGCGATGAAGTTGTCGTCACCTTATAAAGTAAACACAACACAAACAAAGTTCCTGACATATTGACATATTGAACCCAAACCCGTTGAACGTTTTGGGTTTGTCAATACAGTGTTTATTGTATATATCGGGTTAAAGGTAGAGGTGGTTCAGGTTCAGGTAGAGGTGGTTCAGGTAGAGGCGTTTCAGTTGCAGATACATGTATAGGCAGTTCAGATACAGTACAGCCTAGAAGTATGTTAACATGCCCGTGCACAGGTTTTGCGTGGGCTCCGTTAACGGACCGCACGCGTATGGACGGAGCTCGTCTTTGCTGTAAAACGGAGCCCGTCCGTACGCGTGGGCATTTCTTTTGTTATACGGTTATTGTTATCGAGCAATTGACCATGAATTTGATTCACAAAGAACAGCAGGATCTGTCCGTAAGCGTGGACCCTGTCCGTACGAGTGTGGATCGTATAAAACAACTCGACCGGCGATTCAATAATGTTTTGGCTCTTTTTCGAAATCTGTTTTCTTACTTCACATTTGATGATACTACAGTACCGGTCAGAAGTATCTTAACATTTTTTGCGTGTATTCTGAGTGTAAACTGCGTGTGCGTGTTGAGTGTAGTACACTCAGTTGAGTGTATTACACTCAGGTGCGTTGAGTCCACGCGAACGAGTGTAGTAACTACACGCACTTCCGAAGCTCATTAACTTCTCTCCATTGTGTTCGCAAACAAAGAAAATTACATGTGAAAAAACTCGGAACGAGTTGTTTTGATGATGATAGTTCGATAGTTAGAATGAAGTTTTAACATTGGTGATTTATTTGGACTAACTGTGAATGGAGTTTACCAAAACGCTAAATATGTTACGTCGTACGTCTCAATTACAAGACCGAAACATTTGAACCATGTGACCTTCAAAGTAAATAACCGATTGAGTAATCGTGGTTTACGTTTGTAAAACTTTGGGAAACCCATGGAAGAAAACAGAAGAGAGTTCAACTATTTTATGGACAATTGGCGATCGAAACTCAGCTTAAAGTATGGCATGTACCGGAACCAAATGGTCACAACTTGTGAAAAGATCGGTGATGCGACGATAACGATCTCTGTTTTATCAATCTGATAAATCGTCCTAAAACCATCTGAAAATCTTTCTCTGGTCATAATTTTCAGTCAGTTACAGCTGAAGATTTGAGATCTAAGTTTCAAAGCTCAAAAACTAAAATTAGAAACGAAAACACCGTAAAGAATGTTCCGAGGTGACAGACGAGTAATTTGCATATATTAGTTGTCACCTTTAGGTTTGTCTAGATTGAAGTTGAAGCACGAACATTTTGTGAACTATTTGCAGTAAAAAGACCATATTTATGATAGCATTATTCAAATGTTAGCTTTGGATATATATTTGGCCAAAATTATGTTCTTGTGTTGAGAATGTGTGACACAAGTCACAGCCGTACGGAAGCCGTAATGCTAATTACAGTCCGTGGGAATAAACCTGTTTCACTGCTGTTTTACATTGTAAAATGGTTGTTTTCTTGACTGTGTGCATTCTACAATAAATATATGTTATAAAATAATCAATCAGTACAGTTAACGAACATCTGTAACGAAACATTTCCTACTGCTAAACATTGTAAACAACAACATCGGCGGTATCGCCGCATCGGTATTACGGTGATCGAACCAAACTTTCTAAAGACCGATTGCTCTTTTCTTTATGAAACAAAGACCAAACAAAGGACTGTATAACAAAAGAAAATTACAGGCAGTGTGAGTGTACTACACTCAGTGAAGTAGGTGCGTGTACTACACTCAGATGAGTGTAGTTGTGAGTGTACTACACTCAAATTACACGCACACGCTTGTTAAGATACTTCTGACCGGTACTGTATTTTAACTGTTTAAAGACTCCGTGTCGACCGGCATGCAACGCGCGCCCAGAGCGATAATAACGTATCATACGAAATTCGATTTCTTGTGTTTGTATCTCTATCGATTCTCAATCTGATTTTCTGAAAGGCATCGAGTTGTTTCTCATCGAGAAATCACCGGCAAAAGGTCGGGAATTTATATGTGTATAGCTGATAATATGTATTGGGTCGTGGAAGAGGAAGTTTCTGCACGATTTTTTGCTATTTTCACGCCATGTTTCTCCCGTCATGTCAGCGACGAGGAAGAGGAGCAGACCTGTTGGTAGGCCCAAAAGACCGGAAGAGTTAAAAGTTATTTACGTTAGGAAATCTATCCGAGATCTATGGAGATCCAAGAAGAGTGAACTAGGATATAATCGCCGAACAGACAGCGAATTTGCTGAAGTTATTTTACAGTAAGTAAGCACTATAATATGAACCTTCGCTGTGTATAGTACTGCGCTGTGTTGTTATTTCCTCTCGCTTTTCCTTCTCAGCGGAACTGAATGTGTTCATTTTCTCATCATTTTACAGTTCCTTTGCTACGTATCAGCTCGGAAAAGGAAATATTGTCGATGAGAAGAGCGAATGGCGGGGATCAAAACAAAAACATTGCGCGCGCGTTGCATGCCGGTCGACACGGAGTCTTTAAGGAAAGAAACGTTTTATCTACGAGAAGAAATATATTCGAAAAGTTTCAAGTTGTGAATGACTCGGAATGAATTCTCACGTGCAGCTGTGAACCGGTTCAAACTGGTCACGATGTGTGAAATGAGACTAACGACACCAACAGATGATTACGATCTCTTTTAACCATTCCAGCTTCTAGACCAGATGAAAAACGTATTTTACAAAAGCTTTTTAACAGTATTTGAATGCATTACATTAAAGTGAGAGGTTTCCTTGAAGACCTAAAAGCATGACAGCTGATGTGAAAAGCGTTGTTGTGACAGCTCAGAGATCAAAATAATTTGCATACTGTATTGTTGTCACTTTGCAGTTTTAGTGCTAGGAATGAAAAATAAGATCCTGTTAACTCTACATTTTCTACTTTTTCACTCTAAAACCATAGGAACATTTAATTATGAATCGAAACTTTCTATCTATATATCTATCGTTTAATATTGTGGTGCACTTCGAATGCGTTTTGAAGCACGACTCGTCACGCCACTTTGGGGAGACGTAAACAACAATCGTGTTTCACACCAATTTGAGAAACAAATAGCTTCACCTTGAACCCAAATTACACTCACATGGACTTTTCAGACTGTCTTATGAAGGCTGAATAATAGACTTGATTTGAAGTTACAATGTAAAAGCTCGTATTGAGTAAAGAAACTTCTGTCTCATGGTTGTATTCACTGTGTGTGGATGGCGGGTCACACACACGATCGAGCGTTCAACTCAGCAGATCCAACTGAAAACAATGAATACTTGAGGTACATGTATTTCATCAGAGATTCAACCAGAAATATTTATTAATTTGTCAATCGTTCACGTACATTGAAGTTTATAAATCACGATTATCGGTGTAAACAACGAAACATTACGCTGAGTCGTGGATCGCTGGTTCGTTCGAACTCATCATACAATCTTCGTGTTGAACTACTTCACACCTTCTAAACCTCTAGGGAATTCGTAGAAAGTTAATGAGCAGTTGTTCTGCATGGGGTTTACTGATCAGCACACGCGTATGGACGGAGCCCGTCCACACAGAGTCCGTCCGTGTGGACGGGCCCACGCGCAACACACGCGTGTTATGTTAACATACTTCTAGGCTGTACTGTACGGTAGTGGCAACAACACTGTAAACGGTTGCTTTCTGGGGAAAAAAAGAATTTAATAATATCAACACATACAGTCCCGCCCAAAAGTCTGTCACGCACCGAAACGATATATCGCCTCATTTGCCGATATATCGCCAAAAGTGACGATATATCGCTTGAGCGATATATCGCTTGGGCGATATATCGCTTAAACGATATATCGCTTAAACGATATATCGTTTGACGGCAACCGATATTTCGCCTGGGCAGCAACCGAAATATCGCCTAACCGAAATATCGCCTAACCGAAATATCGCCTAACCGAAATATCGCCTAACCGAAATATCGCCTAACCGAAATATCGCCTAACCGAAATATCGCCTAACCGAAATATCGTCTAGGCAGTCAAACTGATTTTGAAATACGGTACTCGAAATATCGGTTTGACGGCCGGCATTTAAGGACAGTGTATTTCACGGCTAAAGAAAATCGCCTGAGTATTCATTGGTGCAAGAATGAAAGGGTTTTTCGGTTAAGTTAGTTTACTGTCCGAAAAATAGAGGAAATGATTACAAATTTTTCATGTAAACATGCTTCCGTTTCACCAGACTAACATGCCTGCCTGGCACCTGAACAATTAACGAACACGCCATCGTCGCCGGCAATGAATTACATGTATCGTTCTTCAACCTATCATGGATATTTTTACGATCCATGAAACTATCAACAAGATTAAAACATTTCTTTATCTTGAATGAAGAAGTTTGAAAAATTGTAACACAACCAAGTTTGACGAACACGGCCGTTTATTTCAATGTTCCCATGGGATTTTTGACAATCACGGCCGCAGTGAATTAGCATTTTCACTATGACAACATAACATGCCGGCACATTTGTGAACACTCCATCGTCAGTGCGTAATAGACCTGTATTTTTGTCACTGGGATAGTGGGATTCAAATACGTAAATGTCAAAGTGTTTCCTTTGATTGTAAGTTAAATCTTTCGCATGTTCTTGAGATTAGAACTAATACGAATACAGAAGAAATACGAAGCCGTAAACATTCACATCTAACGAACAAGAAATACTCACTTTTATGAATACGAAGATTGAAATTTATGCTAAAGTTCAGCGTGATTTTCACGTGCTCACACATCATGTGTCAATCAAGTGTCTCAAACATAACATTCCCACGTGGACGCTAATGAACCTGAGATTATCATGTAGTTGGCTCACCTATTAAAGGTTTCTCGCCGAGTTTAAGCATCATGTATACGGCGAACGCCAAATGTCTGATTGACTGAAATACTTTTAATTTCGCTTTCAAAACCTCAAATAAACGGGAAAAACTTTCAAATTAATACTTATGTTTTAAAGAACGAGAAAATGACGTCGTTTACGTCTAAACACGAAAGGAGGGAGAGCAACTGCAGCAAAACCATGATCACGTGTCGTACAGTTTCGCCGTCATCTCTCCAAACATGTGAACGATTGTGTGGATATTCCGCTGAAAGCTCAAGGAAAGATCGCTTGACGTTTTATCCAGTAATCAATATAGAAATGTTTTATCAGACCAATCACCAAATTGTTGTTTGACAACAAACAAAATGGCATGGCATGGTGAAACGATATATCGCTTGGTCAACCGAAATATCGTTTGCGGTAACCGAAATATCGTTTGGCAGCAAACGATATATCGCTTGGTCAACCGAAATATCGTTTGGCAGCAAACGATATATCGCTTGGTCAACCGAAATATTGTTTGCCGGTAACCGAAATATCGGTTGCTGGTAACCGAAATATCGTTTGCAGGTAACCGAAATATCGCTTGGCGGCAAACGATATATCGCTTGGTCAACCGATAAATTGGTGGCGATATATCGCTTGCAAGCGATATATCGGTGGCGATATATCGCCGAAAAAGCGTGACAGACTTTTGGGCGGGACTGTACACTTTATAAACACATATATAAGGCCCTGACCCTCGACAACAATGCTATTCAAATGCTATTTAACTTACTTCTTTGAGTACTGGCCTTTTCTTTTGTGTCTTCTCTGTTGGATTATTCTGAAATTAACCAAGAGAGACAAGTCAATTAAACATTCGTAAATCAAGTTACGGTCACTCAAATAAACATTTGTAAGACAAGTTACGGTCACTCAAATAAACATTCGTAAGACAATTAAGTTACGGTCAGTCAATTAAACAGTCGTAAGACAAGTTACGGTCAGTCAATTAAACATTTGTAAGACAAGTTACGGTAAGTCAAATAAACATTCGTAAGACAAGTTATGGTCAGTCAAATAAACATTGGTAAGACAAGTTACGGTCAGTCAAATAAACAGTCGTAAGACAAGTTACGGTCACTCAAATAAACATTCGTAAGACAAGTTACGGTCAGTCAAATAAACAGTCGTAAGACAATTAAGTTACGGTCACTCAAATAAACATTCGTAAGACAAGTTACGGTCAGTCAAATAAACATTCGTAAGACAAGTTACGGTCACTCAAATAAACATTTGTAAGACAAGTTATGGTCACTCAAATAAACATTCGTAAGACAATTTAAGTTACGGTCATTCAATTAAACAGTCGTAAGACAAGTTACGGTCAGTCAATTAAACATTAAAGACAGTTAAGTTACGGTCAGTCAATTAAACATTTGTAAGACAAGTTACGGTCAGTCAAATAAACATTCGTAAGACAAGTTACGGTCAGTCAATTAAACAGTCGTTACCATGCCCCTTCAAAATTACTCCTTTTGCCACATCTCCGTCCCAGTTAACTTCTATAGTGTTGCCTAATTTAATAGACTTCCTTGGGCAGATGATTTTTGAACGCGGTATAACACCGGTAGCATTGTCACTTTTAAATAGCAGAACATAGTATTTGTAATAATAATAGGTATTTGGAGCATAATACTAATGTCTCTATGCTCTTACAAAACTGTCTAGCAACATTAATCAAATAAAATAAAGATCGAATATAATAAACTATAAAAATATTAATATAAAAAGTGTTCATTTAGTGTTCAGTGTTAGTGTTTATATAACATGCTAATTTGTACACTTTGGTATCACGTCTTGAAATGAAGCCGTTCATCTTGTAAGTTTATAGATTTCTCAATAGATTTCTCAAAATGATGACACATAAGGGGTTCACGGTGACTTTTATAGCAACCTAAAAACACAGTAGGATCGAAATCCTTGCAATGTGATTTGCTAACAAAACTAACAACTCAATTGATTGGTTGTTATTCAATCATTTGAAAAGTATTCATATAACAATAAGATGCGCTTGTGAGACGCATGTCTGTAATTGGTTTATAATTATAATTGTTATTCAACAGAAAGTAATTCACTACATAAACGGTAAAATTGTGTAATTACTGTAATTCGTGTTTCATTCCACGATGGGTCATCTCACTGAGAAAGAAAAGAAGTTCATCATCATTCAACACCAAAACGGAAAGTCAATTGCAGTTATTCAGAAAGAGCTGTTTACACCAATATTCAAATTAGATGAGGACCGCTGACCAATATTTGGTCAATAGTCAAATGCTGCCGGTCGGGGCTTTGTTCAGTGTCAAATTCCCCACTATGCGGAACGTAACTACGGTCAAATGCCCGGGGTATGCCCTGGGGGGAGATGGGCACTCTTGGAATTGACTAGTGCATTACCACACTAAATATCATCGATTTACCTTCTAAAACACGAATGCCAGTCAGTTGCGAGTTTTTAGAGTGAACTATATTAAAAATTTTGTATTTATAGCGGCCTTATTGATTGGTGGCCATATTGGATTTGACCGCATGACTGATTTGACCGCGAACATGTGAATCGGTGATTGGGATTGGGATTCTGTGATTGTATTAGTTTCTATACTTTTATTTTTCATGTAAGTGATGTAGAATTTATTGAGGATTGTGCAGGATTCATTGTGCATTTCAAGTCGTGACCTTTTAAGCATTTGGTGGCTTCTAAAGGAGCCGTTGTGGCTCTTAGAAGAGCCAGAGGAGCGTTTTATTTGTTTTTGTTTTCAGACGTTCAGCAAGCACCAGCACAGAGCAGGGTTCATTTTTGGGACGCGCCCTGCGCCATTGACGCACATAAATATAAAATGGCGCAATATTTTCAGTCACTCTGGGCCCTTGGGCGCATGGCTTGTTGCTTCTCTTGTGTCGTTGATTTCATTAATGGCAACGGAACAATATTGAACTTGTATGCCGAACTCCTTACGGTTACTTATCGGGATATGTTCGTATTCTTCGAGATGTATTACAAAAACGTCATGTAAATTGGAACGATACAGTGAAGATTAAAAAGTCACGCTAGACATCTGCAACAATGAATCATGCATCGGCCAATCAGAATCTTCTGTTCCCACGCTCATTAAGTATAAGTCCACGTGCCCATGTGCCTTTCCATGACAACAGTTGAAAGTGCAAATTACTTTATTTTCATGAATATTATTAGGTGGTAATCATACGATTTCTCGTTCAATTTGCAATAATTTGCACTCGTGTGTTTTCCAAAGAGCTCAAATTGCACTCGCCCTACGGGCTCTTTTTGACTCATAAAAAACATATATGCGATGCCTCCTTTGATGCCGCCTTTGTTTCTCTTGCATGTTTTGTGTTGACAAATGGTCTTGGACACATTAGCCACATTGTATTTTCATGAAAAGCGGCTAAACAGGTCTTACACATACTGAATATGAAGATTAGTAATTGGCCCACAACCAGTCCAAATTGACCCATAAGATTTTGATGTTATGGGCCAATTGACCCATGAACCAGTTTCTGTAGAATGAACCCTGCAGAGACGTGAGCAGGCACTCGGTAGTTGGATTGCAGTTTTTTCGTTTGCTTCGTAAGCTGCCCACTGCTCAAATATCTTTGCTTGCAGTTGTCTGTATTTCCGTCGCTGTATCCTGCATAGCTTTTTCTCTGAGACCAGGCGGATCTGAAGGCTCACCAGCGATGCTTGTGCAGAAGTTTGAGAAGCAGGTACATTGGCAGCTGTGATTTACCAGAGGCTCTCCTGTTCAAGACGCTTTGCCAGCCTTCCAGGTCGTTGTTCGTTTGTATGGATCGCCCATATACACTCCAGGCAGATGGGGTCAGGTATTTCCTTCAATCCAGGTGTCGGTCACATAGTTCACAACGTTTCGAAGGGCGGGCGTGGTAGCATTTCCCTTCAGTTGGTTGGATTGCTTCAGCTGGCAAGAACGGGAGCACCAAGATCTTACGAAGGTACTCGTATGTGCCGTTGTCTTTTTCGTGCCTGAATCTGATTATAAACAAAATCAATTACTTTCTGTAACGACCACCGTTGTGGCTCTTAAAAGATCTGTTTTTAATTGGAATGGAACTTTTGAACCAGAAGTGTCACTCACTCACTCGGGGCAAATTGTAAGCTTTTGTGCCACTTTTGGAACTTTTGGGACTGGGAACTAGACATGAGGCTTCAGATTTCCAAAATGGCTTCCCAAGAGACAATGGAAGGCGCTTCATGTGGAATTTTTGGAAATCTTGCACTCTTTACTCGTCAGAGTGTTCAGTGTGTGGTGAAAGACGAGAAGATCTTCAAACTTGAGGAAGCTGTTAGAAGAATGAAGAGATGAAAATGGCTACTGTACGTCGCTACGACTAGTACTGACTGGTTTCGCTCAAATGTCAACATGCCTAAGACTGATATCCCGCGCTAACTGAACTGAGACACATGGAAGCCTTGAAAGCTTTTATCAGTTGCATGTAAATTGCATAGAAAACACGATTCAAATCTTGTTGTGACGTAGGCTTCAATGCCATAGGGACAGTTACCAAGAAACGATCAAGGAGTGTCCCTTGTCCATTTTGTAAATAATGGTAGCAGCATTTTGGATATGTGTTGCCCCTAGGATGGAGAAAGGCGTGTTGGCGTTGATTGATCTTGTGTTCCCCATTGCAAAATGGTATGAGGATGCTTCACCGCTCCAAAGCTTGCACAACAGCTGCACATCTTCAGTGGCGTTGTCGTCATCATTTTTTAGAAGCTTGTTCAAAATGTCAAAAATTTCAGGAGAAGCCATGTATCCCTTTTCTTGTTTCGACAATGTCTTGATGAGTCCTGAAGATGTAGTGGAGCTTATGAGTGTTTCAGGAGAAATTGTACTTTTACTTTTACCAAATTCAACCTACCCCTCACTGATGAGGATTATTGGTTGTGGTCAGGCAGGCATTACACAGTCATTGAATATATATATAAATATATAAATATACAGCAATATGCAGACATTCTGATCCTTTTGACTAAAATACATATATATAAAAAAAAACTACTTAAAATTATGGGATGGCTACGCTGATATTTTTTTCTAGTTGTCTGCCAGCGAGGCTTTATGAAAAAAATATCATGGAAGCTATCCCATGATTTAAAATAGATATTTGATATATGTGTGTATTTTAGTTGAAAGGATCAGAATTTCTGCATATTGCTGTAAATAATATTATATAAATATATATGCAGTGGATGTGGTTGAGAGCATCAAGATTGGACTCGATTGCAGGTGACTTTCTTGTGCCAGCATGTCCAACGAATATGGTGTAAATGTTAAGTGGCTGAAGGTGGTGTCCCAGTCGAAGATGCACAAGTTTTGTGGATAGAAGAAACGATGTCGATGTAAGGAGCTTTCTTTATCTTTAATGAGTAATAATTGCCTAATAGCAGGCTAATCCAGGCAATGATGGTCAGCATAGGTTCTAAATTCAATTATTGGAAAATTATAGTGTTAACATTTGCTTGGAATTGTAGTAAAGAGGTAGCACATGCGGCCTTTGCTGGTTGATTGTTGGGGATACAATGACAAAAAAAAAAGAATATTGGTATACATTGACATTACATGGAAGAACATTGTATTAAAGGTTATGTAAATTCCTCAAGGCTCTATACTTGGCCCACTTTTCTTCTTCTTATACATCAATGATCTACCAGAATGTCTTCAAAAATCCATTCCTCGGCTATTTGCCGACGATACCAATCTTACTACATCTGGTGAAACTATAGAGGAAGTTGAGTCGGCCATGAATAGTGACCTTCTGTGCGTAAAACAGTGGCTCTTGGCTAACAAACTAAGTCTCAATGTGGCGAAAACAGAATTTCTTGTGATTGGTTCTCATCATAAGCTTAGAACCCTTGCTTCTCAGCCTTGTATTAAAATCGATCAAAAATGCCTTAAACAAGTCTGTCACAGCAAGGTTCTTGGCGTCGAAATGGATGAGCATCTATCTTGGTCCAAACACATTGAGAATGTAGCCAAAAAAGTCGCTTCAGGAATAGGAGCCATAAGAAGAATTCGAGATTTTGTAGAAACAGAGACTCTAATTTCTATATATAATGGCCTAGTCCAACCCCACTTTAATTACTGTAGTGAGGTATGGGATACCCTTGGTCAAGGGCTCTCAAATAGGCTCCAAAAACTCCAGAATAGGTCTGCGCGAGTAATCATGGGCATGAGTAACGATACTCCCAGTCTACAATCGTTTGCAAAATGATTTGACACCCCAACTGACAAAATGAGAAAATTGAAAGTGTCGTATTTTTCCACTTTTAACCCCCCGTTCCCCCTCTCAATGTTGACGAAAATGGCACCACGGCATATCATTTTAAAGAGCACATCAACATTGATTTAGGGGGAGGGGAGAAGGATGATTGATACATTTGGGTCACTAAAATAAACGTTGAAACATTTTCAACCCCGTTTTTTGAGAGGGGTGTCAATAATTTTGCAAACGATTGTAGATGCGTTAAATGCATTGGGGTGGGAAACACTTGAAACGCAACGAGCTAAAACAAAAGCAAAACAAATGTACAAAGTGCTCAATGGCCTGGCTCCAAGTTGCCTTACAGATCTATTCTTAAGTAAAAAAGCTATTACTAATTATAACCTCAGGGGTTCATCTACCTCACTACAGTTACCTCTACCAAAAACCGAAAATCTTAAAAAAAGTTTTAGCTATAATGGGGCGAGATTGTGGAATTCGCTTCCTAAAGATTTATGCGAATGCAACTCGTTATCATTATTCAAAAACAGAATTGCCGCTCACACTTTTTCAGATCTTGTTTAGAATATATTGTAGTTATTATAGCATAAGTATTTTATTGATATATTAGTAATTATATATATATATTTGAAGTAGTTCTAGATTAATTTTTTATCAATTGTTGACGGGG
Source organism: Actinostola sp. cb2023 (assembly GCA_033675265.1). NCBI lineage: Eukaryota > Metazoa > Cnidaria > Anthozoa > Actiniaria > Actinostolidae > Actinostola > Actinostola sp. cb2023. The sequence continues at coordinate 173,392 of JAUJYZ010000910.1, read as the reverse complement.
CAAGCGTGTATAAATAAAGTTATATTATTATTATTATTAAACTTCTGGAAAATATAAAATATATGTTTACAAGATATCCTGGATTTTATAGAATAAGCTTAGGTCAAAAATTATTCTACATTCATGTAGCCTGTAAATCGCTCACCGGTTTTCGATACCCCAACTGTGTTGCTTATTTTGTTTGTTTCTTTTGCATCTCAGAGTTGTTTAGCGAGATCATCGCCAAACAAGAACTTAGAGCCATCAAGAGGTCATGCTCAGTGCTGTCTAAAACCGGACAGGTCTGCAAGCACATGGCCCAAAAAGGCTAATGTGTCTATGCCATCACTAAGGATTTCCATTGAATAATAAGCTTTATTTGAAGTTAAAAGCTCTTATTGAGTAAATAAACTTGTCACATGGTTGTATTCACTCTGTGTGATCGGTGGGTCACACACAATAGATCATTATCGTTACTCAGCAGTTCCAACCGAAAACATTGAATACTTGAGGTTTCACATTAATTTCTATATATCTACGAATATTAGCTATCTTTGTTTTTGGAAAGGTCGTTTTGGTTAAGCTTACCTTCAACATCAACAGTAGTTTGTAATTCTCTCGCACCTTATAAAAGATGACATACATTTTACAAAGTGATCGCTACAAACACGAGCATTGGGCGATTCGATTCCTTCAGATTTCAGAGACAGGTTTTTCAAGCCATTTCTCTCAGCATCTCTTATTGGCATTTCTCTCTTTTATGAATAAGAGCTTTTGGTATTCGAAAATATATTTTGTCATCTTCTCAATTAAATTGAGTAGAACAGTTATAAACAGAACGTGTCAGGCATTTTAGTAAAACAACTTCACAGTCTTCGCAGTAAACACCAAAGCAAATGTTGTTAGTGTTAAACCCCATACTCACTCAACTTGAAGACACAATGTTTGCTGTAACAGTTATAATATTATTCTCTTGCTCAACGTTATACCAAGTCGTTCTATATACGTTCTACATAACTCTAAGCTTCTTGGTGTCACATATCTCTTAGTTTCAAATCTTTAGTTACAAATATGTAAAACTGATTACATGTAGTAGGGGTGAAATTAGGTCAAACTTCGATGTCTCGCATTAGCATCGAGTTCAGGTTCAGCAAAATGTCAAAATTATGTCGGTTCATTCGTAAATGTTTCCTAAAATATCTCTCGGGAATTATTCGGTCATGATAGTGGATTTCAAACCAACTCTGGTTTGGTCTTGGAAGGCACCACATGTATGGGTGATAATGATGTACTTGGCGTCTCTGTCTTCTACAGTATTTAGATGCAAGAATGAAGAATGCAATGTCTTAGAATCAAGGACATGATCAGCAACATTTCTGATTCCATTTGAACAAGATGTAAAAGCAAAATAGCATGCAAACAGTAGCAAAATTTGACATTGCTCCATTTTGCAGCCAAATGTAAATCCAGCGTCATTGCTGTCATTGTTAATTTATAAGTGTATCTCCATATCTGTTTATTTTAGTCATTGAGATTTTGGCAAAGCGTATTCGCTGCAATGTTGATGTTCACGGAGTAAATCTTAATGAAACAATGGAGGAAATTAAACTAGTTCTCTTTGCGGATGATGCAACCTTTTGTTTGAAGAACGTGCAAGCACTAAGTAAAAGCCTGGATATTTTAGAACAATTTAAAAAATATTCATCATTACAACTAAATCTTGAGAAATCTGAGGTTGGTTGGATTGGACCTTCCAAGGATGTAACGTTATTACCAGTGGCTATTAAAAAAAAGATAGATTTTCACAAAGAAGGCATAAGGATACTAGGAATCTATTTCTCTCACAATAAAGAGTTCCTTAATACGTATAACTTCGAGCGGATTTTTCAAAAGTTCAAATCTACTTTAAGTGTGTGGCGAATGAGAAATTTAACTTTATATGGGAAGGCAGTTGTAGTGCGGTCTTTGGCTATTTCACAGTTACTGTATGTTTTCTCAAAAGTAATACCCCCCTATGCCCTATGCATATCTCAAAAAGATTGAAAATGAAATAGTTTCGTTTCTTTGGAGTAGGAAGAAAACAAAAATTAAGTATAGTACGTTAATAGGAGATTATATCGAAGGTGGAATCCGTCTGCCTGACATTCAAGGAATTATTCAGTCCAACCGCGTTTGCTGGGTTTTAAAACTTTTGAATAGTAATGCAGGTTATTGGAAACTGTTTGCTTGTTTGTACTTTGGCAAAATAGGAGGTCTAGATAGTTTAGGAGAAAATTTTGACTTTTTGCAAGTGTGCAAAGTACTGCCCTCACTCCCAAAATTTTATGTAGAAATTGTGAAAGCTTGGGCAGAGGTTAGTAGTAGCAAAGTATTAAAGGCAGAAGACATTTTAAGGCAACCAATATGGTTTAACAAGTTTATTAATCTTCATATTGAAGTTGGCAGAATCAAAAATTTATATAATCAGGGCATTAGGTTTATTCACCACGTGTGGGAAAGTGGAGATGGTCCAATGTGGACAAGAATGAGGGAGAATGGGTGGAATGATAAGGATTACTTAACATGGAGAGGAATTATTGACGCTATTCCAATTAAGTGGAAAAATACACTTCGAGAAGAGCCAAAAAAGATTATTGTAGAAACGAAGGTTAGACACATTGAAATATCTGACAAACATGTGCCTATTAGTAAGGTATCAGCCAAAATAATTTATTGGAGTTTTATTAAAAGAAAATTCAAAAAACCTATCGCTCAAAATCATATCTCCCAGAAACTTAATGCGCCGGACATTGAGTGGTCAGCAGTTTATTCAAGAATTTACAAAACCACAATTGATGTAAAACTAAGAGCGTTTCAGTTTAAGTTATTAACCCATTCGCTCCTACACCGGCCGAAACCGGCCGTAAACATCGATAGTGCTTTGAAAAATTCTAACTTTCTGAATTTTCGTAACATCGATCTCATGGCCAGTTATTAGTGACAACTAGATAACTCTTCATATTTTAACCTCGAGTAAACTGACTTACAGGTCCGATTTCTGGGCATTAGTTCAATTTGTTTGCCATAAAAATCAAAAATGCGTGTTTTTGACGCAATTTTACACCTCGAAAATGACCGACATTTGACTTGGATTTTCTTCCAAAATACATCCTTGCGAAACAAAACGCCACTTTCTCAGCAAACTTCCATCTCTCTTCTTGATATAGTCGTGAATTTTGCCCTCTCTTTTCCTTAACTCGCCGAACAATAGCCATTTCCTTAGGACCACTTTCGCTAACACGTGTTTTCCTTCTGCACGCCCGAAAAGGATGCCGGGAAACATCCGGGAATTTCGGCATAGATCTCCCCGAATCTCTGTTTTTTAAGAATATATAGAGTGTCGAGCCACTCGGTCCTACAGGCAAAATATTGCACCGGTTGCATTCTTTACAAGTCCAAAGTCGCCAAAAATGCCTTTGTAGGTCCTGGAATCCAACACAGAAAGACCAGAGAGACGATTTCACAATTGAGTCCGCCATTTTGAATTTCCAAACGGCAACGTCGAAATGTGATCGTGAATTCGTATCTAAACTCCTGATTTCTTCCAGGAGAACGGTCTCTACCACACCAGTCAAGCTTAATGATGCTGTCCTGGGGGCTTCTGTGGTGAATAATGGCTATAAACACTCTAAAAATGCAAAATTGACCGCTCCTAGTAGCTACGAGATGCTGTTCCTCGCGGAGATTCACGACAAGAGAAAGATTACGTCAGAACCTGAGCCCGTGGGCTTTCAGAACTGTCAAGATTTCCATGGAAACCCCTTATATGGAATCGAAATTTCCTACGACGTGATTAGGTCCAGAAAATCGCTAAAAAACGCAAAATAGCTCAGGAGCGAATGGGTTAAACAATTGTCTCTATTTGAACCAAAAACTTTATATGTTCAAACTAGTAGAATCTCCAAATTGTAGTTTCTGTTATGAGCAAGAAGAAACCATTGAACATTTCTTTTCAGAATGTGAAAAAACTAAGAATTTTTATATTAACTGTAGAGACTGGTTAAAATCGATACAATTAAACTTACCAGATCTAAGTCTGAAAAACGTGATGTTAGGATTTGACGGAGATATTTTCCAAAATTTCCTCTTTTTGGTCTTTAAGATAATTCTTTATACTACAAGAAATAGGGGCAAGATCCCTTTACTTAGTGATTTTCAGTTAGCTCTAAAGCAATATGAAAAGATAGAATACAATATTGCAGAGAAGCAATCCCGGTTGACTTCGCATCTCCAAAAGTATGAAAAAATCAGAAATTTTCTTGGCCATGGTGCACGGACATAAACAAACTTTAATAAAATTTAATAAAATTACACAATTAATTACTTAGCTAATTAAAAGGAAAAGAACAAACAAAAAAACAAACAAAACAAAAAATATTTCCTTTTGAGACCTAAATTGTAAAACAATTGTAAATTATCTTTTTCTTTTTCTTATAATAATAATGTGTAATTAATGTTTTTTTTGTTTTTTTGTTTTCCCTTCTGTTGTGTTTTGTAGTGTATGTTTTGTGTATATATGAATATTGTTGAAAAATCAATAAACAATTAAAAAAAAAAAAAAAAGGTGTTGAAATTGACAACGTGTATGTAAAAAGAACAACAAAGTCAAAATATATGAGTTTGCTATGTCATCGTGAGTGTTGCTCGTATTAAATTTATACCTTGCTTTAAGGCCTGTAATCAATCTCGATCAGTGCGTTTTTCATGTTCCTAAAGACATTTCAATGCTTCGACAACACTCACACATCACTTGCATTGGTTTGGTCTTACTAATTCGATACATTTAGCGGATTTAGGATCAGAAAATAACTATCCGTTGAAACTATGAATTCACTTGATGCGATTTCGAATTTTAATATAGCTAATTGCATAAGCGTTGTCGGGTCGAAAATCATGAAAGCTATAACCAAAAGGAATTCTGGGAAATTAAAACTCTCAAATAACATCGTCAAATCATCGACCTTTTTATCCAGACTTGTAGGATCTTAGTTAAATAGCTCATATACCTTCAAAACTACGAGAAAATTGAATATATCTGCATGTAATGTGGCTCATGAACTGATTTCCCATCCATACTTGTGGTCTCAGCTTCTATGATTTATGATTTTCGACCCGACAACGATTATGCAATTAGCTATATATGCTATGTTGATCAACATACGATATGGACCAATTAGGAGGCTTGTTGTGTTGTCAAATCAAAATGAGTTTTAGTTCAGCTGACACAAGGGTCTTCTCTCGAGCGTTTGCCATTTTGAAAATAGCGAGAAGAGAGGGCCCTGGGGACGAGGTTGTTCTCTTCATTTCTTTCTCGCAAATTTTGGGATTTTGCTTTTCATGATATCAGTGGAAGATTATCGACGGTGTTCCACAGTTGTTTTCTTTAAACTTGTAGTATAGGTCTTTTATCACATATACCGAAGTCAACATCATCATCTATTTCTGAGAACAGGTATTTCATTGTAAGGCTGGGAACAGAGATCCCTTCTTTTAACAAATCAATATTGCGCTCTTTCTAGAAAACTTTTCGTTTTTTCAATAGCCTCTATGAAGGGCTCAACATCAAGATCATTCCTTTCAAGGACTCGTTCTGATTTTGAGTCTTTCCATGAAGGCACTTTTCAAGTAGCTCATCATTACTTAGCCTTGAGTAAACTTCCTTTACTTTTTGTATGATTGACAGAGGCAATCCAGCTCCATGTTTGTAATTGCCATTGCTGATCCCATTTGCACCAACTTGATGCTCCTTCAGGGCAATGGTCATGGAGCAGTCGATATTTGCTTGGACACGGAATGAAACAAGCTGGCAATGATTGCTTTTTTCAATCCCTCTAGATTGACAACATTAGACCTTATAGCAATTTATTAATCATGGCATCAGTCAGTTTTCCCTTTCCTCCAAACCCTTTATTTTCTTTCTTCAACTTTCTTAATGCCGTTCCCACTCTTTGTTGGACATGTCCAATACATTCCTTCTTCTTTACTTCAATTCCATCCTCACTATATGTATCCTTCACCTGCTTAAAGCTCTTGCTGTCACCATCTCCAAATAATTCAGTGTATTTCAGCTTGTATTTTTTGTTCAATTGAACATTGAAACATTGTCCGAGTGCCCTTGGGTTCCATGGCAGGAGCAGACACTTTGTAGTTTGCCTTGCAATTGTTATGTTCTGCCCTCCACAATTCGTATTTTGTCAAGGTGTGAATGTAGCTGACATTGTTTACAAACTTGAATTAAAGCTTCAGCATCCACAACTTTCCCAGTTTCCATTGAGATTGCTGTAACACAGCCATTCAGCGAATAATATCCTCTTCGCTGCCACGTGCCATCACATGATACAGCAAAATGTACTATTTCATTGTCAGCAACACTTTGTTTCTCTCTTATTTCATGGGCAGCTTTCAACATGCTATTCTCAGCTATTTGTTTAATGTTTTTGGCAATAGTTCGGGAGCTTTTTCCATTAGACCTCGCAGTCGGGGGTGGTGGCATATTCATTAGGGTACAGAATCGCTTTGCTCCACTGTGTCCTTCACCTAATGACCTCATAGCATAAATAAATCTCCTAATTACTTCAAAGCTTTTGGACTGCTTCTTGGATGTGTTAAACTCGTGTTTCCATCCACAGTTCTCGCACAAAAGTCGAAGACTTGAACCCTTCCTTTCAAAGTGGTTTTCCATGAGTCACTTGAAAATTTCCATATTCAGCACATCGTAGACATGAGAATGCTTGACTTAAAAGTTCCATATCGAACAACCTGAATCTAATGAATCTAATATCATCTAATGCATCTTCCTTGGGTTCAGATGGCTTGGGCTTTTCAATATATGAAATCTTCTTAGATGATATAGAAGTTCCAAGTTAGAAATAGTATTTCTACATATAAATGAATAAAGAAGAAATAATCCACGTTACAACACACTTCAACCACTACAGAAAAATCTGAGTCCCAGGTGGTAAACGAACCCATGACCTGCCGATTTTCTAGACGGTTGCTCTACCACTGAGCTACTGGACACTATGATTATCTGAGGGTTGAGTGTGATATAGCACTGAATACATCAGTGACGTGACATATACTGAAAACATCAGTTATTAAATGTCAAGTTCCAAGTTTGGATTCAGTTGTTGATAGTTGACCACGTGCTTTCACCGTAGCGTCTTCGTTGATCTCTTGCTTTTTCCTCTTCAAATTGGCTTTGAACGCAATAATGTTTTGGAAAATGATGAATAACTGGATGCTTGCGCCAAATCGAGGCTCTAGACCCATTCCACGGCCAAGTATAACACAGGTAACCCACAGTCGATAATCAAAGAACATTTTTCATCATATTTTGGGCATTTCTCTCTCAAAAAAGGACGCGTAACAAAACCGTTGTCCCTAGCAACCGAACAACAAACCTCAGAAAGAAGGGGGAGGGGGAACGGTTAAAAGAACATTCCTTTCAAAAACCTAATTTGTTACGTTTATTAAGCATTAAATTTGACAGTTTGTGAGATAGGAAAAAAATTGGGTATCATACCACCTTAATGTAGCTGATAAATTGAGATTCAGTATACTCTGATGGTGACCATGAGAGCATCGAATCAATGTGGCTACTACTTGAGGGATAGCTTCTTCACACTCTTCTTTGCCCTGTTTTTCATCTTCTTCATTTGTTTTTGGCTCTAGCTAGTAGACATCGACATCGACTTCAAATAATTGTTCCACTTCAGAAAGATCTTCTATGTTATCTCCCTTGAACTTGCAATGCTTGGTTGTATGAAGGAAGTGTTCATAGTAATGATGTGTTTCTCATTCTAAGTTGTTATTATGACAGTCATTATGGACAGCTAATGCACAAAAGAAGCACAAGTGGTCATCGATTGTATTTGTGATCAATGTCTAATGGCATAATACCCTGATTGTCGACAATGAAATCATAGATACTTTTTCCTCTTCCAAGTGGGTGTTCACGCAGCTTATATACAAAGAAGGTTGCATTGGTTATGGTGACAACAACCCATTTAGAGTTAGGGCACTGGTGGTGGTGGGCAGAGTTGGTACTGGCGCTTTTGATGAGCAGCTCGCTTGTACGTTTTAGAACATGTTGAACACTGATAGGGTCTTTCTCTCTCATGGACAGCTTTTTGGTGACCTTTTAGGGAACGTGCTCTTGTAAAAGATGACGTGATGTACAACACACCACTCATGATGCTTGTTTGGAGAGTGACGGCAAACATCTTTTTCATAATGAAAATTGTTTTCTTTGAGAGAATAGATAATAAGATTTTTGAAATAAAAATGAAATAAAAAAGTGAACATCTGTAAACTTAATTTTAATAATAACCTCAACGGAACTACCACCACAGTTCTGATTGTCATTTACCTCGGGATCAAAATCAAGGGAATGAATATTTGTTCCTTGTAATAAAAGAAAATCGAAATAATATAAAACAAATTACAGGAAGAAACATTTTTCCTAGTGTGAAGAAAGAAAAGTGGGATTATATGAAATGCACTGAAAAATAAATAACATAAATTTGATACTCGAGTAAATAACAAAAAAATAAAATTAAAATAAAACAACTGGGTCATTCAATCTGGTCAATTGGTCATTCAAAAGTGAGATTGTATGAAATGCACTGAAAAATAAAACTAGCGGATTTGATACTCACCTCACCATCAACAGAAGTCTCCCCACTGATCACATCATCTTGAATGTTCACAATGCATCATCTCCTCTGCAATGGTTACTTGTTCCTTGAAATAAACAAATTAAGAATTAAGGATTCTCTTAATTGTTATAACGAATGTTGAGCTACTTACAAGTTCATTTGCCCACGGTCCTTGTTTCAAAGATTTTACAAAATCGTTACCAAGAAACTCACACATTATTTGTAGATTTTATGTAAAATAAAACATTTTCTGAATTGTTGCATCAGGTATAATCTGATTCATGACACAATGGCTTAGCTCATCATCCAACAACTCGGTTGATTTACGTCTTTTAAATATTTGGAGATGCAACAACTAATAAGACAATGAAAACACTTGCTTTGGTATTGATACTACCGTTAAAGGGGGACTCTAACGATAATCTTTCGAAATTTAATTTAGCTGAAACTTCATTGAATAATTCTTTAAGGGTCTAATAATCACTAGTTAAAATCTTTTTTCAGAGGAAAGTACTATATTGTTATGAATCTTTAGAGGAGTCAACCTCAACCTCAAACTCAACCTCAAACTCATCCCAACATACATTTCTTTGTAGTTTTGTGATCAAAATATCTCAATGTTTTGTTCAGATAACAGCTCTGCATTGAACAAAACTGGTCAGACAATCAATCCTAAGCACAAATTATGTAAGAAAACTCATTCACCCAAACTTTTAGCTTCATAGAAAGAAAATAATTCAAGAAACTAAACACAAAGAAATGTATGGAGCGAAGCCGTGTTGATGGTTTGGGTTGAGTAGATGACCTCACTGACACTTCTAAAGATTCATAAAAATGTAATACTTTCCATAGGAATTTTGAGAAAACACAACCAGTAATTGTATGACTCTTTGAGATTATTTCAGTGAAGTTTCAGCTAAATTAAATTTCGAACGATTTTCGTCAGAGTCCCCATTAAATGGTTTGATAATAGTTGCTTGTTCAGGCTCTGTAGCAATATATCTTACCTCTTGATGAACGTTCAGACTCATGTTTAGACTTAGCCATGGCAAAGGCCCTTCCTGTACTGGAGCATCATCAACAAAGGTAACTGGTATTTCAAGAATGCAACTGGGTCAAATGAGTCGTGCTGTGATGGTGTTAAATGTCCAAGAAGTTCAATATTGGTCCTCAGATAACCCTAAAACGATTAAATGAATCAACAGGTTATACTCGGGCGGAGTTGAATGAATGGCAATGGTAGGACTTGCAAAAGTGATGAATTAAGAAAGTTTAATCAAGACCTAACGTTTTAACATTATGAAGACCACATTCCTTCACATCAAAGTTAATAACTGGAATTTGATCAAAGTTCCATACCATGCTGTCAGACTAAAATAAATAATTTGGTCGGATAATAAGGAAAACATGTTTTTATTTTTATAACTCAAATAAATTTTTCTTTTTTTCTAGTTTTAATTTTTTAGTTTTCTAGTTCTAAATTTAATTTACAAATAATTGAATATTTGGTCTTGAGAATAGCAGTGTAGTAAATAGTTTTAGAAAAAAACACAACACTTTTTAGTTTGACAGACATGTTTTGGTAATACATCACCATCACATCGTCGGTGTGAAGTGGAACAGATTAACAGTATACTAAGGGATATAAATAACAAACAAATTAGAATAATGGTGTGAGCCATGGGAATTATACAAGGTTTTGGTTAACGTGCTTGACTTGCACGTTAAGGGAAGGTTTCTCCCAAAGGATGTTAAGCGCTTCTTTTATTATAAGGTTGAACTGCGCTGAAGCACGGTCTAATATGCTAAAGTTGTTTTGAGTACATGTGGGATGACATGGTGTGGAGCTCAAGTTCTTTCAAATCAATGTTCTTCCTTGCTTTCTTGAATGTTTTCCTCCCTGACTGGGATGGAAAATTTGACATCAATGTGTTTTGAAGTTGAAGTGGACACTGGATTTCCTTTCTCTTGATATTTCTTTTCAGCTTTCCTTCCGGCTTAGCAATTACGACAATTTCTATATTGTCGTATTCCAGAGTGATACTTTGACCTCTCATCCACTGCCACATTCTGATAAGGCTTGTAGAGAGCCTTACATTTATCTTTGAATTCTTCCAAGAAAGCGGGGTGTCTAGAAAACTAAGACCTAGAAAACAAAGACCTAAGACCTATTCTAAACTGATGTTTCTTACCGTGATTAAATAAAATTTTGTCTGTCTGTGTCTGTTGTCTGACCTAGAAAACTAAAACCTATAAAACTAAGACCTATAAAATTAAGACCTAGAAAACTAAGACCCTGAAATTTTATATACGCTGTACACATAATAATACATAGACAGAATTACAAAGTAAAATGCTGCTTCCCGTGGAGTGGTTAAATCGAATTTCGACAGCAAAGGAAATCCGAAATGGAAACTTAAAATATTTATTATTATTATTAAATAAATTTCACAGGACGTGTCACCATGGCAACAGTATATGCCAAAATGTAGAAGTTTATATTAGATGTAGTGAACTCAATGCTATCGGGTACAACCAAGCAAACTTGGACTACTCTTCACCTTGAAAGGGCGTGGTCAGCCTTGACCCAGACCTTAATATACCTGAGAATACCCCAGCTCTGCTTTTAGCAGATCAAGGTGTGATGGTCGTAGAGATGCTCGAACATCAGGAGGAATTTGAATGAAAGATGTATCAAAGTAAGGAAAACGTGCTTTGATGCAACTCCACTTGGCACAGTAGAATTATGTAGTGTACTTCACTGACGGTAGCTTGTGCTCGGGATTCTGTGTTGATGGATACATCCATTTCTCTTTGTGGGAAAGAACAATGTGAAATGGGGCGATCTTTGTCTTTCTTGGGAATTCCACTCGACATTGTCTGCAATCTTTGGCTTTGTGATGGTCTTCGATAAAAGCAACCATCAATTGGATGTTGTTATGGTGGATTTCTGTGAACTGCGCATTCTGTGTGGCAACACCTCTACTGCGACTCCATTGGTTCTTATGGGTGCCGCCCTTTTTTCTTGTGCGTTTTTGGGAGGTTCCATGAGACCACTTCTTGAGGGTTTAGAAGGGCGTGATGACTTTGCTAGATATTTCAGGTGTTCCGTTAAAATACCTGCATACGCAGAGACACGCTGTGTTTGCAGTTGTTGTACTTAAAACAAGGACATGTACATGAAGAATGGTCGTTGTATACGAATCCCTAAATTGTGATAATCAACACGCACATAGCCAGATAGAGCACTTCGAGTTAAGCAAAACGTTTGGTGTTAATCGGGTCAATATTGGACGACTTATGGCCATTCAAAAATGATCTGAATTTACAATGAAATGCATTGAGCAGCGGACAGTTGTCCGGCAATCCATACTCTCTCTCTCTCACGATATGAAATCCGGCAATGCCTGCCTTTTTCCTTGCATCACCAAACATGCATTTTTTGATCATCTTTTTGTGATTGTTAATGTAAGTCCAAAAAGAGGGCACTTTTTTCCTCCTATGCATTCAAAGGTTCTTCTGCATCTTCTAGCCTGCTCTTTAGCTCTTGCTTATTATCAGCATCAAGAATGCCGTCACATGCACCTTCCCTTCCGAAGACACTGTCAAGGAAGAACCGTTGTTGGGGTTTTGATTGAATGCCAAGCTTGCGAAGCTTAGCTTTGCAATTCTGGCGGAAGTGCCTGAAGCATCGAAGTCGAGATGCCACCAGTTCTTTTACATGTTAAAAAGATGCTTGTATGTAAAATGCGTTACTTCATATTTACCAAAACTGTATGTTGAGTGCACACTGAAAGGATAACTTCGACGGATCATTTGTCACATGGGGCGTACCTTCCCTTCCGAAGACACTGTCAAGGAAGAACCGTTGTTGGGGTTTTGATTGAATGCCAAGCTTGCGAAGCTTAGCTTTGCAATTCTGGTGGAATTGCCTGAAGCATCGAAGTCGAGATGCCACCAGTTATTTTACATGTTAAAAAGATGCTTGTATGTAAAAGGCGTTACTTCATATTTACCAAAACTGTATGTTGAGTGCACACTGAAAGGATAACTTCGACGGATCATTTGTCATATGGGGCGTACCCTCCCTTCCGAAGACACTGTCAAGGAAGAACCGTTGTTGGGGTTTTGATTGAATGCCAAGCTTGCGAAGCTTAGCTTTGCAATTCTGGTGGAATTGCCTGAAGCATCGAAGTCGAGATGCCACCAGTTATTTTACATGTTAAAAAGATGCTTGTATGTAAAAGGCGTTACTTCATATTTACCAAAACTGTATGTTGAGTGCACACTGAAAGGATAACTTTGACGGATCATTTGTCATATGGGGCGTACCCAACACCCATAATTCCTCTGGAACATCCTGCGGCTCGAGAAGTATTGGATGTTCTTTATGTTTGGAATATTGAGTTCGTCGACTTGGTCTGTGTTCTTCATTTTACTTTTAAGACCATACAATTGTTGTCTTGATCTTGGTAGGTCACCAGGCTCACAAGCACCCAGTATTCCACCTGCACTTGCCGAGGCATTAGAGAAGGCAACTGATAGTGAATTGGTGCTATTTCCGTCTTTCTAGGCATCCATGGTACTTTTTTTGGATTGGGTAAAATGGCTTGCTACTGTATTTGCTGTTACTATGCGCGGCTACCTTGAAAGCAACTTCTGAAACATTTTTGTCTATGATGGTGTACTGCAGTAGGCACTGGGTGTTGATTATCTCGTAATTTACCTCACAAGCCGAATTCGTTCTTCATGGAATGAATATGTAAGAGGAATTGCCTATCGTTTGACAGTGGTATCTTCCCCCCCCCCGATGACTTCAATTTCATCTTTCTCATCTATTTGTAGTGTCCAAACAGCTATACGTAAGACATGATTATACACACCATTCATGTCACACTTAATGTCCTTCCGATGCTTAACAGAAAGGAATGCACAAGCATTAGAGCCATTGTTGCTTGGTGCAGCATTAACTGGTCTAGGCCGTATTTGGTTAATCCTTCCTAGCGACTTCCTAGCGACATCATAGTCTGTCTGTTCCAGTGGTGTGTTCTGACTAATTCTTAGCTTCATGACGTCTGAACATTGAAAAATATCGTGTTTCTCAGTTATCTACTTCTGAAGAGACAATCTTTTTGTGGGGTCGAAGCTAATTATAATGCATCCAATGTAAGCTTCCTCTATCTAGGCTGAACCACATGGTTGCGCGGCCGGTTTCGTACTTGCTATCTTGCGTTGGGTGCTTCTTACTGCGCAATTTTTATTTATACACGATAAATTGTTAAAGCTACAGCTTGTGGGGTTGTGTAAAACGTAAATGTAAACTAAAACTAAAATATGTAAATATGACCATTATCAGCGATCGCAAGATCATGGAGGGATGCTTGAAAACTCGTCTGCTCTGGAACAAATGTACACCACACAGTTCCACGATCTACTCTGGAAGTTTGCGAAGCCATGTCTGACTGGATTTGTATATAAGCAGAACGACTTTCGCCGAAGTCTGTGAGTTTACAAATCACAGGACGCCGTTGAAATTGACAAGCGATCTCATCTTCAGTCAAAGCACTATAATGCTGATTACTGACCAATACGCTCGCAGGTTTATGATTGCGATGCGCTATTCCACTACCATGGAGAAAAGCCAGCTCATGAACAACTTCACCAGCAGCACAAGCAACCAACTCTCGAAATCCCTCGCAGCCATACTCCAAGTCAATGTGTAGCAGCATATCGGACAGCGAGCTCACTCAAAAATCTTCTCCAATAGGTTTGAAACTAAAATAAAGGTATTCCATCATTATGGCATACGGTTTATAGCTCACTGCTTTCAACTTCACGATATTGGCATGATTGAGCTTATTCAAAAGAGCTACTTCTTTTAGAAATAATTTTCTATCTTCTGCATCCATGGCTTGAATTGCTTTTCTTGACAACAACTGTCTCTGTTTTGTACACCGTTGAATATACTTCAGCAATATTTCCCTGTTCTATTCTTTTATCTGGAGTTGATCACAGTCAAATTTAGGAACTCCTTGGATACATACTTGATTCCGATTTCGAAATGGCCATGATCTTTCGAGAAAGCCATTCAGAGCCGGCACAAGATCACTTGACCAAAGCACACGTACACAAATATTTGCGCCAAAATGAATGAAATTACTCTGATTGGTTCACTGAGCTGGCTGTCATGTTATGTTAGACAACACGTACACTTCAATGCTGGTTTATTTGTTATTGTATATGCAAACTTAAGATACCAGGGGACCTTCGTGACCACTGTTCACTGAAAGCCGCGTAGCGCGCTAACCACTCGTCCAACATGTATAAAAGTATACATTTTCTTAAAGCTGAATAAATGCAGATTCTAAATATGCTGGAGAATATTTCCTATTTTGTAAATATTTTTTGTTATTGGACATTTTAGAAAATTCGACCGGCCTTGTTCAAAGAGAATTTTGCACGCGGGAATTCAAGAATTCAAGATTTCTAAACGGAAAGTGCCATTGTAATGAGCAAACTTTGTTCTAAAAAACCGTATCTCCGATTTTTGATACGTTGCCTCGTTTAAAAGTTATTTGATGATTTATGTGTAAATCGCTTAAAAACACATTAATGAACTTTGACAGCAAATATCTCCTCTACAACTGAATTTGACATCCCTGTAGTTCTGAATGGAAGTTACGATGGGCCAGCGTGACGGTCAACGAACACTGCCACATAATTTTTGATCGAGTCGTAAAGCGTGTTGTGTGACATAACGAAGCAGCCAGAAATTGCGTAGAATTTTTATTTTATTTTGGCTGTTTTAGTTTATATGTATACAGTGTATAGAAAATTCATACAGTTCTTGAGTAAAGAGTAGTTTAAAAAAATCGCCAGAATTTCCTTTTGTTGAGATATTTGTAACACGGCCAATACTGGTTGTAAATGGCTGAACATTTAACGGCGTTGAATCACGAGACCAATTTTCAGCATTGTTGGCATCGCTTTTGTCTTCACAATCTGACTCATCGGATGAGGAATACTCCACAAAAACATCTGACTCTGATTCCTACGGTGGCCCATAAGTGCAAAACACAACACACACAGTGAAAACACACTACACACACAGTGAAAACACAACACACACAGTGAAAACACAACACACACAGTGAAAACACAATACACACAGTGAAAACACAACACACACAGTGAAAACACAACACACACAGTGAAAACACAATACACACAGTGAAAACACAACACACACAGTGAAAACACAACACACACAGTGAAAACACAACACACACACTGAAAACACAACACACACAGTGAAAACACAACACACACAGTGAAAACACAATACACACATTGAAAACACAACACACACAGTGAAACAGCGAACAACCGATCGAGGACTGGGCACTAATGAAATTTCCGCTTACCAGTACGGCACGCAGTCGCATCACGCCAGAATTTGAAAAATGGCGGATGGTGAAGAAGCTATTCGGCACTACTTCTCCATGAATTATAACTACGCTACCATTTTGAACTTTCTTGAAAGACATCATGGAATAAGGATTTCGAAAAGAACACTTTTGAATCGTTTAAAAGAGTATGGTCTAACTATAGAGGTCGGACTATAGATGAACAAATTGTTCGGGAATACATTATAAGAGAGCTGGATGGTTCCGGATTGCTTCTCGGGTACAGGTCCATGTGGCGAAGGCTGCACTCAAAATATAGAATCAATGTTCCAAGATCAACTGTCCAGGTTCTGCTGGCCGAACTCGATCCAGAGGGGACACAGCAGAGGAAAGCCCATCGCCTTAAAAGGCGACAATATTCCAACCCTGGGCCGAATTATTGTTGGCATGCCGATGGTTACGATAAACTTAAACCGTATGGGTTCCCAATTCACGGGTGTATCGACGGATTCAGTAGAAGAATAATCTGGCTCAAACTTACCAAAAGCAACAACGATCCTAGTATTATTGCCTCGTTTTTTTTATGGAAAGTATTAAAGAATTACAAGGTTGTCCAGCGCTGTTACGAACTGACAGAGGTACTGAAAATGGCAGTATGGCAACAGTGCAGTGTTTTCTCCGAAGAAATCATCAGGATTCATTAGCAGGACTGAGCGCCCATCGTTACGGTTCGTCACATAGCAATCAGCGTATTGAGGGGTGGTGGTCCTTTCTCCGAAAGAACTGGAGTTCGTGGTGGATAAATTTCTTTAAAGATATGGTAGAGAGGGGAAATTTAGACACCAGCAATCGTATGCAAATGACGTGCCTTTGGTTTTCCTTCAACAAGGTAATCGAAAATGAGTTGAATCAAGTTAAGAACGATTGGAATAGCCATTATATTCGCAGCTCAAAACACCAAACCGTGGCTGGCATCCCTGACAGACTATACCTTTTGCCAGAAGACATTGGAGCAGAGGATCACAAGCAGCCATTTGATGCCACTGACCAGCTTGAAGCAGAACATGAAACCAGTAGCACCCTCACTGGTGCAGATGCAGAAAATGAATCAAGTGATTACTATAGTTATTTTAACTATGCACTTGACACCCTTGGTATGGATTTACCAACTAACTGGAGAGAAGGCTTGTCTATTTACCACACACTATTATCCGTTGCCATTTAATCCAAAGTTTCAATTTCATTGCCAAGGCAACTACATTATTATTACATGTAAATAATAACTATTTATTGTAGAAAAAGCTAAACTTTCAATGAATCTTGTTACAAACAACGTTTAATGTGCTCTTTCTATTACTATAGAGAACAGAAAAACCTAAAGGCTCTGGCAAACAGTTATTACTACCACAATGTATACCTGCACTAAAAGGGACATTTTGCTCCTGTGATTTCATGCAGTCAGCAGTAAAAACTGGGTGGTAAAATAAGCATTCATCTATAAACAAGACGCTCTACTAGCGTGAACTTGGGCTTCTTAATATAAAGCTGTTTTGATAGATTTTAAATGTGAAACCTAATAGCTTGTATCATCATAGAGAAGTAGTTTTAGCCTACATGTATTACTTGCAGAATTTAAGTCACTTGTTGCGTGACTCAGTAGAGCATACATACGTAATTAGCTTCAACACTCACACTCCTAGCTGACCACATGAAATCGCAGGAGCAAAATGTCCCTATAAGTGCAGGTATAGATAGTAGTGTTATTAAACACTGTTCAACATTGTTGATTCAACATTTCACTTGTTCTCACGTCACCTCACGGATGTGAAATTCATTTGCCACCCCTGATTTTAACATACCTTTAACAAAGTTGAATCAATGTTGAAACCGTTTGTCAGGGCCTTCAAAACTGCAATTTGCAGTTTATGATAACAATAGATAATGTCTGGTATGAATCATGTTGAGACCCTTGAGTCAAGGTTGTGGCTTGAACAAATTTCCAACTTTGTGGATATATAGGTATATTCGCTTCTAAACATTGTATAATATAACATAACAATGGACATAAAACCCTCAAGTTTGGGGATTATATATGTATTACATGTAGTTTTGAGGTGCTGACTTACAGCAGCAAAAGTGGTTTTGCTATAAAACCAAGAAATACACTACTTAAAAAGGTGATAGTAAGTTATGCCTGTCCAAAGCAAGGTGAGTTTAAAATGGCAAAGTCCATTTTTGCTTTGAAAAGATCATACTCTTCATAGACTGTGGGAAGATGAAGAGTTGTGGCACAGGTATTGGCAGTTGGAAGAGTACCGTTGGTGAACTCGATGGTTGGGGTTGTGTCAAATCCCAGTGGAGGGGGCATGCTTGTCTCAGTGATAAACACAAGGACATCTTCCAATGTGGCAGAGGTTTCTTTAGCTGAAAGGGAAAAAGAGAGATTTGTTCAAAATCCATAGTAAATAAAGTTATTGAATTTTAAATGAATCCTACTCACAAACAATCTTTAAAAAGTTATTGTTAATATTATTTTTTGTTATTTTTATGTACATGTACAAACAAACAAAAAAATAAAGTACTGTGAGTCTAACAAAAAAGGGAATTCTGTATGTGGTATTTCCTATACTTATTATCATGATCATCATATGCTAATTCGGTGACGTCGAAACAGGCATTTGATGTAATTTGCCATAATTTATTTGGATTTTTTAACATCGTTTAAAAGTTTTTGCAAGATTATAAATGTCAGCAATTTGCGCAAGGGCCTTTTTGTATAATAAAATAATGATGTCAGTTTTGATGTTTTTCTGTTATATAGTGTAAATTTTCCAAAATAAACTGCCGGAAAATAGAGTGATAGTCACTTTAACGACCATGTCAAAAGGAGTCACATTCGCAGTCTTGAAGGTAGTCTCTCCAGTAGACAATGGCATGTTCCTGAGAACTTCTTCCATTTGTTCCTGGCTCTTCAAATTTTGTGGTAAATAGGAGGTCCACAGTTTGAGCATCTAGTGGCTTGACATTTTCACTAGTGAATATATCGCGAAACTGTTCTGGGTACTGGACAATTTTATCGAGGAGCTTCAGGGTCCTCAGTCCATCCTTAAGTTCCTCAATGAATGATCGGGGGGCATCTACAATAATGTGTCGAGTTATAACGTAGCATAACCTCTCCTTCTGTTGAACAGAATTAATTAGCAAAGATTCCCCCTGTGCATCCAATATTGCTTCGATATCGTGGTCATTCAAATGCTGATGCAGATTTTCAATGCTTGTGGAAGCAGCAATCTGCAATAAAGTAAAAATATTAATTTCATCATGTAGTTAAATTTGAGGAGCCATATCGGGTGAGGAAATAAAAAGTTTACAAAAAACTCGAACAAACTCATGCACTTGCAATTTTGACCCGGCTACACGACTACTGACTCCAGCTCTCCGAGATCAAAACCTGCATCAAACATAAATGATCAGAATTATATACCTGTGCTACTTTATTCCTCAAATCCGGGTTTGCAATATCAGACATCTGTGGTTCTTTTGTAGTTCCATATGCAATTGCATTATATAGTGATGGAGAGAAGAAGTTGGGAGCAGGCCCGCCATGGACTATCGACCATGATATCACTAAGCCAGTTAGGCGATAATAATCTTTCTTTCGAGCTATAAACTGAAAAAATCTAATTAATTGTTTTCTTTTGCATGAAATCTAAAACTAATTAATTTGGGTGTACAGTCTGGATGAATAAAATTATTAAAGTGCCTATCACCCATTTTTGTTTTCAAAATTTGTAAATGTCAACCCAGGAATTACTTATATTATACAAAAATTATTATTATTATTATTACAAAAATGCACTTGTGCAAATTTCTGACAATTATTTTGAACTTGCAAAATATTTCCACAATTTATAGTCATCTCATTTACAATCAAATTTCAATATAAACGAAAATGTGCCGGCAGGCGCTGAATTGGCTTCCTTGGTGGCTGCTTACAGTTATTCAAACATTATGTCTTTCAAAGAAGCTGTAAGTTGTTACAAATGGGATTGGCATGGCCTGGGGGGAAATACTGATTTGACTGGCATGATTATCTGAGGATCCTGACAAAAAATGCCTAAACAATAAAAAAAAATCATCAGATATAACACACATATATACCTGCTGAATTTGCTTGAAGTATTCGGCTGTGCAATGGACCGACAAAGATCCCAGAATGTTCATTCACTGATTTTAACAGCAGACATTGATCCATTAACAGCAGACATTGATCCATGCATTACCATAAAGTTATAATATAGAGAGAAGCAAGCAAATAAGACATACATGATTCAAAAATTTGAAATTGACAGTTCAGGGATCTGAAATTTTACACAGGGATCCCAATACACCACTTAACGGTCCGGTTCAGTAACCATGAACAATTGTTTCAAGTCGAGGTTGGCACTGAGCAAATACAGTAATTGAATGAAAGCTCAAGGCCAACCTTGACTAAGTTGGAACCATTGTTTGTGGTCACTGGACGGAACTGTAAGCCTGAGATATCAGTATAAATTACCTTTCAATAATCTGAGTATCTTCCTCGTCATCAGATAAACTGATGGCATCTTCATCTACAAGAGATATGTATGAGCTGTTGAATGAGAATGCATTCTCTGAGTGAAAAATGATCATGAATACTGAGATAGAAGCATTGTGTAGTTCACTCCTCCCCCAACATGCACACCCCCCCTCCCCCCCCCACCCTGGTATTGTCTAAAATTAAGTACATTAATAATGTACCTAAAAAGTCCTGATGAATAGCTTCTGCTTGTAGATGGCTCTTTATCAGTTTGTGCTAAACTGCCTGTGTCAGTTAGTGCAGACGAGGTACCTTTCTTAGGGACTGTCACATCAAATGGTGATTGTAGCAAGGAGTCATCTGATAGAGAGTCTTCAAAATCCTAAATATGTAGGATTTAAAAATTGTAAAAACCGGTGTCAATGATAATTAATTAAAGGAAGCCAGCATGATAATCCGTCAAGACTCTCTTTAATTAGCTCAGCTTCAATGTTTAAACTGCTGATCTAAATCAAAAGTGCATGATTTATAAATGATAAGACCGAGCTAGAGTGCAATTTAGAAAAGCGTGAAAACTAAATAACTAATTAGTACTAAATAGCACTAATGAAACAATAGAAAGCAATAGAAATAGCACTATTTAGTACTATTTAAAATTAGTACTGTTTCACGCTTTTCTAAATTGCACTCTATGACTAGTTATTATCTAAATAATATGATAAAAAGTCTGGGAAATCAGTAATGCTAAAGAATTATTACTTTTACACTTGGAACAAGTCATACAACATTAAAGGCTATAATGGTCTATAATTATATAACTTAAATGCACCAAACACAGCACTGAAAATAATACACATCCTAAAGTATACCATCATTAAATAATAACACTTAAAGCATATTAACGTGCATACCTTACATGTACCGACATTGGCACTACTAGTTGAAGTAATACATGTGACACCATCATCCTCATCAATTGACTCACTGTCACTTTCTTGTTTTCTTTCACTCACAAGATCGTCTCTCTTTACCAAGTAAAAGGAGATGCGATTGTATGTTTTTTTCAACATCCTCATACTTGTTGAGTTGAAAGAGCTGCGATGGCTGTCCAGGTAAGGTCAGAATTTCCGTTCCATCTGGATAGGCCAGAGTGTATCCCGCGTTTCGTTCAAACTTTCGGTCGTATGCCTCGTGTCTATCAATGGCCTTTCTCAGAAGCTGTACTTTTCGAATATCCGTCGATACACGAACCGTCATCACCTTACCCTTCACTGGTTTAACAACTCCGTTCACCAACTTCATTATACCGATATTTATTCTGACTTCAGTAGGGCTCTCTGTCTTGTCGGCCTTCTTCTTCTTTACTTGTTGGTTGTTACTGACTCGCTGAGCTGACAGCCGTTTACGGAATTGTTCGAATGTTTGCAGTGGAACTTGCTTATCACTATCAGCATTGTTTGGCTTTTGAGTTGAATCTAGTACCTTTTCTCCACATCGATGACAGAAATTAAATTCTTGTAGAACGTCTGCCTGGCAGTTTTCACACTTCATCTCTAGACTCTACTGAATTGAACTGCTCTAAACAAACTGTAAGTACAAGCCTGCAAGACCATGTGCTTTGTCATGTTGCGACTGCGTGCCTTACTGGTAAGCGGAAATTTCATTAGTGCCCAGTCTAGCTTTTCGCTGTGTGTGTTGTGTTTTCACTGTGTGTGTTGTGTTTTCACTATGTGTGTTGTGTTTTCACTGTGTGTGTTGTGTTTTCGCTGTGTGTGTTGTGTTTTCACTGTGTGTGTTGTGTTTTCACTGTGTGTGTTGTGTTTTCACTGTGTGTGTTGTGTTTTCACTGTGTGTGTTGTGTTTTCACTGTGTGTGTTGTGTTTTCACTGTGTGTATTGTGTTTTCACTGTGTGTGTTGTGTTTTCACTGTGTGTGTTGTGTTTTCACTGTGTGTGTTGTGTTTTCACTGTGTGTGTTGTGTTTTCACTGTGTGTGTGTTGTTTTTCACTATGTGTGTTGTGTTTTCGCTGTGTGTGTTGTGTTTTCACTGTGTGTGTTGTGTTTTCACTGTGTGTGTTGTGTGTTTTCACTGTGTGTGTTGTGTTTTCACTGTGTGTGTGTGTGTTTTTCACTGTGTGTGTTGTGTTTTCACTGTGTGTGTTGTGTTTTCACTGTGTGTATTGTGTTTTCACTGTGTGTGTTGTGTTTTCACTGTGTGTGTTGTGTTTTCACTGTGTGTGTTGTGTTTTCACTGTGTGTGTTGTGTTTTCACTGTGTGTGTTGTGTTTTCACTATGTGTGTTGTGTTTTCGCTGTGTGTGTTGTGTTTTCACTGTGTGTGTTGTGTTTTCACTGTGTGTGTTGTGTTTTTTCACTGTGTGTGTTGTGTTTTCACTGTGTGTGTTGTGTTTTCACTGTGTGTGTTGTGTTTTCACTGTGTGTGTTGTGTTTTCACTGTGTGTGTTGTGTTTTCACTGTGTGTGTTGTGTTTTCACTATGTGTGTTGTGTTTTCACTGTGTGTGTTGTGTTTTGCACTTATGGGCCACCGTAGATTCCTCTCCACTTTGACTAACAAAGAAAACATGACAATTCTCGCCTAAATCTGCTTGAGTAAAGCCTTCAAAATCTTCACATTCACTATTGCTATCAAACAAACTCGCCATTTCACCCGAACATTACACATCGAAAACCAAATAAATTTGTATGCAAGCATGTCCTTATAGCTTGTCAAAATAATTCTTAGGGCTTAACCTATTGATCAAAATGCAATAGAAGCTCTAAACAACGATATACAGTAGAACTCCGATATTTCGAACTCCCATGGGTATCAATAAATTGTTCAAGATAGCGGGGATTCGAGATAACCGATAGCAATTGACTGAAAAAACGACCCAAGGGAAATGGGTTTGTGTTCGAGATAACGGGGGGTTCGAGATAACCGAGTTCGAGATACAGGGGTTCTACTGTAACAGTACTTTTAATAGGTTCAAACAGCCCAAGGTCGAGAGAGCCATATGGCACTCTTGGCATTTTAAGCCATGCATGCTGGAGTGCCATGTGGAACTCTTGGGGCTTAAAGGGTTACTTGATGTTGAAGGATCTGTGGTTCATTGACTGTGGATGGAGATCAAGGTTGAAGATGTTCTTGATATGGTTGATCTATACAACGTTATTTTTATCGTCCAGCTCTGCCTTTCCCGAGGTCAACATCTCCTTGTTTGAGAAATCTGAGTTGAAAACAAGCTAATATGTGGTTGCTTCAAGGTTTTCGAACACAGGTTTGAGCTTTGAGTTTATCGTCTTTGTTGGCCCACGTTGCAGTGTTGTAAATCCCTTGTCGCCAATCCATAGTAGCAGCAATCTCACCTTGTCCCCCCACTGTTTCTGCCATTTGTCCTTCGGATATTATTTTGCACTTTTGTTTGAACACTTTGATTCGTTTGTACATGTCTCGTGGACTTATCCAGTCCATTGTAGGTGGTTTAATTAAACCTATCTGTCATGATGTCTGTGTTGTTGTGTTAGTGTGACTTAATGTCTTGAGCATAAATTGATTGGTTTTGAACTTGAATATGAAAACTTGAAAACTTGAATTTGTAATGTAGAATTCTTGAAAGGTTTCAATTTGACTTACTTGACCTTTGAGCTTGAAACTGAAATCAATTTGAATTGATTTTGACGAGATTTCTTCGTGATTTAACTTTACTTGAACATTGGATTGTGTAGGTCGGATCGTATTCAGTTTTGCAATCATGTTGAAATTGAAGTACCGATATATCACCGAAAAAAAGAACACAATATAAACACAATATAAACACACTGAAAACTACTACTGAGAAGCTGAATACCAAAATACTGATGTGCAGAAAGATAGCCACCTTATTTTCAAAATGGGCCACAGTAGGTGCATGTTATGGTTCTTTTCGTCCTTTGTCTTTATCCTATTCGCAGAACATGTAGCATTGTTGAATGGCATGCTTGAATTAAACGTCGAGTGTGGGTGTATGGTATATAATGCATTGTAGATGTACATCAACAACTGTACTTTAGTTTTTGGCTATATTTACACAAGTGTACTTGAGTATCGTAAATATAGAAGAGAAAATCTACTTGATACATGAATATTGAAGTCAATCTAATTGTGCATGCATGCTCAGCCGAGTCACACAACGAGTGACCAAACAATGTTTCAGTCACGCTGCGATGCCAAGGGTTTTGCACTATTTTCTGAAATAGTTCCCTAATGTAATTCTTTGGCTGAAATATAAGGATTTTAAGTAATAGATACAATAAGAGCGATCGTGTTGTATGAGATGTACACTCACGAGCTGCAGACGAGTGATTGTAGATCTCATACAACACGGACGCGAATATTGTATTGGACTTGTCATATCCACAGATGAATGAAATCTTGTTCTACTATAATTTTCAAGATACCAGTAAGTTTGGCTAAGAAAAGCAAAGTTTTAGTATTTGCAAATACAAGCTCTTCCACGCCTATGATTTCTATTGTGTTTTCCTCATGAATTATTAATGAATATGATAATATAAGTTACCTGTATAAATATAAGTTACCTGTGTACTTACGATGTAAGCTTTATATGTACTTACATTTGTAAGCTGTCCTTCTCATAGCCTGAGTAAACAGCCGCCTCTCATCACATTCATCGGTCTGTTTTTCCAGGCTATCCTTCCGTAGCAGCAGGCTGGATATGTTTTTGAACTAGACGCTCTACTAGTGTGAAGTCAGGCTTCTATAAACTAATACGGTAGCCTATTTGAACTAAATATAGATATCGCAGTGCAATTAAAACAATGTTTGGTCGCTTGTTGCATGACTTGGTCAAACATTTCTTTTTAAAATCGATTTCACAAACTCAGTGAATCAGAGAAATGACAATGACCAATAGTTTATTTGGTGCCATAAATACATCCATAGAAATAGAAATAGAAATAAACTAGACATCTCAGTGTGACTCGAACAATCATGAACAATAGTATTTCCTGCATTCTGGGCATTCAAATCGGTGATTTCCTTGCAACTGAACGATTTCAAAAACTCTATCGGTGTTATACACCAAATCGAAATATGGCGACCAATTTGAATAACTATTGTTCTGGACTGACCAGTTCTCATTCATGTGAAAACGCTTTTGTGTTTCCACGTGAACACGAGGTTGGTCAGTCGAAGAACAATGGTTATTCAAATTGGACGCCATATTTCGATTGGGTGTATAAGCTTACCAACACACAATTACATCAGTACAAAGTATAGAATACATTGACTTTGTTTAGATTTCAATCTTGTGTCAGTTGTGCGATACTGATAGTATATTTATCTTCTAACTTCTCGCCTTTTGCTTTGATCCCCATTATTTCATCATTTAACTCAACATGTGAGGTCATTTGAGCGATATTTTAGTTGTTTTTAGCAATATTTGTTTGTGAAGAAAGAGGCCAACATATTTCTCGTGTTGATCATGTCAAGGCCTTCGGTAATTATCTGAGCGGCTGGCACAGGGTGCATGCGCTGTAGAATCCAGTTGGCTGCATTTTTAGAGTCGGGCATTCCACAGGTGGCCTGACTAACAAGTGGTTGCTACAATTATAGTTCATGAGGAATTTATTTGTCGTATTCTGCGGGAATACGAATTACCGCTAACCAAAACATCACAGACAACAAATAAAATCCACTGACCACTAGATTACCACAATTGTGGTGTAGTTGCTATCATGAGGCCGAATTAGTTTTCAAGGGAACATGTTTACAAGGTTGTCATTTTGTTGATTGTTAAGAAGTCTTGCGTGTAGATGGAACGGTCTATTTGTAATGACCTTCAGAGTTGGGTTAACCCTAAAAATGGACAAAAATGCTTATTTTTGTAATTCAAAGACTATTTATTAGATCACAACACAAATTAGCATGAGTGTAAAGTTGCACAAGAGGTTTGGGTTCACATTGATAAACCTTCAAAAAAACAAATAGTAACCATAGCAACCCAATTTCTATAAAAAATCTAAGCATTTTTCAATCATTAATTACTTGTTTGGGTTGAAACTTGCTTATAGGAGTTATAAGAAAGGTCATAGTGCAATGAATTATTAATTTTATGATATTTTAAATATAGATATATATTAAGGGAGCTATTAGCCATCTCCATGGTAACGAGAGCCAAGTGCGTAATTACCAAAAAATAATAGTTCATTGCATAGAACTTCATGATTTGAACTTTTGCTGAAAATTTTACTTACAAATATAAAATACTGCATGAGTTATCAGTGATCAAACCTCCACATACACATATAGAGATATCAAGCTTTAAAGTTTCAGTTGCTGTAATCTTACATACTTAATGTTCATTATTCAATTTGTATAGTATTTTTCAACCAAATTTGTTTCTAGGGCTAAGGATACATTGTATTTAAACATTCAACTCTATGAATACTTAAAAATACACTAAACTTTTAGTCCTTCCTGACTTTCTTTGCAGCCACAACTTCCTGCACCGGCATGACAAAGCTGACCTGTATGCCATCAGTGGACGTGGACGCTGGAAGTGATGCTGGAAGTTCTTTTTCTTTTCTCTTTCTCTTTCCTTTTAGCTTTGGTTGTTCTGGCTTAGCACTAAGCCCAAAAGCTCCAGAGCTATACGACTGCTTGTCTGTCTTGTCTTTCTTCTTAGCCCTAAGAGCCTGCCTCTTATCTTTGTACTTCTTTGATATTTTGTAGGCTGCATTTTGTACTCGACTTTTGTCTTCCTTACGAAAGGCTTGAAGCATGCTACTTCCAGGAGTAATTCCACATGACTTCATGAGAATAGCTTTGCTGGCAGCACCAGTGTTAAAGATCCCAATAGTTTCACAGACAGCAATCACTACTCTTCGCTTACCACAAAATTTGTTCTTGGGGCATTTTGACCACAGCTGCCCATTGACAGACTCGTTTTGATTTTGGGTCAAACCTCTCAAACACCGTCCTAGGAAATTATCATCAGAAAGCCTGGTAAATAATGCCTTTAATTCAGTTCTATAAATTACTGGAAGGCGACTGCTGTCATCATATTTGGAGGTGTTGTCAATCTTATCTTGCCAATATTTACACCATGTACCTTTCGTCTTAGGACAATGCTTGTGTTGGACTTCAAGATCTTGATCATCAGCTTTGATCATATGATTATAAATGGCCCATATATCATTCTTCATTTTGTCAAGATCTCCAGGGTTCCTTCTTATTGCATTGCCATAATGATTCTGCATCTTGCCAACTACTTTATCTGTCAGCCTTCCCTTTCCTCCAACTGGCTTACCATCTGCTAACTTCCTCCCCTTGTAATCTTTCTTAAAATTTCTCAAACCTGACCCCATTCTTTTTTGGACATGTCCAACACACTCTTCTTTCTGCACACAATACTTATCTTTCAGTGCTTGCTTTACAGTCCCGTAGCAGCTGCTATCACCATCTCCGA
Organism: Actinostola sp. cb2023; assembly: GCA_033675265.1. Classification (NCBI taxonomy): domain Eukaryota; kingdom Metazoa; phylum Cnidaria; class Anthozoa; order Actiniaria; family Actinostolidae; genus Actinostola; species Actinostola sp. cb2023. The sequence continues at coordinate 145,281 of JAUJYZ010000910.1, read as the reverse complement.
CAAACAAAGTATAACGGAGACATCTCTCATCTATACTTCTCAGGAAGATTTCAACAGCTCCACTTGTTTCCATTGACTCGGATGATCCTTGATGATTAACTTGACAGTCTGGTCTGTGTTTTTCCTTCCAAAGTAAATAGTCATTTCCATCTTTGTCCCATTTTTGATGTGCAGTACATTCATTGCACACTAATGACTTTACGACATAGTCCAGAATTTCTCCGGTCCTTACTGAGATAACAAAAACAACCCCCATCTTTGAGGAATGGCCCCTTTTCTGCCAGGTTCCATCTACAGACACAGCAACATCTGCAAGGATACTTTCATCACTTGACATATGGATATTTTCAGGTGTTCTTTTTTTCTGTAACCTGCTTCAGGCGTTCTGCGGCATCACACATTAATTTTTCTGCATTGCAAATTGATTGTTTTTCAATGTTTATTAATTGCTGATTGTAAGCTTTCTTTGTGACTGGTGGGGGAAGGTCCATTCCTGCACAAAACTTAGCAAGACCAGCACGGCCCCATTGGTGGGAAGCAAGAACTGACCTTCTATTACTTTCATGTGCTCTACCACCATGTCCTCCCAGTCTTCTACTAGTATTGAGAGGTGTCTTGTTGTCACATACAGAACACAGGAGGAAAAGCTGTTCAGACAAGCCATCTCTCTGTTTGTTGTCTTGAAAAAGCTGAAGCCTACTGTTGGGTAGTCTGCAGGAACTGCAAATAGCTGCTTGACTGATGCTTTCAGACAGTAAGCTTGCATCTTGTAGCTTGAAGCCACATGCTTCGCTCACTTCGGCGTCCTTTGTGATCCCCAACTTTTTCGAGTTACTTCGAGTTAAATACCTTTTTTCCTCCTCTAGAGACGAGAAAGAGCTGTTCAAAAGTTTCTCAGCCGAAACATTCCTATCTTGTGGCAATGAGGGTTTTTCCGCTCTCAAATTTTCAGGTTTTGAAGTTGAACAAGGACTTTAGTTTTCAAGATGGCGGCTAGTTGTTGAGCATTCACCTTGTGATATTTCTTCGCTCAAAACTGGCTCTTCTTTTGGAATTTCCCCAAGCTTTTTTTCCACGAAAACCTTTTCTTTTCTTTCTTCTTACACTTCTAAACTTCTTTGGGGGCATTGAGAGACTTATCAGCGATTAAAAGGCAAATTAAAAACACACAACAACTTTGATTTCGAAGCACACAACTCGAGGAATGATCATTTGCATTTCAAAGCCTTGTGGGGCCAATTTGCATCATGGGATAGGAAAATTTAGATTGGAACAAGAAAGATCAAGCTAAAAGGAATCGGATCAAGGTTTTTTTTTCGTTTTTATATATTCGATTTTTGACCCCGTAGCAACCAAATTAGCTGAAAACAAACCGTTGCTATGCTTAATTAGGAGTGGTCTCTTCATTAAATTGTTAATTTTGTGCGGGAAAATTCAAAAATTCAACTTCTCGTAAAAGACCGATAAATGTTGGGTTGGATGGAAATGTATTTGGATAATAGCGGGATTATGAAATTTTGTCCATTTTTAGGGTTAACCCCCACCTTAAGCATCGACAACGGCCGACCCTTTTTTGGTTTGAATGACATCCCTTTGGATTGGAAGAAGTCTTCGGCTTGTCCAAGCATTCGTTCTAACCCTTCTGGGGTAGAATGGGACAGTACCAAGTCGTCCGCACAGGCAAGTCCAGTAGACTTTACTCCTCCAAATTCATATCCCTCCACAAGTTGGTCCAGAAATTCATCCATAACAAGATTGAATAAAAGCGGTGAGTGGGGGCAGCCTTGCTTTACACCAGAAACCATATAGATGGTATTCGTGGTCTGTCCCTTCGGTCACTCGGGTCATGGACCCATGGTAGAGATCCCTCACTACTTGTACAAAGAACTCGGGCACACCTTTTCTCCTAAGAGCTCTGAGGATAGTGGAGTGTGGCACCGTATCAAACGCTTTGGCTAAATCTAACCAGGCTAGGTTGATGTTTGTCTTACGCCTCCAAGCATCGTCAATCAAAGCAGCGAGCAATAAAACACTCTCTGCACATCCGTCGCTAGGGACGAATGCCCTCTGCCGAGGGTTGATTGGGATGCTAACACTAATTCGGCTGGCCCAGAGTTTGGTATAGAGACGCAAGAGAACCGAACCTAGTGTGATTGGCCTCCAATTGTTGACATCTCTTAACTCCTCACAAGAACTGGTCTTCGGAATAAGAGTCGTTCAATTAGTCTTCATAAAAGTGGGAACTCTAGCTAACGCTAAATCTAGTTACTTCTTACAATGCCCGGGCCTTCGGTAGGAAGGCCCGCGATTGTCTTTCCATTTTGTGTATTTGTCGCAAAGTAACTAGGAGAAAGCGTGGCCAGCGAAGCCCTGCCCCTCCAGGACGGTATGATAGTAGCCGCCGCCCCTTCGGCATGTGTCTGGAGCTGTCTCAAGTATTAGTGACTGGGCGGTTAACCCCCCCAGCCCTTCCGGTTGCAGCCTGCCCTACCCACTGGTGATAGGGTCGGAGGCTCTTGAGGCCGTGCTACCAGACGAAGAAACTGACTCCCGCACATGAGTCAGCCCACCCCACCGCGGCCCCCCCCCCCTCCGGACCCGTTCCCGCACCAAGAGAGCGACGCGGCGCCACAACAGTGAGTGGTGTGCGGTGGGACTGATTTTTGATTTTACTGCTGGAATCATCCCTACTGGTGTGTGCGGCCCGAGGGTGCTTTAAAACGTCGGACAGAGGATCGGTGCAATGGGTCTGCGACTGCTTAGTATGGGTACCTCGGGACCTTAAAGGAGGGGTTCCAGCGGACTACCCCCTAAGGTCTCCCGCAAAACGATGATTTGATGGTATTTGACATAATAGAAGACCGTATTTGGATGAGAAACCTAAGTCCCCCACCCAAATGAGCCGGGTGACATACAAGTATAATTATGCTGAGACAGACAGACAATGATGGACATATATAGTGTGTTTTGACAACACTGGGTAGAATTACCCGGTCTGCCTGCCCCAGCCAGTAATTCGTGTTGGTTTAGTAGCCGCAGACAGGTATCTATAGTCATCCAACAACCCGGTTGGGCAAGTCCAGACGCCAAGTCACCCCATTTCCGTGGAAACAGGCTGTACCCTTGTAAGATAGACACCATTTCAGGTGACTATCGTCGACCCCATCGATCACAAAGTGTGTGCGGGTTACGACGCCTGCCGATCCCCCAGTTTGATCAGGAAGGAAACAGCGATGGTGCAAGCAGGCCCACGGACGGGATTAGTTTCAGCTTCGCAACCAGATAATGTACCAGAATTCCAGTAACTGCATGGTTTAATGACAGAGTAACACATGGAATAAAATGATATTGCACAACACTCCTTGCAAGAACAATCATCATTGTGTGTGTTATTTATTGCTGTAACAGTATTATTTGTTTAGATCATATGATAAATATACTAATTTGGTGAAACTGCATTACTTTATATAGCTATTAAAAGAGAAATGTTAGCCGCAAAGGAGTGTGGTAAATGCTACATAGTAAGAAAAATTGACTTATAGATGATCTATGGATTTGTCTTTTCAAATAACAAGCTAAAACAGTTCAATTCAACTAAAACCCTCGTGCAGCATAGGTTTCCTCTGCTTGTATTTCGACCTCTCAGTATCTCCTTATACTCGGCAACACGAACGCCGTCCATATCAATGACTTTGTACCCTTCCTAGAAAACTGGTCGAGCAGTGCAAAACAACCGCTTACCATCCACACTGTAGTAAATGTGATGAAACAATTGTCCATGGGTTGCCCTTCTTGAGGGCACTACGAGTCTATCATTTCAAAATGATGTAATTGGTATTTTATTGATCAATTGAGATTTACATCTTCTGTTTTCTATGGTATGTTCGCTTGGTAGGCGTTTTGGTGGCCACTCGTTCAGCTTGTTATTCCTATGCCAATAGACTTAGTGGCGTCGTCGATGTCCTATGGTCTTTCGCTATTGTTTCAGGGAAAAACACGATACTTTCAGTTCAAACATAATTAGACATCAATCGAAATTTGAACTCTGATCATCAGTGGTAACAACAATGAATGAAGGAATGTGTCTACAGATAAATGTAGAAGAAAGAGTAACTTACATTTATAAACGAAGTAGAATGAAGGTCCTAAATAAAATAGTAATTACGTTACTAACTATTAACGCATTTGTTGCTCGATAGGGAAATTTTTACCATGAGCGCTATGGTCCAGGTGTTAAGTACGCAGTAATCCGTGTAAAGGGAAAGGGGATCCCAGTGGATGTGAACGTGAATGGCTCGTCAGAATTGAAAGGATTTAATGAATGGTGACAATGTGGACACGTATATGGTAGATGTGGAGGAATGAGTGTCTGTAACCTGCAGGTGTCTCTTTCGGGAACTGTTTTTGTGTGATACAACATCCATTGGTGAAGCGTCGTCGTCGCGATCGTGACATCTGGCGAGACATCTGCTGGGTTGAGCAGGAATGTGTCGCCTTTGGTCGTAAGAGAGGTCACGAAGTACCGAAAGCGCAGGCTCAGAGAGACTTATGGCCAGATATGAGGCTTTTGTCACGTAATCCCAATTGTTTATTTCCCGCCACGAGCTGAAGCTGAGCAGCATAGTCTTCCCATGAACTGCTACCATCCAAGACGGTAGGGCGAACTAATGGTTTTGGGTGTGACATCTGGCTAACTTTCCTCACAGTGCTAGTTTCTTTGGGGTGTGCAAGACTATCGAGTCTTTCCAGAGCGCGAAACAGTTTGTCATCCTCCAGGTTGTCTTCTAACGGAGAGTACGTCGTCGTCTTCGACCGCCTTTATCTATCGGTGAGTCCATCTAACTTTCCTTGCAATGTCCAGTCCTGGTGATCAATGTTGTTCGCAAGACTTTCCACTGCCATTAGGATACTGTGGACATCGCATCCGCTATCGTTTACAGCTGTCTTCGGTGTTGACCTTTTGAATGTATCTGCAAATGCTTGTTCGAGTTTACTTGGGTTGAGATCTGTCTATAAGGCCTTCGGCCTCGCACAGGGATCCCAGAAAAACAAAGGGATCCCAGAAGAGGGGTTACATACGGAGGAGGCTACTATATGCATCGAGTGAAGGATTGTATACACTGGTCTGGTCAGTGACACTGACTTGAATCACATGGCAGTTTTCTTTGTCGTCTTTGAAGGAGAAAGCGAAGATAAATGTTGGAGTTCAGTTTATTAGTGGGACAAACTAAACTACGCCTTCGGCTGAAGTGAATTATCGGTATTAAGTGTTTCATATCATTGTTTCACTGTCTGCATGTACTCAACTAACTATGTAGTACTGTACCCTGAGTAGTAGTTTATTAAGCGTCATTATGCGGTTTTGTTTGGGATTCCTTTGTAAAAGCTATTAGGACTATTACCCGTGTAAACATGGTGAAGATCAACTCAACTCGATCGCTTTCAAAACACTTTATTTCGAAGTCTAGATGCAAAATAGACACAACACATATGTTACATTTTACTTAATGTTCAAATATTTTCGCTCTAAGAACGAAATGTTAAACATACGGCACATTGATCACAAAAGACAATGTGCTGGTTCAATGCCCAAACATGTCCTAACGTCTTCTTCAAGGCGTTCCTCGTCACTCACGGGAATCCACGAGTTCACCAATGGGAGCCTTTGATTGAAATTAAAATGAAATAAAAAATTGAACATCTGTAAACTTAATTTTAATACTAACCGCAATGGAACTACCACCACAGTTCTGATTGTCATGTATGTTTTCATTTACCTCGGGATCAAAATCAAGGGAATGAATATTTGTTCCTTGAAATAAAAGAAAATCGAAATAATATAAAACAAATCACAGAAAGAAACATTTTTGCTAGTGTGAAGAAAGAAAAGTGGGATTATATGAAATGCACTGAAAAATAAATAAGATAAATGTGATACTCGAGTAAATAAAATATAATAGAAAAAAATAAAATAAAACAACTTATATGAAGAAACCCTGGTCATTCAAAAGTGAGATTGTATGAAATGCACTGAAAAATTAATCTAGCGGATTTGATACTCACCTCACCATCAACAGAACTCTCCCCACTGATCACATAATTTTGAATGTTCACAATGCATCATTTCCTCTGCAATTGTTCCTTGTTGCTTAAAATAAACAAATTAAGAATTAAGAATACTCTTCAGTTATAACGAATGTTACAGTAATGTCTGTGTCGTTGAGTTTCAGTTGTGTGTTCACTATCCGTCCTTCATTGTCGCTTTTTGTATTCATGATTGTAGCATTCAGTCTTTTGTTGAACACCCCGGGCTGCGTCACTTCCGTTGCTATGTATTATCTGACCTCCCCAGTCACGTTCTGTCCAGTGTGTTTCTTGTAAAAGTAAAGTAATAACCTTTAGTTAATCCCAGGGTAATCCCTTCAGTATCCCGAAAGACACTGTTATCTCGGGGAGCCCTGGCAAACATAAATACATAAAATAACAAAATAATAATGTTGTAATTTTTAAGAAAGTTAAAAGCTACTGCTCTTCTCTGAGAGAGTCTAAGGCCCTGTGTGTTCAGGGTGACTACTGTGATTGCCATTAGGACGATAGATAAAATAAAGTAATTGAAAGAGCCATCTTAATTAATGTTGTAATTGTAGTTGTATTAGTTATTGTCTTACTCTGTTGTTACGTTGTGTTTTTTTTCCTGGCTTGGCTGACGTTTGGCGTGAAAGTGGTTCTTGGTCTGCGTGGTTCTGGCTGTTTGTTGTCTTGTTCTTGTTCGTAGGAAGATGTTTGAAGTGGTCGTTTCTTTGTGTTCTGTGTCGGTGGTATGATGTTTGAAGCATCTGAAAATGTGTTGATGTTGATGCTGTTGTCTTGTTGTATTGCTCCAGCGCCAGAATCAGGGTCAGAGCCAGGGTCTTCTGACTCGGGAGTGATATTTGTTTTGTTGTTCATGCCTATGTCCTTGCTTATGCCAGTGGCGATTTGTTTTCACATCCCCTTACAAAAGCGAACGATGTGGCCGGTTTTGCCACAGAAGTGTCATTCTATAGTTGGGCATCTTTGTTTTGTGTGTCCTTCTTCAGAGCATTGACTGCATACCTGTTTCTGATCACTGTGGTATGATTCTGAAGTATCCGCCGTCTATTTTTAGCGCATATGCGATTCCCGTTTTCGATGCCAGCTAGGGGGTGATCTTTCTTGTATTTGAGACATATCATTTCCGATTTAATTTCTCTATATGGTTTTAGGGATTCTGAGATTTTTTCGTCGTCAATGAGGGCTTTTAGACCCATTATTGAGACATTGGTATAGAGGCCATGTGGTGGGTGACATGCTATGTGGCACATCTTTACGCTAAAACGCACCTCCATCAGCTCGTCCTTGTTTTCTTTACTGTTCAGTTGTAGCACATATCCACCGGAGGGTAGTTCTTGTAGTACTTCGATAGTCAGTCACAACCCAGTATGGTGTCCACCACGTCTCTGATCTCGATTAAACTGAATTTCTTTGGTAGTTGTCTTCTTAAAAAAAGAACATATTCAAGACAAGTGTTTCAATAGACCTCTTTAGCTTGTATGCAAATTGCCCATTTCAGATCATGTGATGTAAACATGATATTCTCTGGAGAATTGTTCCTTTATATTTCTGAAATTTATTCGTTCATATTGAAAGGACTAATTCTGCAGAGCACACCATGTTTACATCACATGATCTGAAATGGGCAATTTACATACGAAGCTAAAGAGGTCTATTGTATAACAAATTTAATTTACAAATAATTGAATATTTGGTCTAGAGAATAGCATTGTAGTAAATAGTTTTAGAAAAAAACTAAAAAACACTTTTTAGTTTGACAGACATGTTTCGGTAGTGTGAAGTGGAACAGATTAACTAATGGATGTAAATAACAAACAAATTAGAATAATGGTGTGAGCCATGGGAATTATACAATTATATAAGGTTAACGTGCTTGACTTGCGCGTTAAGGGAAGGTTTCTCCCAAAGGATGTGAAGCGCTTCTTTTATTATAAGGTTGAACTGCGCTGAAGCACGGTCTAATATGCTAAAGTTGTTTTGAATGTTTTCCCCCTGACTAAGATGGAAACTTTGGCATCAATGTGGTTTGAAGTTGAAGTGGACACTGGATTTCCTCTTCCTTGATATTTCTTTTCAGATTTCCTTCCGACTTATCAATTAGGCCAAAAGCTCGAGAACTATATAAGAGTGTTTGCCTGTTTGTTTGTCCTTCTTTTTAGTCCTAAGAGCCTGCCTCTTTTCTCGATACTTCTTAGATACCTTGTAGGTAGTACTTTGAACTCTCTTGTTTGTCTTTGTTACGATAGGCTTGCAGTCCAGGACTAAATTCCCAGGATTTCATAAGAACAGCTTTACTGGCTGCACCAGTGTTGAAGATTCTAACAGTTTCACAAACACAAATCACTATCCTTCATTCGTCACATAATCTGTTCTTGGGACACTTTGACCATAGCTGACCATTAACAGACTCATTTGGATTTTGAGTTAAACCTCTCAAACACCGTCCCAACAAATGATCATCAGAAAGCCTGGTGAGTAACACTTTCAATTCAGTTCTAAAAAATACTGCTGTCATTATATGTGGAGGATTTGTTGATTTTGTCTTGCCAATATTTTCACCATGTACCTGTGGCCTTGGGACAATACTTGTGTTGGACCTCAAGACCTTGATCATCAGCTTTTATCATGTGATGATAGATGGACCATATATGGACCTTCTCCAGGGTTCCTTCTTATTTCATTTGCATAATGATTCTGCATTTTCTCAATTGTTTTATCCATCAACCATACCTTTCCTTCAACTGGCTTACCATCTGCTAACCTCCTCCCAACACAGACACAACACAGATGTTAATCAATCATTGAACTTTACTTCTTGAATACATTTTACTTAATGTTAAAATAATTTTGCTCTAAGAACGAAATATAAAACATATGGCATTGATCACAAAAGATAACAAATACATGTGCTCATGCCCTCACGTCTTATTCAAAGCGTTCCTTATCAGTCACATACTGGTGCCTTTGATTTATATGCAGTACATTCTTGGCATTCTAGTGATTTAACAACATAGCATATAATTTCTCCAGTCCTTACTGATATCACAAAAACAATCCCTATCTTTGATGAATGGCCCCTTTTCTGCCGGAGAAATATCAGCTATTATTATATGATATTATAATATTATATTACCGGGAATCGAACCCAAGACCTTTCGTTTACCCACACCGTGTTTTACCTGTATAGCAAGCATACTGTCTCACCAGCTCTTCTCTGAACTCTGTTGTTGAGTATTTCTTGGGGCGCGTTAGCTCTTGAACATCTGGATGTTTTTTATGTACAATTTCTACAGTACGTGTGAAGACATGGAAGGATTCGTGGGTCCTGGTACTGCTCCAGACGAATAGGACACATGGCTTGACCTAGAATAAATAAGTTGGCAAGGCATCTCGGAAGCTCCTGCTCTGCCTATCAGTGGAGCCGTTGGTGGAGGTATGAGTGGTGCTGTGGTTGTTGCTACCGGTTGACTCAACTGTTGGGGACAGTGCAATCTGCGACGGGGGGCAGTTCCCTGGCAGCTGAGTTGTTGATTCAGCTGACTTTTGGTTGTGCCCTTTGTAGTCGTGTCAAACAAGAGTAGATGAGCCATTCTTGTAATGCAGGGATGGTTTCTCTGCAGCAAATTGAGTGTGACTGTTGTCAACGCTGTAAACTTTCTGGGCATACAGGTCAGGGTTTCTGAACAGAGCCCTGACCATTCTCAGATGGGTTGTCAAAGTGAGCACGGCACTCGCTGTTCTGATGGTGACATCTAGTGTACCATCTACAATCGTTTGCAAAATACCTTGACACACTTTGAGAAATTCGGACACTTTTTGGCGCGCACGAATTTGGGTTTTCGTCCCCCCCCCTCCCCCTTTCAATGTTGATTGAGAGCGATGTCGATCTACTGCGTCGTGTTCACCACTCAACATTGTACTGGGAGATCGGGGGTTGAGAGTTCTAAGAATATTATTTCAGGCGCAGCGTCACATTTCTGAAATATCGGTATAAAAAAGACTATTTGTCAACTATTTTGCAAACGACTGTCTGAGACGTGTTATTGGGCTTATTTGTGCAAGGAAAGGGGTTACACTCCAGGAATCTGAGGTATAACATGTAATTAATAGTTAGGTTTAATAAGTGGGGCGCACTACAAACTTTAAACTTAAGCCTGTGTCAGAATGTACGATTTTCGTATTTCAGACCCACCCCTCCCTAACAGCAAATATTGTCCAAATGAGGGGTGGGGTGCAGTAGCTTTGAGCACGTCGGATTGGAATGCGATAACGATCTGATAACTCATGTAAACATTGCAAAATATTGGTTTACTTCACCTAACGTCCAGAACAATCATTATTCGACCAGGAAAACGCAATTATTTGCAATATTATGTCACAGAAATACGTAACTGTTTGGAAATTGCGAACGTCATGCACACACCATCACATCTTGTTCTAAATATTATTACTCTCTGAGTGTAAACCGTTCAACTACGTATTAACTTTGTATGTAGTACATCATACAAACGTAATAGACTAGATGATAAGCTTAGATCATTGAAACCTTTGATAGGTGTAGAGTGTAGAGCGTTGCGACTTGGTTAAAAGTGACTCGATCGATTGAACAATATAAATACATTCGTTTCAAGTTCCTAGATAATACCGCTAATTCTCGCGACTTCGTCGCTCGCTATCAGGAAAAAAAGATTCTCTCGACTTCGTCGCTCGCTATCAGAATAAAAAGTGTGGTCGACTTGTGACAAGGCTAATGTATTTGTTTATCATAGACCGATACTGTTCAATGTCATTCGAACTGTCATGTTCGAGCACCACAGGGATCCTGCATTTCACGTAATCACTGTGTATTGTGTCACATAAATACGTAACTGTTTCGAAAGCAGTTCTTTATGCGTTTGTTAAGTCGCCTACTAACATACTACATACAGTGCTTGTGTTGTTGTCATAGATAATCAAATCGTGTACAATTTTAAGGCTCATTGCATTACTACATGTAGGTGTGGATGTTTTGTTATCCAGTTGGCAATAAGTCACGCAAACGCTCAACGCTTAACCAAACAGATATAAGAATTATGTTTATCTTTCTTTATTAATGACATGGTAGAGCGTCGCTCTGATGAAAGGAAACGTTCCCACAATCCATTTCGGCATAGGAATGTAGGACAATGTACCACAGGGATCCCGCATTTCACGTAGTAATCACTTGAAGGGTTGCCCATGAAAACTGCATAAGTGACTATTGTGATTATTTTTTAAATGTATTGCCATTGCTTCAAAAACACACCTACTGGCTTGTAGATACCTAAACAAACATGATTTGGTGATTATTACACTAGATGAAGAGCTTAGATCGAGATTACGTTAACCACCAAGGTGCGCTCCTTCATTTTGGCATATAATTCACATATTATAGCTCTCAGACAATCGTTTGCAAAATACCTTGACACACTTTGAGAAATTCGGACACTTTTTGGCGTGTTGATGTTGATTGAGAGCGATGTCGATCTACTGCGTCGTGTTCACCACTCAACATTGTACTGGGAGAACGGGGGTTGAGAGTTCTAAGAATATTATTTCAGGCACAGCGTCACATTTCTGAAATATCGGTATAAAAAAGACAATTTGTGTCAACTATTTTGCAAACGACTGTAGCTCAAGGTTGTCCTTGGTCGCAAAGTCCATGATGTTGTAGAAATCGTCTGTGGTGGCTTTCGACTCGTTTTTGTTGTTCAGACGAGAACAACTCTCAGCTATTGGATTTACGCCCACATCTTTCGTCAGAATATTGTTGGTTGCTACTTCAATGACCGGCATGCACTCCTGCTCTGTTTGGCCGAGGAATCTCATGGCCACGCCCGGACGTCCGAACCATTCACAATTCAATGGCTGAATATTATCAAGAAAATACACATCATCACCAATGGCATTGATGGTGCCATACCCTTTCAGAAACTAAAAAAATAGAAGTGATTTGAAAAATATAGATGATTGTATTGTTTTCATTGATATATGAAATATATTGAATAGTGTATTATCAGATTGCAATTATGAATCATGATATATATATGTATATAACATCTTGTTCAACATGTGTTGCAAAGCACCAACCGTTTTTTGTTGTTTAAAAGCTATGTTGGTCGGATCGTCGTTCTGTAATTTTTGTGCATAGTCTTCTGTTAACGTCATTGTTGCTTTCATTGCCCTGAGCTGAAGGCTCAGGACATATAGTGCCGACGAGGCGTGAATGGCTTCCACTAACCTATTGTCCAAATTTTGGTCGCCATCCAACGCCAACGCCATGACATCATATATGTCCTGAGCCGTCGCGTACGTAGTTTTGTCATTAGTGTTCAGCCGTTGTAGTGGTTGTTCTATGTTCTCTAGTTTGTCCGTTAGGTTCGTCTTGAGTTCATCAGAGAAAATATTGGTGTCTCTGACTATGTTAAAATTTTCCAGGATTCCCTGGGCACGTTCGCTCATGGCAATCTCGGGCCTGATGAGCCATTCGCAATTTGTAGGCCCGAGTTTGCTGAAGAATTAGCCCAGGGAATCATAACGGACTTGAGCGGCGTAGGGCTTCATAATGCTTAAAAATGATAGCGAAACAATAGACCAAATACACAATTGCCATTGAATCTCAAAAGCGATAACTGAAAAATTCCATTGGATATGGCGTGGTGATTGGGTTACGAAGGCAAAAGCACCAAATTTGAATTTAACTCTGAAATATACTGAATAATACTTCAACCATAGCATCGCCTGGTCCTCTCCGGTTCAGCTGGATTGGTTGATATCCATTGATGTTGTACAAGGAAAACACAAACCTATTGACATGGTCCTCTCTGGTTGAGCTTGATTGGTCGATATCCATTGATGTTGTACAAGGAAAACAGAAACCTATTGACACGTTCTTCCAGAACATGTCATTTTTCCCTTCCGCAAACTTCAGATATCCTTCTATGGAATAGGAATAAGCCAGTAGGCTTCCAGCGGCGAGCCCTCTCACTAAGTTTGGGACAAAATAGCAAAAACTAGGCCCTCACGGTCGTGCAATGTGAAACCATGGCAACATGCTCATGTTCGAGGACAGTAGCCAAAAGAGTCACAATATGCAAATAAACCTCTTTAAACTTTCACGTGAAGATGATAATTATAGTACCTTTTGCGTTTTACTCGTTATTGGTACAATGTATGCATTACAGAATGTCCAAGAATATTAATTTTGCTGTGGCATTCTCGAGCATGCCGTTCGTCAAATGAAAACACTGAGATGAAAGATCACAAAGTACTATCTAGCAGCTGAATTGCAGAATAATGATGAGCTAAACCTGCTGGAGAAAATCCACCTCAAAGAACTTGTGAATCGAGACCCGAGGGGAGTGAACAGGCAAATGAACCACATAAGCTTACTTATGTTCTTTACTAATAATTTAAGTTATTTTATATAGTTAGCACAATTTGAGCTTGATTTGTGTCCCACAGGATATTGATTTTATAAAACTTGAGCTTAGACTGATTTCATTGCTGAGTTTGTGAAATTGATTTTGTCTGTTGGAAGTTGCCCAACTGACTTTGTGTGCCAAGAATATAGACGAAATTATGTTTGCAGTGAGAAAGAAATGCATCACATATGTTCAATAGTGTTCATTAACTATTGAACTTTATTTCTTGGCTAAATTTAGTAGCATTTGCTGCCCAAATAGATACAAATAGAATACGAAATCCCTTGATACATAAATCTAAATACGCATGCATGTTTTTAGTCACGCAACGAGGTAGTCACGCTGCGATGTCTATAGAATGTACCTAGTTCTTTGACTTAATCTAAGGATTTACAATTTTTTGGTACTCGTTGATCAATCATCATTTCAGTAGCACTCCCAATGAAATAGCATGCAATAAAATGTAAAATCAGTATTTGCCATAACTATCTGAAAGAAAACGGTGATTTTCAATTGCATTTTGACAATAATAATAATAATAATGATAATTTCTTAAAAAACGCATTAACCAAAGTCTCAATGCTTTTTACAATGATAGACTTTGTGCATTAGTAGCCCAAGTGAATGCCTACAAGGGCGTCTAGTTATATTTCATTGTGACAAGAAAATAATAAACTCTAAACAATCTCTATAATAAGTATGCAGACAGGGAAGGATTCGAAGATCCTGGTACTGCTGATATGGTGTAAATATGAGTCACCATACCTCTACATGCTCACAACATGCAGGACATTGGATGGTAAACGTTGTACGTCCTTTATCAAACATCTTCTAGACAATGTCTACAGTAAGTATGCAGACATGGAAGGATGCGAGGGCCCTGGTACTTGTGATACCGAGTAAATATGAGTCCCCATAACTCTTACATGCTCACAACATGCAGGACATTTGATGGTAAACGTTGTACGTCCTTTAGGAAACATCTTCTAGACAATGTCTACAGTAAGTATGCAGACATGGAAGGATGCGAGGGCCCTGGTACTGATCAGGGGTCCCAAAAGGAAACAGCGACGGTGCAAGCAGGCCCACGGACGGGATTAGTTTCAGCTTTGCAACCAACAACAGGAAAGAGAGTTGTTAGAAAAACGTCAGCAGTTTGTAGAAGCTACAAAAAACAAACTGGTCTTTAATAACCCCTTATGCAATGTAATTTTTGTATTTTAGATTGATGTTGAACTTTTTATAATTATATTTATAGATTTATTTAGTTTAGGTTAGAGGGCCACGAGTTTATCAGTCTGAGACTGTTTAGTGTCACCCTCATCAAATAAAGTCTTTTGATTTGATTTGATTTGATTTGACAGCACAGCACAGTTATTACTGTATTTTCATTACAAATATATATTAAGTGATTCATACAAAACAGAGAATAGCACGGAAGGATGTGATTGATCGATGATTGTTACTTCTCCTATTGTCCAACAGTCGTCCATGTTGTTGCTGAATCAGAAATAAAGTATAGCGGGGCTTTGGAAAAGAAGTAATGTCAGATGAATTCGAAAACAGCGTTCCTTTGTGTTAAAGGTGTGATTTCCTGGGACAATGAAGGGATAATGAAAAATGCGAGTAACGAGTAAAATAACAGCCCGTATTTACAATTTTTTGGTACTCGTTGATCAATCATCATTTCAGTAGCACTTCCAGTGAAATAGCATGCAATAAAATGTAAAATCAGTATTTGCCATAACTATCTGAAAGAAAACGGTCATATTCAATTGCATTTTGACAATAATAATAATAATAATGATAATTTCTTAAAAAACGCATTAACCAAAGTCTCAATGCTTTTTACAATGATAGACTTTGTGCATTAGTAGCCCAAGTGAATGCCTACAAGGGCGTCTAGTTATATTTCATTGTGACAAGAAAATAATCAACTCGAAACAATCTCTATAATAAGTATGCAGAAAGGGAAGGATGCGAAGATCCTGGTACTGCTGATATGGTGTAAATATGAGTCACCATACCTCTACATGTTCACAACATTCAGGACATTTGATGGTAAACGTTGTACGTCCTTTATCAAATATCTTCTAGACAATGTCTACAGTAAGTATGCAGACATGGAAGGATGCGAGGGCCCTGGTACTTGTGATACCGAGTAAATATGAGTCCCCATAACTCTTACATGCTCACAACATGCAGGACATTTGATGGTAAACGTTGTACGTCCTTTAGGAAACATCTTCTATGCAATTTCTACAGTAGGTGTGAAGACATGGAAGGATTCGTGGGTCCTTGTACTGTTCTAAACAAATAGGACACGTGGCTTGACCTATTGCTGATCGATAGATTGGTTGATATCCATTGATGTTGTACAAGGAAAACACAAACCCATTGACACGTTCTTCAAGAACATGTTATTCTTCCCTTCTGCAAACTTCAGATATCCTTCTATGGAATACGAATAAGCCAGCAGGCTTCCAGCGGCGAGCCCTCTCACTAAGTTTGTGACAAAATAGCAAAAACTAATGAAACCATACCACGTTCCGAAGTTGTCGCTGAGGTACCTACGCTTTTCTATAAGAAAGGTTACCATGTTAATCATCTGTAAAACCATGCCCTTATCTTCTTAAATAATTACTTGGGTTAACTGTGGTAGCACAAGTCTTAAAATGCAAATGGTGTCGTCGTGTCAAAAAATCTAGGCCCTCACGGTCGTGCAATGTGAAACCATGGCAACCACCACATGCTCATGTTCGAGGACACAGCAGTCAGTTGCCAAAAGACTCACAATACGCAAATAAACCTATTTAAACTTGTAAACATTCAGGTGAAGATGATAGATGATAATTATAGTTTATTTTTTGGGTTTTACTCGTTATTGGTACAATATATGCATTACAAAATGTCCAAGAATATTAATTTTGCTGTGGCCTTCTCGAGCATGCCGTTCGTCAAATGAAAACACTGAGATGAAAGATCACAAAGTACTATCTAGCAGCTGAATTGCAGAATAATGATGAGCTAAACAAGAACTTGTGAATCGAGACCCGAGGCGAGTGAACAGGCAAATGAACCACATAAGCTTACTTATGTTCTTTACTAATAATTTAAGTTATTTTATATAGTTAGCACAATTTGAGCTTGATTGGTGTCCCACAGGATATTGATTTTATAAAACTTGAGCTTAGACTGATTTCATTGCTGAGTTTGTGAAATTGATTTTGTCTGTTGGAAGTTGCCCAACTGACTTTCTGTGCCAAGAATATAGACGAAATTATGTTTGCAGTGAGAAAGAAATGCATCACATATGTTCAATAGTGTTCATTAACTATTGAACTTTATTTCTTGGCTAAATTTAGTAGCATTTGCTGCCCAAATAGATACAAATAGAATACGAAATCCCTTGATACATAAATCTAAATACGCATGCATGTTTTTAGTCACGCAACGAGGTAGTCACGCTGCGATGTCTATAGAATGTACCTAGTTCTTTGACTTAATCTAAGGATTTACAATTTTTTGGTACTCGTTGATCAATCATCATTTCAGTAGCACTCCCAATGAAATAGCATGCAATAAAATGTAAAATCAGTATTTGCCATAACTATCTGAAAGAAAACGGTGATTTTCAATTGCATTTTGACAATAATAATAATAATAATGATAATTTCTTAAAAAACGCATTAACCAAAGTCTCAATGCTTTTTACAATGATAGACTTTGTGCATTAGTAGCCCAAGTGAATGCCTACAAGGGCGTCTAGTTATATTTCATTGTGACAAGAAAATAATAAACTCTAAACAATCTCTATAATAAGTATGCAGACAGGGAAGGATTCGAAGATCCTGGTACTGCTGATATGGTGTAAATATGAGTCACCATACCTCTACATGCTCACAACATGCAGGACATTGGATGGTAAACGTTGTACGTCCTTTATCAAACATCTTCTAGACAATGTCTACAGTAAGTATGCAGACATGGAAGGATGCGAGGGCCCTGGTACTTGTGATACCGAGTAAATATGAGTCCCCATAACTCTTACATGCTCACAACATGCAGGACATTTGATGGTAAACGTTGTACGTCCTTTAGGAAACATCTTCTAGACAATGTCTACAGTAAGTATGCAGACATGGAAGGATGCGAGGGCCCTGGTACTGATCAGGGGTCCCAAAAGGAAACAGCGACGGTGCAAGCAGGCCCACGGACGGGATTAGTTTCAGCTTTGCAACCAACAACAGGAAAGAGAGTTGTTAGAAAAAAACTCAGCAGTTTGTAGAAGCTACAAAAAACAAACTGGTCTTTAATAACCCCTTATGCAATGTAATTTTTGTATTTTAGATTGATGTTGAACTTTTTATAATTATATTTATAGATTTATTTAGTTTAGGTTAGAGGGCCACGAGTTTATCAGTCTGAGACTGTTTAGTGTCACCCTCATCAAATAAAGTCTTTTGATTTGATTTGATTTGATTTGACAGCACAGCACAGTTATTACTGTATTTTCATTACAAATATATATTAAGTGATGATTCATACAAAACAGAGAATAGCACGGAAGGATGTGATTGATCGATGATTGTTACTTCTCCTATTGTCCAACAGTCGTCCATGTTGTTGCTGAATCAGAAATAAAGTATAGCGGGGCTTTGGAAAAGAAGTAATGTCAGATGAATTCGAAAACAGCGTTCCTTTGTGTTAAAGGTGTGATTTCCTGGGACAATGAAGGGATAATGAAAAATGCGAGTAACGAGTAAAATAACAGCCCGTATTTACAATTTTTTGGTACTCGTTGATCAATCATCATTTCAGTAGCACTTCCAGTGAAATAGCATGCAATAAAATGTAAAATCAGTATTTGCCATAACTATCTGAAAGAAAACGGTCATATTCAATTGCATTTTGACAATAATAATAATAATAATGATAATTTCTTAAAAAAGCATTAACCAAAGTCTCAATGCTTTTTACAATGATAGACTTTGTGCATTAGTAGCCCAAGTGAATGCCTACAAGGGCGTCTAGTTATATTTCATTGTGACAAGAAAATAATCAACTCGAAACAATCTCTATAATAAGTATGCAGAAAGGGAAGGATGCGAAGATCCTGGTACTGCTGATATGGTGTAAATATGAGTCACCATACCTCTACATGTTCACAACATTGAGGACATTTGATGGTAAACGTTGTACGTCCTTTATCAAATATCTTCTAGACAATGTCTACAGTAAGTATGCAGACATGGAAGGATGCGAGGGCCCTGGTACTTGTGATACCGAGTAAATATGAGTCCCCATAACTCTTACATGCTCACAACATGCAGGACATTTGATGGTAAACGTTGTACGTCCTTTAGGAAACATCTTCTATGCAATTTCTACAGTAGGTGTGAAGACATGGAAGGATTCGTGGGTCCTTGTACTGTTCTAAACAAATAGGACACGTGGCTTGACCTATTGCTGATCGATAGATTGGTTGATATCCATTGATGTTGTACAAGGAAAACACAAACCCATTGACACGTTCTTCAAGAACATGTTATTCTTCCCTTCTGCAAACTTCAGATATCCTTCTATGGAATACGAATAAGCCAGCAGGCTTCCAGCGGCGAGCCCTCTCACTAAGTTTGTGACAAAATAGCAAAAACTAATGAAACCATACCACGTTCCGAAGTTGTCGCTGAGGTACCTACGCTTTTCTATAAGAAAGGTTACCATGTTAATCATCTGTAAAACCATGCCCTTATCTTCTTAAATTAATTACTTGGGTTAACTGTGGTAGCACAAGTCTTAAAATGCAAATGGTGTCGTCGTGTCAAAAAATCTAGGCCCTCACGGTCGTGCAATGTGAAACCATGGCAACCACCACATGCTCATGTTCGAGGACAGCAGTCAGTTGCCAAAAGACTCACAATACGCAAATAAACCTATTTAAACTTGTAAACATTCAGGTGAAGATGATAGATGATAATTATAGTTTATTTTTTGGTTTTACTCGTTATTGGTACAATATATGCATTACAAAATGTCCAAGAATATTAATTTTGCTGTGGCCTTCTCGAGCATGCCGTTCGTCAAATGAAAACACTGAGATGAAAGATCACAAAGTACTATCTAGCAGCTGAATTGCAGAATAATGATGAGCTAAACAAGAACTTGTGAATCGAGACCCGAGGCGAGTGAACAGGCAAATGAACCACATAAGCTTACTTATGTTCTTTACTAATAATTTAAGTTATTTTATATAGTTAGCACAATTTGAGCTTGATTGGTGTCCCACAGGATATTGATTTTATAAAACTTGAGCTTAGACTGATTTCATTGCTGAGTTTGTGAAATTGATTTTGTCTGTTGGAAGTTGCCCAACTGACTTTCTGTGCCAAGAATATAGACGAAATTATGTTTGCAGTGAGAAAGAAATGCATCACATATGTTCAATAGTGTTCATTAACTATTGAACTTTATTTCTTGGCTAAATTTAGTAGCATTTGCTGCCCAAATAGATACAAATAGAATACGAAATCCCTTGATACATAAATCTAAATACGCATGCATGTTTTTAGTCACGCAACGAGGTAGTCACGCTGCAATGTCTATAGAATGTACCTAGTTCTTTGACTTAATCTAAGGATTTACAATTTTTTGGTACTCGTTGATCCATCATCATTTCAGTAGCACTCCCAATGAAATAGCATGCAATAAAATGTAAAATCAGTATTTGCCATAACTATCTGAAAGAAAACGGTGATTTTCAATTGCATTTTGACAATAATAATAATAATAATGATAATTTCTTAAAAAACGCATTAACCAAAGTCTCAATGCTTTTTACAATGATAGACTTTGTGCATTAGTAGCCCAAGTGAATGCCTACAAGGGCGTCTAGTTATATTTCATTGTGACAAGAAAATAATCAACTCGAAACAATCTCTATAATAAGTATGCAGAAAGGGAAGGATGCGAAGATCCTGGTACTGCTGATATGGTGTAAATATGAGTCACCATACCTCTACATGTTCACAACATTCAGGACATTTGATGGTAAACGTTGTACGTCCTTTATCAAATATCTTCTAGACAATGTCTACAGTAAGTATGCAGACATGGAAGGATGCGAGGGCCCTGGTACTTGTGATACCGAGTAAATATGAGTCCCCATAACTCTTACATGCTCACAACATGCAGGACATTTGATGGTAAACGTTGTACGTCCTTTAGGAAACATCTTCTATGCAATTTCTACAGTAGGTGTGAAGACATGGAAGGATTCGTGGGTCCTTGTACTGTTCTAAACAAATAGGACACGTGGCTTGACCTATTGCTGATCGATAGATTGGTTGATATCCATTGATGTTGTACAAGGAAAACACAAACCCATTGACACGTTCTTCAAGAACATGTTATTCTTCCCTTCTGCAAACTTCAGATATCCTTCTATGGAATACGAATAAGCCAGCTGGCTTCCAGCGGCGAGCCCTCTCACTAAGTTTGTGACAAAATAGCAAAAACTAATGAAACCATACCACGTTCCGAAGTTGTCGCTGAGGTACCTACGCTTTTCTATTAGAAAGGTTACCATGTTAATCATCTGTAAAACCATGCCCTTATCTTCTTAAATAATTACTTGGGTTAACTGTGGTAGCACAAGTCTTAAAATGCAAATGGTGTCGTCGTGTCAAAAAATCTAGGCCCTCACGGTCGTGCAATGTGAAACCATGGCAACCACCACATGCTCATGTTCGAGGACAGCAGTCAGTTGCCAAAAGACTCACAATACGCAAATAAACCTATTTAAACTTGTAAACATTCAGGTGAAGATGATAGATGATAATTATAGTTTATTTTTTGGGTTTTACTCGTTATTGGTACAATATATGCATTACAAAATGTCCAAGAATATTAATTTTGCTGTGGCCTTCTCGAGCATGCCGTTCGTCAAATGAAAACACTGAGATGAAAGATCACAAAGTACTATCTAGCAGCTGAATTGCAGAATAATGATGAGCTAAACAAGAACTTGTGAATCGAGACCCGAGGCGAGTGAACAGGCAAATGAACCACATAAGCTTACTTATGTTCTTTACTAATAATTTAAGTTATTTTATATAGTTAGCACAATTTGAGCTTGATTGGTGTCCCACAGGATATTGATTTTATAAAACTTGAGCTTAGACTGATTTCATTGCTGAGTTTGTGAAATTGATTTTGTCTGTTGGAAGTTGCCCAACTGACTTTATGTGCCAAGAATATAGACGAAATTATGTTTGCAGTGAGAAAGAAATGCATCACATATGTTCATTAACTATTGAACTTTATTTCTTGGCTAAATTTAGTAGCATTTGCTGCCCAAATAGATACAAATAGAATAAAAAATCCCTTGATACATAAATCTACATATGTATGCATGTTTTTAGTCACGCAACGAGGTAGTCACGCTGCGATGTCTATAGAATGTACCTAGTTCTTTGACTTAATCTAAGGATTTACAATTTTTTGGTACTCGTTGATCAATCATCATTTCAGTAGCACTTCCAATGAAATAGCATGCAATAAAATGTAAAATCAGTATTTGCCATAACTATCTGAAAGAAAACGGTCATTTTCAATTGCATTTTGACAATAATAATAATAATAATGATAATTTCTTAAAAAACGCATTAACCAAAGTCTCAATGCTTTATACAATGATAGACTTTGTGCATTAGTAGCCCAAGTGAATGCCTACAAGGGCGTCTAGTTATATTTCATTGTGACAAGAAAATAATCAACTCTAAACAATCTCTATAATAAGTATGCAGACAGGGAATGATGCGAAGATCCTGGTACTGCTGATATGGTGTAAATATGAGTCACCATACCTCTACATGTTCACAACATTCAGGACATTTGATGGTAAACGTTGTACGTCCTTTATCAAACATCTTCTAGACAATGTCTACAGTAAGTATGCAGACATGGAAGGATGCGAGGGCCCTGGTACTTCTGATACCGAGTAAATGTGAGTCCCCATAACTCTTACATGCTCACAACATGCAGGACATTTGATGGTAAACATTGTACGTCCTTTAGGAAACATCTTGTATGCAATTTCTACAGTATGTGTGAAGACATGGAAGGATTCGTGGGTCCTTGTACTGTTCTAGACAAATAGGACACGTGGCTTGACCTATTGCTGATCGATAGATTGGTTGATATCCATTGATGTTGTACAAGGAAGACACAAACCCATTGACACGTTCTTCAAGAACATGTCATTCTTCCCTTCCGCAAACTTCAGATATCCTTCTATGGAATACGAATAAGCCAGCAGGCTTCCAGTGGCGAGCCCTCTCACTAAGTTTGGGACAAAATAGCAAAAACTAACGAAACCACGCCACTTTCCGAAGTTGTCGCTGAGGTACCTACGCTTTTCTATAAGAAAGGTTACCATGTTAATCATCTGTAAAACCATGCCCTTATCTGCTTAAATAATTACTTGGGCTACCTGTGGTAGCACAAGTCTTAAAATGCAAACGCTGTGGTCGTGTCACAAATCTAGGCCCTCACGGTCGTGCCATGTGAAACCATGGCAACATGCTCATGTGCGAGGACAGTAGCACTTCATTTCAGTAGCACTTCCAGTGAAATAGCATGCAATAAAATGTAAAATCAGTATTTGCCATAACTATCTGAAAGGAAACGGTCATTTTCAATTGCATTTTGACAATAATAATAATAATAATGATAATTTCTTAAAAAACGCATTAAGCAAAGTCTCAATGCTTTTTACAATGATAGACTTTGTGCATTAGTAGCCCAAGTGAATGCCTACAAGGGCGTGTTTTCCGGAAAAGCGTGACACCGTCTGCAAGTTTTAAAGGCGTCTCTCTCCCCCAATGAGCGATTAACTCTGGTCGGGAGGCTGTCACTGATCAATTTCACGCCTAAGATGAAATCACTGCCACCCATAGGCTCAAAACCAGCTACCAGCTATTGCAGCTAGGTGCATTAATAGCAATTGGCTCGTGCCGCATTCCGAAGAATTTGGAACGGAAACTGGCGTGGCGTTCTAATTCTGACAGTTCCCTGATTTGGCAATGCCCAGATTGTCTTGGACACCTTCAAGGCCACTGAACCGTCGAGCCCAAGCGAATTCACCAACAAGCAGCGGACTTTTAATCGCTTCAACAATATTTTGATCAACAGACTTGTGCATACTTAGGTGCAACTTGACTTTCATGCGCGGAATTATCTCCTCAAAGGAGCTAAGACCGAGACCCCCATGCTTGACAGAGATATAGAATAATTCCGCAGGCAGGTCGTGACGCAAATGCAGCATGGTACGAACACTCCGTCGAATTATTCGGTCGACCTCACGAAGCTGAGTCATAGTTACTCTACCCACTCGGAATCGGTACAGCATTCTTGGTATGATGAACTGTCTCACCATCACTAGTTTCTGCTGCGGCTTCAGCTGCGCCTTCTTCACTCTAAGACACCACGTCTCTACATCGCTGAAGTCAGATCTTATTCGTCCTCGTGCGTCATAATACAACCCAAGATATTTTACAGCATCCACAATAGATAACTGCTTAATATCTGCTCCATGTAGTTGGAACGGTCGATTCGTAATGACCTTCAGAGTCTTCCTGCGTTTGGCCTTAAGCATCGAAATCGTTCGACACTTTTTAGGATTAAACGACATCCCTTTGGATTGGAAGAAATCCTTGGCTTGTCTAAGCATTCGTTCTAACCCTTCCGGGGTAGAATGGGACAGTACCAGATCGTCCGCAAAGGCAAGTCCGGTGGACTTATCTCTTCCAAATTCGTATCCCTCCACAAGTTGGTCCAGAAATTCATCCATAACAAGATTGAATAAAAGCGGTGAGAGGGGGCAGCCCTGCTTTACACCTGAAAGCATATAGATGGTATTTGTGGTCTGTCCCCCCACGGTCACTTGGGTCATGGACCCATGGTAGAGATCCCTCACTACTTGAACAAAGAACTCAGGCACACCTTTTCTCCTTAGCGCTCTAAGGATAGTGGAGTGTGGCACTGTATCAAACGCTTTGGCTAAATCTAACCAGGCTAGGTTGATGTTTTTCTTACGCCTCCAAGCATCGTCAATCAAAGCAGCGAGCAATAGAACACTCTCTGCACATCCGTCCCTAGGGACGAACGCCCTCTGTCGAGGATTGATTGGGATACTTACACTGAGCCGGCTGGCCCAGAGTTTGGTAAAGAGACGCAAGAGAACCGAACCTAGTGTGATTGGCCTCCAGTTGTTGACATCTCTTAATTCCTCGCAAGAACTGGTCTTCGGAATCAGAGTCGTTCGATTAGTCTTCATAAAAGTGGGAACTCTAGCTAACGCACCCCACATGTTGAAAATGTTACCCAGCGCTTGGCGTGGGATTTTTCGCAGGACCGAGTTGGTTGCCCAACTGTCTGGCCCTGGAGCACTACGGATCTTTAACTGTCGTACGGCCTTTTCAATCTCATCAAGGCTGAAAGGTTCAGCTAAAGTGTCCCCGAGGGGGCACTCTTGCGGGACGTACGGGCTTTCATCAACAAGATCAGGACGTTCGTATCTGTCCTTGAAAGTTGCCTCAACATCTTCAATATTCGGTGACGGTGTGTCAGTGGCCGCCTCGTCCAATACTACAGCAGCTAACTGTTTCCGACTACGTCGGAAAAGTTGCTGATTACGGTGATATAATGCACGTCGGCGTCGGGTTCGTCCGGTGGCACCTTCCTTACCCTTCGCTGCCGCACTGGTCGTTCTGTACCGTATAATGGATACATCAGATTCGATAGGGTATCAAACCCTTTGTCACAATCATTACTCTCTAGAGCTGTAATGGCATATACCAGAGATCCCGCTATAGTGGCTTTTGGCCTTAGCTCACCATAGAGTTTCCGCTTGAGTACATCAATTAAGAGGACCCGATTGGACAGGACCTCCTCATCAGACAGGTCTCCGCTAAATGAGGTTTCGGCAAAAGAGGGTGGTCCATCAGGAAGATCTTCAGTAACCTCTACACCAGGTAGAGGATGAATCTCGTCCTGAGATACCTCGATGGATTCCCCTATCCCAGCTAGGGGTTGGATTTCCTCATCAACTTCCTCAAGTTGTAATTCTGAAGACTCCAGGTCTTCGAGAATTCGTTTGTAAGCGACTGTCTTTCGAACCGAACTGATGGCCTGAACGGTTCGTCGAGGAAAGAGCAGATTGAGTTTGATATTAATCTTGCCCTGGCCCTTTAACTCTAAGGCTCTGGCGGCTAGCTCTCGCAAATCGTCAATATTCCATTTGCCCCTATTAGATGGGTCAGGGAGCTCGTCATTGTATTGGACAGGATGCTTTCTCTTGCGTTGGAGTTGAACTCCTGCGAAGCTACGAAAGCTCCGTTCGCACTCCGGAAAAAGGTGTCCTTTGTCCGGTTCCGGTTCCTGTGCACCTTTGCACTGATGGTGATGTCTGCTGATCGACGTCAGTTTCGGGAAGGTTACGCTACACTTCCGACAGACATAGACACCATCCTCCGGTCCGATCTGTTGGTTGGTCTGCAGATGGCGCCGATAATTTCTTAAAAAACGCATTAACCAAAGTCTCAATGCTTTTTACAATGATAGACTTTGTGCATTAGTAGCCCAAGTGGATGCCTACAAGGGCGTCTAGTTATATTTCATTGTGACAAGAAAATAATAAACTCTAAACAATCTGTATAATAAGTATGCAGACAGGGAAGGAAGCGAAGATCCTTGTACTGCTGATATGGTGTAAATATGAGTCACCATACCTCTACATGTTCACAACATTCAGGACATTTGATGGTAAACGTTGTACGTCCGTTATCAAACATCTTCTAGACAATTTCTACAGTACGTGTGAAGACATGGAAGGATTCGTGGGTCCTGGTGCTGCTGATATGGTGTAAATATGAGTCACCATACCTCGACATGTCCACAACATTCAGGTCATTTGATGGTAAATGTTGTACGTCCTTTATCAAATGTTGTAGACAATGTCTACAGTACGTGTGCAGACGTGATAGCACCTATTGCTGATAGATAGCGAGCCAGTGGAGAGATTGAAGAATAGGAGCTATGTAGAGATCATGAGGAGTTATTGTGACTGTGCGAGCAGCGGTAATCTTTGGATCTTTTTTATTTCATATGAGCACAGACCAAACAAAAGAGAATGACAATGGTCAGAGCGAGAATTAACAAAAGGATGAACCAAACATTCAGCTGTTTTTTGGTCAGGAAATTTGGAATCTTTCGGATGTTTCTTACAGCAAAATATGCTGAACGATATATACTACTTTCAATGATAAATTCTTGTCCATTGTAACACTCAGATCGCGACCTTCAGGCTTAGGAGATATAACATGAATTGAGCCTAACACTACTGAAGAAGATATGGCATGTGGAAGAAGACGTATAGGAAGAAGAAATACTTGATTTTGTGAGCAATTACCAATTTATGGTAAAAAATAAATATGTCCTACATGACGCTCAAATATATTCAATCAATGTTTTTAAGCTTCAGTTTTTATGTTTTATATGTGCGTATTTCAGTACATTGTGAACTCGACTGAAGAATTTGCTTAAGGTGGTTCCCGCATAATGATTGATCGGTTTGTCGTATTTTTTAACTTGCTCGCTTCGCGTCAATATTGCTTGGATTTTATTGTGCTTAACACAAATACTAATTCAACTATTCTGCCTTTCGACGGTGTACTCAAAATTATCATTGTAAGCCGCGTTTGTGAATGTCAGCTGATATTCAAACGACACTATTTTCACTAAAACTGCTGCCAAGCGTTATTCCCTCGTACGATTTTTTTTAAACTTCGTGAACTGCCTTTTAAGGTCCCTAGTAATGTTCTGACTAGGTAAGAAAAAAATTGTTCGAGCCGAAATCACGTAACAACCGACAGGTCCAAATTTTGACAACAAAAATATGAATTGGTGATTTCGGCTCGATCAATTTCCTTCTTACTTCGTCCGAACATTACTAGGAACCTCAAAAGGCTGTTCACGAAGTTTAAAGGAATAACGCTTGGCAGCGGTTTTAGTGAAAATAGTGTCGTTTGAATATCAGCTGGCATTCACAAACGCGGCTTACAATGATAATTTTGAATACACTGTCCAAAAGCAGAATAGTTGAATTAGTATTTGTGTTAAGCACACTAAAATCCAAGCAATATTGACGCGGAGCGAGCGAGTTAAAAAATACGGCAAACCGGTCATTCATTATGCGGGAACCACCTTAAATAGAATGACTGGGAATTGTGCAATAACAATTGTTAGTAAGAAAAGTATAAAAACAAATACAAGTTTGGCATTATGTTCTCCAACTACAAAAACAATATAACTACGAAAGAGATTAATTTATTGCATTCCCAATCCGTTGATGATGAAGAGCCATAACCCATTAAAGGACTCACCCAAAGGATGTCAGCCTGAGCGCCAGCAATCCAGCTAGGGCATTAGTCACCCTTTTAGGGTATCATGCATCCTCGGAAACCCAGGGGCTTTAGGGGGAGGGGGAAAGGAAAGGGAAAGAGGGAGAAACAGCCCCTGGGGACATACTCTTACAGAACGAGTTCCAGAGAAGGTTAATGGGATTAAATGATTTAACGATCTGTTAACAAAAACTGCCAATCCAAATCAATTATCACTTTGAAGTTATCACTGAGCCATTGTTAACATGGATACAAACTGATGGATCTCGCTAAATTATATTCTATTCTACGCTTGTTGTCGTCCGGTTGTATGGAAGAAGTTCAGAAAACCTCTAAAAAGGCTGTTAATGACTGCTTCCATGTTTGTGGCAAAGAATATCTCGATAAAAGAAGAAAAAGAAATGTTGAAGATTTCGTGATTATTAACGAGAAAGTTGACCCCAATGTTCCTGTATGGAAACCTTTTGTGCTCTTCGTTTTGAAACGAGAGAGAAACTCCCCAAAAACGGCGCCAGGGAAAAACTATGGATCACATGCAGAAAGAAGGGAAACGACTGCATTTAGACTACATATTGCCATATGGGAATCGTGCACTTTGAAGTTAAAACGGGCTACCGGATGTCTTCACACTATCTGTCATCGTGCAACGTACCGCTCTTTGCTGATTGGCCACAAAATATTTTTGTGGCCAATCAGAGCACATCTCATTAACTTCTCTGGAACTCGTTCTGTAAGAGTTTGTCCCCAGGGGCTGTTTTCCGACCCCTTTCCTTTTCCCCTCCCCCTCCCCCCCTACAGCCCCTGGGTTTCCGAGGATGGGTATCATGAGGAATGGAAATATATTATCCCTAAACTGACTAATGGTCAAGGAATCTTTAATCTTTTAATCATTATAATTGCCAAATAGCAAGCTAATCTAAAGGCATACAGATATTGTTACTTAGGCAGTAGATTTTATATTATTTACAGTTGACTCAAACAATGACAATGATGGGGCATTTACAGCCTCGTTTTATGTTCCATAAAAGGTATACACCCGGCAAAAAAAAGAGTACTTATAAGGATTAATAAAAGATGGTAAAAGCTTATATCGAGTAGAGGGTCAAAACAAAAAGGAACTAATTAAGTAATACTCTGCTTAAGAACGATGGTGAAACAATAGACCAAACTCACGAGAGCCGTTGAATCTCAAAAGCGATAACTGAAAAATCGCATTGGATATGGCGTGGTGATTGCCTTTCTGAAATATACTGAATAATACTTCAAACATAGTATTACCTGGTACTCTCCGGTTAAGCGGTTCAGCTTGATTGGTTGATATCCATTGATGTTGTACACAAGGAAAATACAAACCCATTGATACGTTCTTCAAACACGTTCTACGCTATTGACATGTTCTTCTGCAAACTTCAGATATCCTTCTATGGAATACGAATAAGCCAGCAGTCTACCAGCGGCGAGCCCTCTCAGTAAGTTTGGAACAAAATAACAAAAACTAATGAAACCACACCACTTTCCAAGTTGTCGCTGAGGTACCTACGCTTTTCTATAAGAAAGGTTACCATGTTAATCACCTGTAAAACCATGCCCTAATCTGCTTACATAATTAAATTTCATTGTGACAAAATAATAAGAAACTTTATTAGACACCTTTGGCGAAAGAATTACCATGGTTTTATAATCATGAAACAGGATGAGATGGACATATTGTACCTTGTAAGTAGAAAGAAAAAAACCCAGTGGTGCTTGCGAAGGAAGAGGGTATTTTGCCATGCCTCGCAGCTACAGCCTGGGGATGTCATGCTCACAACATGCGTCAGGTTTTTTGGGTTAGTGCCGCTTTTTATTAAGAAAACACTGTTTTCCCATTCAACGGGTTTGACAGAACCCTTTGACAGAACCTTGAGGATTGTTTTTTTTCTCAACGGGTTTGACACGTAGGGTGTTGTGGGCAGGACGTCTAGTAATTCGGCCAAGACAAGTCAAAATAATAAAAGGTCTTGCTGTTAAGACACAATTTACAGTACATTGTATAATATATCAGGATTACATGAGTTAAATAATTATAGAGAATAGAGATAAATCAATACCTTTCTATAGTCCTTGGCCTTTCTACCAGACATCAGAACAAACAGCAAAGGTACTTGCTTGACACATTTGCCCTGCCTAACAAAAATGTTATTGTGTGATGGGATATCTGCAGAGCTTAAACGTGCCATCGATGTACCACATTTTAACTTCAAAGAGGTGTCATAGTTTCTCAGTTTCTCTGAGTCCATAAAAATTGTGCATCACACATTTCCGTTTGATCCTGGTGGAATATTCCATATTCTTTAGAGATTGACTCAGACATTTATCCCCAACATGACATTCCTACCATAATCTTTCAATACTAACTGAATCCATAAATAGGAGGGAACAGCATTGCAAGGGTTTGTCATGATGATGACTTTATTTACAATATTGTATTGTCACGTTTCACACATGGGAGTGTATACATTTTTTCTGTTGTCAACAATGAATGCCTCCTATACATATCATCATCTTTGAATCTGAGAATACAGATTCTATGCTGACGCTTCGCCGTATGGGCCATCACGGCGACAATACTGAGGACGTGAGGGACCAGCTTGGGCTGACGGAACTGGCGTCTTGTCAAGAACCTTGAGGATTGTTTTTATTTTTATTTTTTTATTTTTTAAATATATATATATTTATTATTATTATTATTTTAATTAATACAATCATTTGACAAAAGACAGTTACAAGAATACACGAAGGAAAAGAAAAACGAGCTACAAGAGTATAATAATGCTTTTACAATGTTGATTAAAAGAAATCTAATATATTTGAATAAATGAATACTGATGTAGGTGGCAGACAGCTAATTTTTAAAATACTAAAGTAGAATGTTATTTTTGCTCAAGAAATTCGAAAATTGCTGAGTCTTTTGCCACCTGAGCTCTAACCGGATTGCCTAATAGGCCCAACATGAGTCGAAGAAGGGAAGCATGAGGAAGAACAGAATTGCGGGCTTTAACCTCGTCCAACACAGCCGCATACTCATCGGCTTTTTCATCAGCAAACCTTCTAGCCACTCGAACTAAGGCCTCCAGGAGCTCAATGGCTTTGAAGGGGTCAAACAGTAAGTGGGGTCTGTTAATGTATCGGTGTAGCAATTCCAAAACTGGAGCTGTGGTCTCCATATTCTGTCGAGCTTCAAACTCTTTGAACTTCCTTTCAAGTTCTGCAATTTTGTCTTGTGGCTGAATAAACGCTGAAAGAAAACAAAATTAGGCTGACGTGTGATGCGCTAACTAAGGGGGAATAAAGGCTTTGTTACTCTAAAACGCCGCAAAGTAAACTATACTTAACAACATACGCATTCAACAAAGAAGGGTTATACAATACTCACATAAATATGCAGCGAAAATTATGCAAAACGTATTAATAATAATACTATAGGAAAGTATTTTTAAATATATGACTGATTTCTAGAGAAATGTTCTAGACAAAAATAATGCATGGCTATGGCATTGTGAAGCTGGATGCACCAGCGGCACTCAAGTGCATTCAACAACTTTTATAGTTCTCAGAAGTGCGTTATTTTAGTTATCTATCATCTATTTGTTTTATAATATAAAAAGTCGACAATGATGGAGTACATCATTGAAAAAGACCAACATTCTGAGGAAGACAAAGCCAGCATGATGATGGTTTTGCAAACTTCAACTAAAATGTTATTCAAAAACACAACAGAATCCTCAATTTCACTACTTTTGTTAATGGGTAATGATATTGTGTTGGTATGCCAAAGTTCATTGTTCCAAGAAGAATTATAAATGGAATCTTCACATGGAGTTAGAGAGCCAATCCCAAACTTTTCATTTGCGATTCACTGTTAGAAAACAGATTGTTCTTTTCCTCTAAAACAGGTTGCACTGCTTCACCCAAAACATGCTTTTTAGTAGTTTTCCCTAAAATAGATCACTGAAATGAATGATATGATGAAAGCAATTTGATTTTTTTGAGTTGACCGTCAGTTCTCGATTTTTTCGGACATTTGCTCTAAAAAAGTTCATTGTTTATTTGATTTGGGTTACGCGAGGTAGCGAGGAATTCTTGGAACGCGATTACGTGCTCAGTGAAGGCTTTGTTTGCTGCCAAGCGTAATTTTTCCTTTACCACAGAACGTAACTCTAGTCCCTTTTTTGTCATGGTTCTGGAACACGCTCTCGACGCTTTGTTCAAATTTGTAACATTTGTAGCGTTAATGTTTTTAGAAAGTAGAGTTTCACTAAAGCCAATGTCTGTGGTCTCATCTTCCAAATCAGCTGTTTTTGCCTTTTCAAATTCTCTGTCCGATTGGCTCATGACGTTGTTTTTGGCGAAGATCCACACAGTGATCAGTGACATAAAATGTTGGTTCTCTTTATTACATGTACATACGTATTGGCAATGTATGGTCAACTGTTCCTTACGATTTAATAATGACATTCATTAATTCATAATACATTGCTGAAATCACTCCATGAGTGATTTACCTCTTGATATTCTACCAACAATGTTGTATTGTCTTGAATGCGTGTTCTTCGTTGTTTCCTCTCTTAATAAGTATTGGAACGGACTTACTTGATTTTATTTTGTTTTGGTTGAGTGATCAACTGTTAGGGACTTGCTTGCTTGGCTGGGTTTGGTTGCCTTCCAGTTCTGGGTACGTTGTTGAAGTCCTGAACTGGAATTGAAAGTAGAAATTGGACTGTAGCGGCATCAGCTCTGGTGGTGGAGAGATCCGTGAAACTATTGGTTGGTGTTTGAAGAAACAACTCACAAAATTCACAAGGCTTGTTTATTGTGCTAAACTGTTTAACAGCGAACCTGGTGCAGGACATGTATTTGACAATGGATCTAAATAGCTTCTAAATTTAACAGCAAAGGTTCCCATCGTATTTCTGTGAGCTTATGAGTTTACAAAAATGGGGTGCTGGGGGTAATAAAGCTAGTGTGTCAGTAAGGGTGGTAAAATTGCTAAAATATCTAAGTGGGTGCCGTTACATTTTCAATCAATCACTTTATTTTCACATATATACATATTATTTAAAAATATTACAATAAGAAAACATATGTATAGGAATATAGATGTGTGGAGAGCTTAACCCTTTCACCAAAACATTTACGCGCCGTTTCACCCCACAGAACGAGAAAACCAGCAGATTTCAAAGAAAAATTGTCACTTTCAAAAATGTCAAATTTTAAGCACGAAGGAGTCATTTTCATAAATATAAACCATATATTAGAATGAAAGAAGAAGAAATATATAATAGTTATAGTCTTGTAAGTTAAATGAAAGTCTGCATAATTGCTGTAATATATATTAATAGTTATAGTCTTTTGGGTTAAAGGGCAAGTGAAGTCTAAAATTGAATGATTTTCAGATCAAAGTATATCAAATATTATACTCGAAAATGCAAATTTTAGAACGAATTACGAATCTCTGTTCGCGAATTTCCTGTTGAAACTTACTACCTGGTGGCCATGTTGTGACGTCATATTGTCAACCTTCCACATCTCACCCTCTTGGTTCACTCGGTTTTGGCTGAATAGTTAGTGTATTCTGGCACACAGCAATGTATCATTTTACAAAGAAATCACAGAGACGTTAGGTGTAATTTGCTAAGAGTATCATTGAGTTACATGGAAGGTTGACGATATGACGTTACAGCATGGCCACCCCGGTAGTAAGTTTCAAAGGGAAATTCGCGAACAGATTCGTAATTCGTTCTAAATTTTGCATTTCCGAGTAATATTTGATATACTTTGATTTGAAAATTGTTCAATTTTAGACTTGACTTGCCCTTTAAATAAAGTCATAAAAGCGCTATGTCAAACTTCCATATTTATCTTTGACGAACTCAATGTTTTCAGCCGCAGATTATGCTTTACCAAAAGGGAGAAAATATCAAGTTGTCGATATATACATTAAGTTGTAAATATATACATCAAGTTATCGATATTTATACATCAAGCTGTAAATATATACATCAAGATTCAAATATACATCAAGTTGTAAATATATACATCAAGTTGTCGATATGTATATAGCAAACTGTAAATATATACTTCAAGATTCAAATGTACAGTCATTTGCACAAATTCTGGTCGCTAAGAAATATCAATATATCGGGTGCATTATGGGTAATTAAATAATCGAAAATTTCCCTTAAAGCGGGTTAACGCCATCAAAGTTGGTAGAAATAATTAGTATAATGTTTATTTTAGTCTTATACGTTTGTATTTTGCTTCATTTAATAAGTTAGGAAACTCAAAATAGTATTATTTAATTACCCATAATGCACCCGATATATTGATATATTGTGGCGGCCAGAATTTTTGCAAATGACTGTACATCAAGATTCAACTAATATACATCAAGATTCAAATATACATCAAGATTCAAATATACATCAAGATTCAAATATACATCAAGATTCAAATATACATCAAGATTCAAATATCACTAGGTAGCCCAAAGCCAAGCTCAAGCCGCTGTACTTTGCTGTACATACTGTACTGTTGGCGCCGATTCGTTATACTGTAGGCTCGGATAACGTGGACTGGAAGTTCTTCCAGCGCAATAAAAGAATTGATCCTATTACCAACCCGGAATATGATGTAGTACCGAGTTACACTAGAAAAAGAGCGCTACAAGAACGTGGCATGATTATCGATGGCTTATATATGGAAGTTGGTTCGGTAGTGTAGTCAACTAGTGCCGCTTT
Source organism: Actinostola sp. cb2023 (assembly GCA_033675265.1). Taxonomy (NCBI): domain Eukaryota; kingdom Metazoa; phylum Cnidaria; class Anthozoa; order Actiniaria; family Actinostolidae; genus Actinostola; species Actinostola sp. cb2023. The sequence continues at coordinate 110,505 of JAUJYZ010000910.1, read as the reverse complement.
GCCGACTACGCGGCGTTTGAAAGCGGCGACTAAGCTCATCCTCAACCGTGTCCGAAGGCAGTAACGGCTATTCGTAGGCTATGAAGCACTGGTGTTTATCTGTGATTATCTGGTGATTATCTGTGAATATTCAGCGAGACGAATATCGGTGAATATTCACCATAATTACTGAGCCTGAGGTGAATAATTGTTTTAGTATAATTTTAGACTTGAATATCAGATATTTTTAATTCCTTTGTCGATATTAAAAAAAAACCCGCACGTAATGACTGATACATACCGACACAGGGCGATAGGTGAATCTAAATTAGTCAAACTAGTAAAATTGCTTATGAGAATCAACATGTGGCTTCATTAGAAGACGAAAAATGAATCTCCTGAATTTGCATGCTCTCAAATTCTACGGAAAACTAGTCTATTTGTCAATAAATGTCATTTTACAGCTCAGCGATTAAAGTAAACAGTGTCAAAGAGCGATCAAGTGGATTTGAACAACATCAAACTTTGAGTTAAATAGCAGTCTGTTTGTTGGTAAAAAATCATTTCATTTGCTAAACTCAATTTTAACACAGACCTTATTGTGTTACCAACTTGCGTTTTTGCTGTCAGTTTTAAAACTCAATATCGTCAAGAAGTGAATGGCGGCAAGTTTGTGTACAATTAACGTAAGAAGAAAACAAAGAAAAAATATGTTATTGAACTGTTTTTCTAAAACACATACTCAATCGTTCTGAGATAAAATTATTAAGGGTAAAATTATTTGTTGAAATGTAGGACTAATAATGAGATCAACTTAGGAACTGTGCAGCACACTAACGAAGCGTTTCTTGTAGCTATGTACAAACTACAAATTTACAATATTCACGGCCATAATGTTCAACTGCCTAGAAAAGTTTTACCTCTTTCTCCAGCAAGAAAAGTGTTAAAGAGAAAACACTATTTTCTGGTATCTCTGGAAAGTCATCTTTGATATTCTAGGCGAAAAAAACGAGGAAACCGTACAAAAATACGACAAGAACTGCATTAAATTTTGCTCGACTTTGCTATTCCTGACTTTGTGCTCCAGTTGCCATTCATCAATTTATCGTCGTACAAACTTCAACTTCTTTTGAATTTTAGTTAAACAATGAAACCTGAAGAAACTGTCTTTGTAGAATTCTTTGTTTTTATTCCAAAATATAATTTTGTTTCATTTCAATAGCTTATTTACGCGACAGCAGCCAAAATGACATCCATTTTAGAAAGCAAACCTCATAATCACCTCTGGACCAGTGATTATTGTCTCTTAGTTTGGCACGGTTTTCTTTGTTATTCATAGGGCTTTATCTCTGTTATTGACCGGTTGAACAATAGACTAACTAAAAGCTCGGGGAGGGTTTTGATATTCAGCAGGGAAAGGCTGGGGTTGATGAATTGAATTGAATTGCTCATGAATTCACCGGGATGTATCCATATACAGGTGAATTCATAATGAGCAAATGCTATTCAATTCCATTTTCCTATCCTGGGTTCCAGAGGCACAGGGTAAGCCTTTCCCTGCTGAATATCAAACACATTCCTCACTCAGATAGCTCTAGCTACATGACAATTCATGGCAAATAATTAAACGAAGTCCATATTTCTAGCCTTTCAGCCATCCCTGACTAATTACAAAATACAGAATTAAATAATAATAATAGTAACGCAACATTTGACTGACAAACTCGTACACACCAAGCAGTGTTTCCTTTTGTGCCTTCTGGAATTCGTTTTTCGTTCATCTTGTCGAGCTGTTCGTCAGAAACAATGACGATACTTCGCTGTTTTGAGGAGTCAGAACATTTTCTTGAGATACTGATGCTGCAGAGCTGCTCGGTTCATTTCTTTCAGCAGAAATTGGCGGTAGTTCGAATTCTCCAAGTATATCATCGAGTATATCAACCAATGCCGGGAAGTGACTGTGACTGACTGAAAACGTTTGGAGTTGTAAATAAATATCCTTCATCGCTACTGCACGCCACCATTTTCGACGACCTTCTCCAAATCAGCAAAACTGACTGATTAAGTGATTATCAAGTAAAGTTTCAAATACGTGTTGATAAAGTTGAAAAATGTCATGAGATATCGTAATGCTCAGCATTACGATATCTCGTGAGAATTGTTATCAATTGTATTTGGTCGGACTGTTTTCTTTTCATCTCTTCGTATTCATAGCATTCATGCTAAATGAACACTCCAAAATATATTATAAAATAACTATGATATAACGCGCGCTCTGATTGGCCAAAGGATGCATATTCCGCGTGCTCTATGAGAGCACAATGCACGCGCGCGCAGATATTCAAACATTTTTGCAACGAACAAAATTGCAAACTTGCTTTAAAATCATACTTGTATTTTATAAAAGAAATAGAAAACTCGGCAGCTGTGCTCCATCGAGTTATAGAAGCACTTGGGAATTGAAAGAAGACTCGAGAAGTGCGAGAAGCACTCGGCTACGCCTCGTGCTTCTCCTAGCACTTCTCTCGTCTTCTTCCAATTCCCGCGTGCTTCTATAACTCGATAGAGCACGCTGCCTCGTTTTCTATTTCTTCACCAGAACATGCCTCAGATTGCTTTGTGCGAAAACCTTGTCAAATGTAAACTAAGTTAGATAAATACCTCGAACGTCGGCAATAAACCTATAAATCTATATATGGCTTATTGCGTCCGTTCTTGGAATTTTTCTCGTACATAATCACTGGACGGTCGACCAATCAGAGCGCACAAAATTCTATATTCAAGTCTAAAATTATTCTAAACTTATATATAATAAAACTATAAATCATTAATATGAAGAATCATCTGAATTAATCAAGAAAGTAAAAATATTTCATTTTATTTTTAAATATCATTAAAGATTTAGAATATTTCATTTGAGAAGGAAGACAATTCCGTAAGTCAATGATTTTGCTCCTAATTGAAAATTTGCCATAATCAGTTCTATTGAATTTTTTGTGTAGATTTTTGCGATTTCTTGTAAAAATGATCATGAACTTTATTATTTTCTACACTAATTATTTTTAAATATGGAGGAAGAGTATTATCGATAAGGTTGAAATTAAAGATTCCTATTAGAAGGTCATTAATTTGATAGATTTTTAATCTTTTCATTCTAGTAAAGAGATGAAGAAGATGGTGAAGAATATTGTGAAAAAGTTATGATTCTTAAAATTTTCTTTTGCAGTTTAAGAATCTTTTCTAGAAGGGTAGTTATTAGCCCAGACAATGTTTCCATAACAAAGATAAGGATAAATTATATATTAGTTTCAAAATTGTTTGATTACTTTCTAACCAAATATGAATATCTTTTAATTCCTCATTAATTTTTGTTTCCAAGAGATTTATATATTTTCCAGCACAGAACAAATATAGGTGATACTAAAGCTATTTTGAGTTATTTAAATGAGAGGTTAAACATATGAGATAAAGGGATTACTATTAACGGAGCAACATACTTTATTACTTTTATATTTATTCCGTCTATTCCGCAACTATTTTTAATTTGTAATGTATTTATTATTATTAAAATTTCGTCACATGTTCATTGATTGCTTGCCAGGTTGACTTAGGGTCATTAACTACGATGGCCCACAAGGGACATGCTGCAAACAAAAAAGAAATGCTGCAAACAAAAAAGAAATGCTGCAAACAAAAATGAAAAACACCAGCAAATAAAAAGACAAACGCTGCAAACAAAAAGACCACCCTTCTTGTTCTAATACTTTAGACCAGAATCATGAATAGAGCCGTCAAGTACGATAATGTCAGTTTAATACCGGGTTATCCATTGTTAAACCTGAAAGGGTTAAATCTCACCATCCCGTTGTCCAATAATTTGGCAATGAATGGGTATGATCTGACGTGGTGTATAGAAGATGATCCACAACTAAGGTATTCTGTTGCATAAAGTGTTAATTTCATACATGTATGTAAATATCGTTAATAAAAAAAATGTAAAAACCTATTTCTATCATTCATGTCCATAATAATGCGACACTGTTATTAAATTCTATAAAATCTTAGACATTCTGTCACTCTGTTTTACTTTGTTTTACTGCCGACAGTGGTTGATTGTCATAGATTGAAAAATTAATGTGACATTCTTAGTTATAGTTAAATTTACAGAAAATTATTGATATATGTACATTATTTAAAATAGTTGATTGTATAAAAATATATATGTCTATATGTAGATTCAAGATATTCATTACATAATTCAATTTATGTAGGATATCGATAGTCAATAATCAATAAAAAATAGTTATTTGCTTTCGATGGATATATCAATCTTGATGTTCACGAAATACTTGATTAATAAATAGGAATTGAGAATTAATAATGATTGTTGTAAATATAATTTGAAAAGGTCAATGTGAATCACAGTTTTTATATGTTATCGAATATAGGGCTTTTTCAGTTACCTATGGAGGGATATGAGCACTACTTGACTTAAGGTGACTGCGTCGAAATTCTAGACGCATTCGTCTGAAACAAAACTTCGGCCATAACTTTTTTAATATTCGCGTGATGGACTAGCAGACTTGAAGAAAGTTAAAGCTATTATTTGACAATATTACAACATAATTCGATTTCCCTTTCCACAAATATTCTTAGTGATATTGGAGCTACAATGGACCTTGTTCTCTCTACTTAAACGCGCTCAAAAAAAAAACTGTCCGATAGTTTTGCGTAAAAGTTTGTAAATCGTGCTCAATTGACTTGGTGAATATCCTATCTAAGTTTCAGCAAAATCGGCGAAACCAAAATCAACAAAATCAAATTCATGACTAAAATACATTACCAGTTGATTTTGGTTCCGCCGATTTTGCTGAAACTTAGATAGGATAAGATTTTTTTGAGATTTGTACCGTTTCCCAAGAAGCGCAACAGCTACTCACTCCATAAAAAAGATAACTCGTCTGATAGAAAGTGATAGATAAAAATGCTGGATAGATAAAAAGTGAGTGAGATTACTGAAGCGACTTACACTTGGGTGCAAGAGTCTACAAAGTAGGCTCAAGGGTTAGGTTTATACACCAAAGCTCGGGCGATTGCTATTAAGCGGGACGAAAACTTCGCCTGGGTTCACCAGAGGTCATACTCTCGCCCCGCCTCCTGAGATGAACGCCTTCCACAAGTCTATGCTGCCGAGCAATGCAGCTTTGCACAGGTCTTTCCTTAGCCCAGCCGGAAGTCCAAGATCTTTGAGGATCCTGTCGTTCCATTTGGGCCACACTCCCCTACTCCCGACGACTAAGCCGATGACGTTTAGTGTTGAGCAGAACCCCATTTCGATATACTCTTTCTTGAGGCAGTCATATTTCTCTTCCTTGTCTAATTTCACACTTTGCATGTACTGTACAGATGTTTCGTACGGACACGCTACGTCGATCACATTAACTGTGTCTCCGTGGTGAGCTACAATGTCTGGATGGTAATTCTTGCCGTCGACACGAATCCACGGTTCGAATAAGACTTCGGCTCCGAGTGTCTTAAGATGGTTGCCAACGATTCTAGCGACGGTGTTGTGCCGCTTACAGATGGAATTCTTCATTGCTGGGCAGCACTGAAGAACATGAATCGTGGTTTCCGGAAGAGCGTGACACCGTCTGCAAGTTCTAAAGGCGTCTCTCTCCCCCAACGAGCGGTTAACTCTGGTCGGGAGGCTGTCACTGATCAATTTCACGCCTAAGATGAAATCACTGCCACCCATGGGCTCAAAACCAGCTAGCCAGCTATTGCAGCTAGGTGCATTAATAGCAATTGGCTCGTGCCGCCTTCCGAAGAATTTGGAACGGAAACTGGCGTGGCGTTCTAATTCTGACACTTCCGCGGCTTTGGCAATGCCCAGATTGTCCTGGACACCTTCAAGGCCACTGAAGCGTCGAGCCCAAGCGAATTCACCAACAAGCAGCGGACTTTTAATCGCTTCAACAATATTTTGAACAACAGATTTATGCATTCTTAGGTGCAACTTGACTTTCATGCGCGGAATTATCTCCTCGAAGGAGCTAAGACCGAGACCCCCGTGCTTAACAGATATATAGAATAGTTCCGCAGGCAGGTCGTGACGCAAATGCAGCATGGTACGAATACTCTTCGAATTATTCGATCGACTTCACAGAGCTGGGTCATAGTTACTCTACCCACTCGGAATCGGTACAGCATTCTTGGTATGATGAACTGTCTCACCATCACTAGTTTCTGCTGCGGCTTCAGCTGCGCCTTCTTCACCCTGAGACACCATGTCTCTACATCGCTGAAGTCAGATCTAATTCGTCCTCGTGCGTCATAATACAACCCAAGATATTTTACAGCATCCACAATGGATAACTGCTTAATATCTGCTCCATGTAGTTGGAACGGTCGATTCGTAATGACCTTCAGAGTCTTCCTGCGTTTGCCCTAAGCATCGAGATCGTACGACACTTTTTAGGATTAAACGACATCCCTTTGGATTGAAAGAAATCCTCGGCTTGTCTAAGCATTCGTTCTAACCCTTCCGGGGTAGAATGGGACAGTACCAAGTCGTCCGCAAAGGCAAGTCCGGTGGACTTAACTCCTCCAAATTCATATCCCTCAACAAGTTGGTCCAGGAATTCATCCATCACAAGATTGAATAAAAGCGGTGAGAGGGGATATCCCTGCTTTACACCTGAAAGCATATAGATGGTATTGGTGGTTTGTCCCCCCACGGTCACTCGGGTCATGGACCCATGGTAGAGATCCCTCACTACTTGAACAAAGAACTCGGGCACGCCTTTTCTCCTTAATGCTCTAAGGATAGTGGAGTGTGGCACCGTATCAAACGCTTTGGCTAAATCTAACCAGGCTAGATTGATGTTTTTCTTACGCCTCCAAGCATCGTCAATCAAAGCAGAGAGCAATAGAACACTCTCTGCAGATCCGTCCCTAGGGACAAACGCCCTCTGTCGAGGGTTGATTGGGACGCTCACACTGAGCCGGCTGGCCCAGAGTTTTTGGTGTAGAGACGCAAGAGAACCGAACCTCCAATTGTTGACGTCTCTTAATTCCTCGCAAGAACTGGTCTTCGGAATAAGAGTCATTCGATTAGTCTTCATAAAAGTGGGAACTCTAGCTAACGCACCCCACGTGTTGAAAATGTTACCCAGCGCTTGGCGTGGGATTTTTCGCAGGACCGCGTTGGTTGCCCAACTATCTGGCCCTGGAGCACTACGGATCTTTAACTGTCGTACGGCCTTTTCGATCTCATCAAGGCTGAAAGGTTCAGCTAAAGTGTCCCCGAGGGGGCACTCTTGTGGGACGTACGGGCTTTCATCAACAAGATCAGGACGTTCGAATTTGTCCTTGAAACTTGCCTCAACATCTTCAATATTCGGTGACGGTGTGTCAGTGGCCGCCTCGTCCAATACTACACCAGCTAACTGTTTCCGATTGCGTCGAAAAAGTTGCTGATTACGGCGATATAATGCACGTCGGCGTCGGGTTCGTCCGGTTGGCACCTTTCTTACCCTTCGCTGCCGCACTGGTCGTTCGGTGCCGTATAATGGATACATCAGATTCGATAGGGTATCAAACCCTTTGTCACAGTCATTACTCTCTAGAGCCATGATGGCATATTCTAGAGACCCCGCTACAGTGGCTTTTGGCCTTGGCTCACCATAGAGTTTCCGCTTGAGTACATCAATTAAGAGGACCCGATTGGACAGGACCTCCTCGTCAGACAGGTCTCCGCTGAATGAGGTTTCGGCAAAAGAGGGTGGTCCCTCGGGAAGATCTTCAGTGACCCCTACACCAGGTAGGGGATGAATCTCGTCCTGAGATACCTCGATGGATTCCCCTATCCCAGCTAGGGGTTGGATTTCCTCATCAACTTCCTCAAGTTGTAATTCTGAAGACTCCAGGTCTTCGAGAATTCGTTTGTAAGCGACTGTCTTTCGAACCGAACTGATGGCCTGAATGGTTCGTCGAGGAAAGAGCAGATTAAGTTTGATATATTAATCTTGCCCAGGGGCCGGTTGCATAAAACCTGTACTTAAGTGTTATCTTAAGTGAGGCACTTAAGATTGTGTTACGGGTTTCCTAAAGCGTGTTGCATGAAGCTTACTTAACACATTCGTAAGTGAATTACTTAAGAGTGAATTTACGGGGACACTTAAGTTCTTGGTTAAGCATAAATATTTTTAATTCGTAGAACTCATAGAATTTGATTACAGAAATGTATAATTAACAAAACCTATAGAAGCTAATAAATCAAAAAGCTTTCAAAAATGAATAACATCGATTGTACAAAAATGTAAACGGATTACTTGATGAAATGAAGGAAAGTAAAATGAGCACATTTATCTATTCAGTTATTTGTGCGAGTTCGTCTTTTGCAATTGTAATTTGTAGGTCTAGTAATTGTTCTTTCTTTCTTAATACTCGCATTTTAATCTCATGTTCCTCTTTTAACTGTTGTTCGTACAGATTACTTATGATTGTGGTGTCGCCTGCTGCTCTCACTTGTGGACTTTTCTTTTCTTCTTTCTTTGGTTGTTGTGGCACATTCTCCTCCCAACTAATATCTTGCTCTGAGTTGAACTGCTCACTCGTCGTTTCCAAGGCTTCATGACCATCTGACTGTTCTCCATCTAAGCTATTCGTGCTTAGTTGCGTTGTTGACGATTCACCAGAGTCTATTCCCCCGTCTATTGACGTCAGTGAAGGGTTTTTCTTTACCAAGAATTTCGGTAACCATATCATCGTTTCCGCTCCACTCGATTGCACCGCCACCAGTCTTCATTTTCTTGTGATACTTTGCTTTCGTTGCTGAAGAAACGTCTTCCCACTTCTTTTTAATTTGTTCTTTCGCTCTTTTGGGGTATCCAGCTGCTGCAAGTTCCTCCCTAATTTTTAGCCATGCATCTGTCTTCATGTGAAAAGTTAATTTTTGGGCTTAGTGCGCCGAACAACGTCCCTTTAGATTTTCTAATCTTGTTGAGTAGAAATCTCACTTCATCTTGTTTGAAGTTCGGTGCTCGCTTTCGTGTTGGTCCATCATCACTTTCAAGCTTTCTTTTCGACATCTTCACTTACAAATTCTTGGTAGAAAAAAAACCTTGAGTAGATACTTGATTCGTACCTTTATATATGCTTCATTCAAATGCCCAAGTATTGTTATTCTGATGAGAGTCACTGTTTTTATAATTATGCGATTGTTATATAACCTTGAACCGAAAAAAGCGCCCGGTTAAACGCTTTGAGATTTTTGAACTTTATTGTCAGTTTTGAAAGGTTATGTCATCGCATTATGCAACGAAGCTTTGGACATAAATTGTTCTATTGTACAATTAGGGGGGTTATTTTGAGGTTATGTCATCGCATTATGGAACGAAGCTTTGGACATAAATTGTTCTATTGTATAATTAGGGGGTTATTTTGAGGTTATGTCATCGCATTATGCAACGAAGCTTTGGACATAAATTGTTCTATTGTATAATTAGGGGGTTATTTTGAGGTTATGTCATCGCATTATGCAACGAAGCTTTGGACATAAATTGTTCTATTGTACAATTAGGGGGTTATTTTGAGGTTATGTCATCGCATTATGCAACGAAGCTTTGGACATAAATTGTTCTATTGTACAATTAGGGGGTTATTTTGAGGTTATGTCATCGCATTATGCAACGAAACTATTCTTTATAATTTGACATTTTTATACAAGTGCAATGCTTTTGATGTAGTTGAGAAGGTAGTAAACGTTTCACTCTTCCAGCATGTACGATCTCCACCGTTTCCAAAATTTGCAGCATATAGCAGAACTTCATGAAAGGATTGAACAGAGACATTTACGTAGGCCTAGAGTATTCAGAGACAGAGAAAACCCATTAGATGTCTTATCTGATGATGCCTTTTTCAAAAGATTTCGAATGCCCAGAGCAAAGTTCTATGAACTTCTCCAGTATGTTCACGATGATCTCGAACACAACACTCAACGAAACCATGCACTTCTTCCCTCTCAGCAACTCATGATAGGCCTACGTTTTTTTGCGTGCGGATCTTTTCAACAGGTTATTGGTGATACGATAAATGTACATAAAAGTACTGTTAGCCGTACTATCCAAAGAGTTATAACAGCAATTCTCAAGCTTAGGAAGGAGTATATATATTGGCCCAGTGAGCCAGAATGCGCAGCAATTGCTTTAGAATTGCATGAACTGCACCATTTTCCGTGCGTCGAGGGATTTATAGATGGAACTCATATAAAAAATCGTGAAACCAAAACATCATGAAGTGGTGTTTGTAAACAGAAAAGACTTCCACTCTATCAATGTTCAAATATGCGGGAATGGAAGATTAATGATTACAGATGTTGTGGCAAAATGGCCAGGATCAGTCCACGACTCGCGAATTTTAAAAACCTCAAGTCTTTATGACAAGTTCAAGCAACAGCAATTACCACGTTTGCCTAATGGTGTGATTCTGGGTGACAGTGGCTATCCATTGTTAACATGGCTTTTAGTCCCCATTGTGGAATATCCAGCTATGACGGCATCCGAGAAGCTATATAACAAGACCCACAGATCTACACGCTCTATGATAGAGAGAATTATAGGTATCCTAAAGAGACGTTGGGCGTGCTTAAAGGAGCTCAGAATGAAGCCTGCCAAGTGTTGTGAAATAACTGTCGCCTGTTGTATTTTACACAATTATTGCCGTGATCTTCCAATTAATGATGAAGAGGGACAGTTAGACGACATTGGTCTTGATGACTGTTCTAATAATGGCCAAGAAACTGAGGAAACTGAGGAAGGAAAACAACAAAGAGCAGAGTTCATTAGATCTTTCTTTTCTTAATCAAAGTGTGTTCTGCATATTGTTAATTAGAATCTAGCGGCAGGAAAAATAAAACCTAAAAATGACAAACTTTGCTTGTCGAATCTTCTTTACATAAAATGTGCATACATGTATGCTGCAAAATAGCGCTAAATAGCACAATACTTTTTCCTGAAAATATATCTCCAAATTAGTCCAAATAAACACACTTACAATACAAGGCTATGATATGTTTATAAATTAAAAATATTGAAGGAAATTTTAAACTGAAAGTAAAATTTTCCATAACGCACTTAGTTTTACGGGACCTCTAGGGCTCCCGTAAATTTACGGACGACTTGTGCACTTAAGATATGGGCGCAATACGTTTATGCAACACCCGTATATGTCGTTGCATAAACAGCACTTAAGTGGTCACTTACGATAATCGTAAGATCCAATACTTAAGTGAAACACTTAAGTGAGCAATTAACTCATTCTTTGCAACAGTCTTAAATTACGAGTACACTTAAGTAGACTCGTAAGTTTTATGCAACCGGCCCCTGGCCCTTTAACTCTAAGGCTCTGGCGGCTAGTGCTCGCAAATCGTCTGTATTCCATGCGCCCCTGTTGGATGGATTTGGGAGCTGATCATTATATTGGAGAGGATGCTTTCTCTTGCGATGGAGTTGAACTCCCGCGAAGCTACTAAAGCTCCGTTCGCACTCCGAACAACGGTGTTCTTTGTCCGGTTCCGGTACTTGTGCACCTTTGCACTGGTGGTTGTGTCTGCTGATCGACGTCAGTTTTGGGAAGGTTATGCTACACTTCCGACAGACATAGACAGCATCCTCCGGGCCAATCTGGTGGTTGGTCTGCAAATGGCGCCGAAGGTGCTTATGGTCGGTTACGAGATAGTCGCAACAGCAACATATCTGGTTGTTCATCACAGGGTAATCGACCCTCGCTTTGGTGTTACTTCTTACAATGCTTGGGCCCTCGGTAGGAAGGCCCGTGATTGTCTTTCCATTTGTGTTTGTGGTCGCAAAGTAACTAGGGGTGGACGCGGCCAGCGAAGCCCCGCCCCCCCAGGACGGTATGATGGTAGCCGCCGCCCCAATAGCCTGTCGTCTGGAGCTGTCTCAAGTATTCGTGACTGAGCGGTTTACCCCCCCCAGCCCTTCCGGTTGCAGCCTGTCCTACCCACTGGTGATAGGATCGGAGGGTCTTGAGTCCGTGCTACCAGACGAAGAAACTAGCCCCCGCACATGAGCCAGCCCACCCCACCGGGGCCCCCCCCAAGGACCCGGTCCCGCGCCGAGAGAGCAACACGGCGCCACAACAGTGAGTGGTGTGCGGCGAGATGATTTTGATGTTGCTAATGAAATCATCCCTATTGGTGTCTGCGGCCCGAGGGTGCTTTCTAAAACGCCTGACAGAATAGTAAATCAATGGTTGGTTGGATCTGCGACTGCTAAGTATGGGTACCAGGACCTTAAAGGAGGGGTTCCAGTGGACTCCCCCCTAAGGTCTCCTGCAGCACGATGGTTTTGATGGAATTTTGGCGTTTTGAGACCGTACAAGAGTGAGGAACCGAAGCCCCACACCCAGATAGGTCAGGTTGCATACAGTTATAATATTGCCGGGGCGACAGACAATGATAGACATATAAGTAGTGTGTTGTAAACACTTGGGTAATATACCCAGTCTGCCTGCCCCAGCCAGTGATTCATGGTGGTTCTAGCAGCCGCAGATAGGTATCAATTCATCCAACAACCTGGTTGGGCACATCCTGACGCCAAGTCACCCCGTTTCCGTAGAAACAGGCTGTACCCTTGTAAGACAGACACCTTATTCAGGTGACTATCGTTGACCCCCATCGATCACAAAGTGTATGCGGGTTGCGACGCCAGCCGCTCCCCCAGTTTGATCAGGGGTCCCAAAGGGTAACAGCGACGGTGCAAGCAGGCCCACGGACGGGGTTAGTTTCAGCTTTGCAACCTAACCTTCAGGCCAGGTGCAACCCGCCACGTTGCACCTGGCCTGAAGGTTGGCAACTGTATCCTGGTGGATCAGGTTGCGAATTATGGCTTGGATGTCAATCGCCTCTGCACGTGGGGCAATGTGGTTCCGTTACCGATTGGCAAAGTCTTTATGTGCAAGAATCACAGAAGGTGTGTGCACATCGCAGAGTCATAGGGCATATCATCACAGAAGCGCTGAAGAGAAAAAATGTGATATAACTTTATGAAACGGCTTATATATAGATATATATTGATATTAAGTGATGAAGTAGACATCCCGAAACGTCTGTTCAACAAAACTTTGACTATAATAAGTATCTTGTGATTACAGTGAATACACTTGAATACAGTGATTTGCAGTGATTATATACAGTGAATACACGTGATTACAGTGATTATATACAGTGATTACATTGAATACAGTGAATACACTTGATTACAGACAGTGAATAAACTTGAATACAGTGAATACAGAGATTACAGTGAATACACTTGATTACAGTGATTATATACAGTGAATACAGGGTTTCTAGGGTGATATATAGTTACATGTATTATTTTATAGAAACGTAATCTCGCTATAAAACAATGCAATACTCTATCTTATTTTTTTTTTTTCCCCCATAATACGGGCTGATATTTTACGAGTTGCAAATGTATTTTTCCGAGTCCCGAAGGGACAATGAAAAATGCGAGTAACGAGTAAAATACCAGCCCGTATTACGGGCTGGTATTCCAAATAAGTTATTTATTATACTACTTTGAACGAAAAAAAAATTGTCCGTTTTGGAGAAAATTTATCTAAAAATTATTTCAAAACCTTTCAAGGTCCGCGCGCTCTTTTACAATAACAGACACATAGAATGACGAATCGCTCGCGCACGGATCCAGCGCGCGCTTGAAACGGTTGTTCTTTCAAACTTTATCCTTGCTTTTGGATGATTTTTTGACTTTGTTATTGTTAAAAAGAAATGGCAAGCGGTTTCCCATTGTCTGTACTCTGATTGACAGTGGATCTGACGCTACAAAATGTTCAAAACTTTGCAGTGAAACCGGTTTTAGAACTATGGTAATACGGCTTTTAGAACTATGGTAATACGGCTCCATATTTTTCGAGTTCTCTTGACCTTATAAGGTAAAATTACGTAATAGTAGTATAATAACAACAATTATTTCCTTTTCTTCGAAACACTAAAATAAAATCAAGCCAACATGTACTACCCAAGTATTCAGTTACGATGGTGGGAACAATATTAAACCCGAGATTAGTCATTCTCTATTGAAACTTGCATCTTGCATAGATTTTGAGATTTTGTACCGTTTCCCAAGATGCGCAACAGCTACTCACTCTATAAAAATGATAACTCGTCTGATAGAAAGTGATAAAAATGATAGATAGATAAAAAGTGAGTGAGTTCACTGAAGCGACTTACACCTGGGTGCAAGAGTCTACAAAGTAGGCTCAAGGGTTTGGTTTATACACCAAAGCTCGGGCAAGCGGTTTCCCATTGTCTGTACTCTGATTGACAGTGGATCTGACGCTACAAAATGTTCAAAACTTTGCAGTGAAACCAGTTTTAGAACTATGGTAATACGGCTTTTAGAACTATGGTAATACGGCTCCATATTTTTCGAGTTCGCTTGACCGTATAAGGTAAAATTACGTAATAGTAGTATAATAACAACAATTATTTCCTTTTCTTCGAAACACTAAAATAAATTCGTCCTCGTGCGTCATAATACAACCCAAGATATTTTACAGCATCCACAATGGATAACTGCTTAATATCTGCTCCATGTAGTTGGAACGGTCGATTCGTAATGACCTTCAGAGTCTTCCTGCGTTTGGCCTTAAGCATCGAGATCGTACGACACTTTTTAGGATTAAACGACATCCCTTTGGATTGAAAGAAATCCTCGGCTTGTCTAAGCATTCGTTCTAACCCTTCCGGGTAGAATGGGACAGTACCAAGTCGTCCGCAAAGGCAAGTCCGGTGGACTTAACTCCTCCAAATGCATATCCCTCTCAACAAGTTGGTCCAGGAATTCATCCATCACATCTTGATTGAATAAAAAGCGGTGAGAGGGGATATCCCTGCTTTAGTCATGGAACCCATGGTAGCGATCCCTCACTACTTGACTTTGAAAGAAATCGGTGCAAGCATCCCTTAAAAAAAAAAGAAAAATGCTAAGGATAGTTGTGTGGCCCGGAATCAAACGCCCTGCGGGCTAAAGATTGAATAATAAATCCCTAAGCATTCCCTTGCTTAAACACCTTTATCCGTATTAACACTAGAAATTCCCTTTTTCCACATTGTATAAAGATTTTGTCTTTTTATCTGGTGCTTGGTTTTTTTTTTCCTTCTAATTTTTTTTTGTTTTTTTTTTCTATGGACTTTTTCCATTTTTGTTTTTTTTTTTTTATCATCTTTTTTCTTTTTTCTAACTTTTTACTCGAAAGTAAATTAACTCATATTTCTTTTTTTTCTTTTGTCTTTTTTTTCTATTATTGCTCATTTTTTTTACAAGGTTGCCTTTTTTTATTATCCTTTTTTTTTCCATTGTTTACATTAATCTTTTTGAAATTTTTTAAATTTTGCTTTTTGTTTTTTTTTTTTATTTTTTTTCTTACTTGTTTTTGTTTTTTTTTTTCTTATTTTTTCCTTCCTTTAAGTTTTTGTACAGTTTTTTTCTTTTTTTTTTTTCCCCTGCAGTTTTATTTTTTTTGTTTTTTTTTTCTTTTGGTTTTTCTTTTTTGCCCTCTGTTTCTTTTTTTTACATTTTTTTTTTTACTGGTTACCAATTTTGGTTTTTGTTTTTTTGGCCCCTAAGTTTTTTACTTATCATTATTTTAGGGGTATTTAATTTTCGGTTTTTTTTGGGTTTTTGAATTTCTTTACTCCTTGAGGTAAAATCCCCCGAACCTCTTTTAAATTTTTACTTTTTTTTTTTCTAGGTTCATTCTCTTATTTTTTTTTCCCTTAATTTTAAAATACGACAAGTCCGCATTGCTGATCCGAGAAGACAAAAAATGCGTCAAAAGAAGTAAAGCAAAACTACCGTATAAAATATCAAAAAAAAACAATCAAAAAATTTAAGAAAAAAAAAAGAAGGAAAAAACAGAAAATAAATGAGCGGTCTAAAAACTCTGCTAGAAAAACGAATCTAAACAAAGCAAGATAGATTGACCGTTGCGTTTCCTAACGCCTCCAAAACAAAGAACAGAAAAAAAAAAATAAAAGGAAAGAATGAGCAAAAGAAAAAAAAAAAAAAAACTGGTCAGAAAAAACAAAGTCCCCCCTAGGACCAAAAGAATTGGGGGTGTCGAGGGTTGAAGAGTGGGGACGCTCACACACTGAGCCGGCTGGCTGCCAGAAAGTTTTGGTGTAGAAAGACGCAAGAATACAAAAGAGAACCCGAACCTCTCAATTTTTGACTGACGTCTCTTAAATTATTTCCTCGCAAGAACGTGTGGTCTTCGGAATAAGAGTCGTTCGGGATTTCGTTTCTCTTCCCTTTAAAAGTGGGAACTCTAGCTAACGCACCCACGCCCACGTGTTGAAAATGTTACCCAGCGCTTGGCGTGGGATTTTTTTTTCGCAAGGACCCGCGTTGGTTTGTGCCCAAACTACTTAATCTGGCCCTGGAGCAGCACTACGGATCTTTAACTGTCGTACGGCCTTTTCGATCTCATCAAGGCTGAAAAGGTTCAGCTAAAGTGTCCCCCGAGGGGCACTCTTGTGGGACGTACGGGCTTTCATCAACAAATCAACAAAGATCAGGACGTTCGAATTTGTCCTTGAAACTTGCCTCAACATCTTCAATATTCGGGTGACGGTGTGTCAGTGGCCGCCTCGTCCAATACTACACCAGCTAACTGTTTTTCCGATTGCGTCGAAAAAGTTGCTGATTACGGCGATTGGTCGTTCGGTGCCGTATAATGGGATACATCAGATTCGATAGGGTATCAAACCCTTTGTCACAGTCATTACTCTCTAGAGCCATGATGGCATATTCTAGAGACCCCGCTACAGTGGCTTTTGGCCTTGGCTCACCATAGAGTTTCCGCTTGAGTACATCAATTAAGAGGACCCGATTGGACAGGACCTCCTCGTCAGACAGGTCTCCGCTGAATAAGGTTTCGGCAAAAGAGGGTGGTCCCTCAGGAAGATCTTCAGTGACCCCTACACCAGGTAGGGGATGAATCTCGTCCTGAGATACCTCGATGGATTCCCCTATCCCAGCTAGGGGTTGGATTTCCTCATCAACTTCCTCAAGTTGTAATTCTGAAGACTCCAGGTCTTCGAGAATTCGTTTGTAAGCGACTGTCTTTCGAACCGAACTGATGGCCTGAATGGTTCGTCGAGGAAAGAGCAGATTAAGTTTGATATTAATCTTGCCCAGGGGCCGGTTGCATAAAACCTGTACTTAAGTGTTATCTTAAGTGAGGCACTTAAGATTGTGTTACGGGTTTCCTAAAGCGTGTTGCATGAAGCTTACTTAACACATTCGTAAGTGAATTACTTAAGAGTGAATTTACGGGGACACTTAAGTTCTTGGTTAAGCATAAATATTTTTAATTCGTAGAACTCATAGAATTTGATTACAGAAATGTATAATTAACAAAACCTATAGAAGCTAATAAATCAAAAAGCTTTCAAAAATGAATAACATCGATTGTACAAAAATGTAAACGGATTACTTGATGAAATGAAGGAAAGTAAAATGAGCACATTTATCTATTCAGTTATTTGTGCGAGTTCGTCTTTTGCAATTGTAATTTGTAGGTCTAGTAATTGTTCTTTCTTTCTTAATACTCGCATTTTAATCTCATGTTCCTCTTTTAACTGTTGTTCGTACAGATTACTTATGATTGTGGTGTCGCCTGCTCTCACTTGTGGACTTTTCTTTTCTTCTTTCTTTGGTTGTTGTGGCACATTCTCCTCCCAACTAATATCTTGCTCTGAGTTGAACTGCTCACTCGTCGTTTCCAAGGCTTCATGACCATCTGACTGTTCTCCATCTAAGCTATTCGTGCTTAGTTGCGTTGTTGACGATTCACCAGAGTCTATTCCCCCGTCTATTGACGTCAGTGAAGGGTTTTCTTTACCAAGAATTTCGGTAACCATATCATCGTTTCCGCTCCACTCGATTGCACCGCCACCAGTCTTCATTTTCTTGTGATACTTTGCTTTCGTTGCTGAAGAAACGTCTTCCCACTTCTTTTTAATTTGTTCTTTCGCTCTTTTGGGGTATCCAGCTGCTGCAAGTTCCTCCCTAATTTTTAGCCATGCATCTGTCTTCATGTGAAAAGTTAATTTTGGGCTTAGTGCGCCGAACAACGTCCCTTTAGATTTTCTAATCTTGTTGAGTAGAAATCTCACTTCATCTTGTTTGAAGTTCGGTGCTCGCTTTCGTGTTGGTCCATCATCACTTTCAAGCTTTCTTTTCGACATCTTCACTTACAAATTCTTGGTAGAAAAAAACCTTGAGTAGATACTTGATTCGTACCTTTATATATGCTTCATTCAAATGCCCAAGTATTGTTATTCTGATGAGAGTCACTGTTTTTATAATTATGCGATTGTTATATAACCTTGAACCGAAAAAGCGCCCGGTTAAACGCTTTGAGATTTTTGAACTTTATTGTCAGTTTTGAAAGGTTATGTCATCGCATTATGCAACGAAGCTTTGGACATAAATTGTTCTATTGTACAATTAGGGGGGTTATTTTGAGGTTATGTCATCGCATTATGGAACGAAGCTTTGGACATAAATTGTTCTATTGTATAATTAGGGGGTTATTTTGAGGTTATGTCATCGCATTATGCAACGAAGCTTTGGACATAAATTGTTCTATTGTATAATTAGGGGGTTATTTTGAGGTTATGTCATCGCATTATGCAACGAAGCTTTGGACATAAATTGTTCTATTGTACAATTAGGGGGTTATTTTGAGGTTATGTCATCGCATTATGCAACGAAGCTTTGGACATAAATTGTTCTATTGTACAATTAGGGGGTTATTTTGAGGTTATGTCATCGCATTATGCAACGAAACTATTCTTTATAATTTGACATTTTTATACAAGTGCAATGCTTTTGATGTAGTTGAGAAGGTAGTAAACGTTTCACTCTTCCAGCATGTACGATCTCCACCGTTTCCAAAATTTGCAGCATATAGCAGAACTTCATGAAAGGATTGAACAGAGACATTTACGTAGGCCTAGAGTATTCAGAGACAGAGAAAACCCATTAGATGTCTTATCTGATGATGCCTTTTTCAAAAGATTTCGAATGCCCAGAGCAAAGTTCTATGAACTTCTCCAGTATGTTCACGATGATCTCGAACACAACACTCAACGAAACCATGCACTTCTTCCCTCTCAGCAACTCATGATAGGCCTACGTTTTTTTTTTTTGCGTGCGGATCTTTTCAACAGGTTATTGGTGATACGATAAATGTACATAAAAGTACTGTTAGCCGTACTATCCAAAGAGTTATAACAGCAATTCTCAAGCTTAGGAAGGAGTATATATATTGGCCCAGTGAGCCAGAATGCGCAGCAATTGCTTTAGAATTGCATGAACTGCACCATTTTCCGTGCGTCGAGGGATTTATAGATGGAACTCATATAAAAATCGTGAAACCAAAACATCATGAAGTGGTGTTTGTAAACAGAAAAGACTTCCACTCTATCAATGTTCAAATATGCGGGAATGGAAGATTAATGATTACAGATGTTGTGGCAAAATGGCCAGGATCAGTCCACGACTCGCGAATTTTAAAAACCTCAAGTCTTTATGACAAGTTCAAGCAACAGCAATTACCACGTTTGCCTAATGGTGTGATTCTGGGTGACAGTGGCTATCCATTGTTAACATGGCTTTTAGTCCCCATTGTGGAATATCCAGCTATGACGGCATCCGAGAAGCTATATAACAAGACCCACAGATCTACACGCTCTATGATAGAGAGAATTATAGGTATCCTAAAGAGACGTTGGGCGTGCTTAAAGGAGCTCAGAATGAAGCCTGCCAAGTGTTGTGAAATAACTGTCGCCTGTTGTATTTTACACAATTATTGCCGTGATCTTCCAATTAATGATGAAGAGGGACAGTTAGACGACATTGGTCTTGATGACTGTTCTAATAATGGCCAAGAAACTGAGGAAACTGAGGAAGGAAAACAACAAAGAGCAGAGTTCATTAGATCTTTCTTTTCTTAATCAAAGTGTGTTCTGCATATTGTTAATTATAATCTAGCGGCAGGAAAAATAAAACCTAAAAATGACAAACTTTGCTTGTCGAATCTTCTTTACATAAAATGTGCATACATGTATGCTGCAAAATAGCGCTAAATAGCACAATACTTTATTTTAGAAAATATATCTCCAAATTAGTCCAAATAAACACACTTACAATACAAGGCTATGATATGTTTATAAATTAAAAATATTGAAGGAAATTTTAAACTGAAAGTAAAATTTTCCATAACGCACTTAGTTTTACGGGACCTCTAGGGCTCCCGTAAATTTACGGACGACTTGTGCACTTAAGATATGGGCGCAATACGTTTATGCAACACCCGTATATGTCGTTGCATAAACAGCACTTAAGTGGTCACTTACGATAATCGTAAGATCCAATACTTAAGTGAAACACTTAAGTGAGCAATTAACTCATTCTTTGCAACAGTCTTAAGGTGGGACCGGAGGCTAGTTTGATGTTCATTTTTGGTTGTTTTTTCTTCACTGATCGAAATAAATTACATTTCTGAGTATAAGTTCCGAGTTTTAGATATGGATATATTTATTACTTTGCGAGATATAAGCATTCAAAGTTTGGTATCTAAGAGAACATTTTCGCGGCAAAACAGAAGATCAACACTGCAAGACAAAGAAATCGATGTTCGTCGATGACAACGGCTTGTGCAGATTTTTGACAGATTTCGCACATTCACACCTTGGCATATAAAACGCTTGGCTGAGTTGTTCTCAACTTACTTCACTGAATACTCTACGTGAATAATGGCGCACACAAGAGCGAAGAGACAAGCTCTCGCAGATTTTGAACTTGCTTTCTCGAGCAACGGGTAAGATACACTATTAGCTAGTCCAGTTACATGTACATTGAAAATCATATCAAAATTACATAAGCTTATGATGATATAAATACTAACATTAGTGGCGTATTCAATGTTATAGATACAATCCAGCTCCACGTGGCCTTCGGGCAATCATTGAGAAGTTCTCACTCAAGAAAGGAGAAACGAACGAGCAAGGGCGCCGTCGGATATATAGGCGGATCTTTGGGATTCTTTGGGTGAGTTATGTTCGTATTATAAATGTTGTGACTGTCTTGTGCAAGACAAATCAAAATAATGTCCTTACATGTTTGCTCCTTTGCCGCCTCATGCCTCGGCACTTTGCATAGCCTTGTTTGCAATAGCGATAAGAAACACTCTGATTTATGAAAAGGCAACAACAAAGGTGGTTTCGCTTTGATAAATATCAGTGTTCTTTTTGCCAGAAAAAACAATTGTATGATGCGCCGTGTACGCACGTGTTATTATGTGACCGCGACTTTATTTATATTTATATGGCGCACAATTACGCTTCTTGACAAGAAGGTCACTGGCAATATTGTCAGAATTCAAAAACTAATTATATAACTGAGAAAGTGCATTAGTGGTGAAATTCCTTTCGTTTTTATTCAACAGCATGGCAACCACGTTGGCCAGGGTCATTTCACCCACAGAAACCGGGAGAAGTGCCCACTTACGTATATCCTGCCTTCTTGAAGGAGGCAATAAGGATATGCGTAAGTGGAAATATTCAAAACTTCCACGATCCAGAAGGACCAGGGGTATGTTCTTATTTTCTTTGCCCTATGCAATTATAGAATTCAAGCTCTTATATCGGCACTCTTTGAAAACGGCACAAAATACAATAGGTTATATTGTTATGCATATATACTGTGGCAGGGTATTCTATAATATACATACTTACCAGCTTACCTACGAATGCTCCAGTTTCGATATTTTAGTGACAATAATAAATTTGTGAGAACCCTAGTGTTGAAACTATAATATTCGATTACTATTTTGTATACCTGACACAGCTGTTTGAAATGATCCCTCCCCCTGAGAGAATACCATGATATAGAGTGACATCTATTCATGTTATAATAATCACAATATTTCACTGATAGTAACTATTTGTGCATTACAGGTCTACATAGTCACTGTCCAAGACCTGGCACAGACAAGATGGCCTGCCAGGAAATAAATAATTTTATTTCAATTTATGCAAGGAAACACATAAACAGCCATGTACATATTAACAATTTATTATAAAACACAATTATTATGTTTTTTTTCCTTGCTCTCTTTAGATTATATTTTTACCACTGTATAATGAAAAATATTATATACAGTTTATTTACAAATTATTATTTACAGTTACTGTTCGCTTACAAGGAATAAATTGTTAGAAAAATCAAAACAAAAGACAGATTGTCTCGCTTGCCAATTTTGTATATAACAAAAATTGCCACATGATAATAATTTGATTCCACCACTTAGATATAATAATAAATTGATGAAATCCATGTAATTTTGTTTGTGTTTATGTATATGAAATAAATATTATTATATTTATTACTTTGGATTTGTCTCTGACTTATAAAAGATTAAAAATATAGACATTTCGGTCTTTGATCAAAAATTCATCAGACCTTCATCAGTATGGAAAAGAAAACATTTTGTGTGAGCACATATATATTGAAACTAGCAGTGCACGCAAATGCCAGAATTACAAAAAAGAATCTTGATACAATTCTTTATAACAGTACCAAGCCTCTAGATAAAATGTATATATTTATATTTTTCATGCGTTTTTTTTTTTTGTTATTGGGGCAATCCTTGTGACTGCTCCTCATGTGGGATGTACTACCACATGACTTGCAGCGCTTGCCCCCAATGGACACAGTTGCTCCTTCTGGAGCAAGGACTGCACTGTCCACAAGTCGTAAAGTGGGGGCAGTTCCATCTTCAATGGCTCTTTCTGTGAGCCGTAGCAGCACATCTTCCTCCAATACTTGTTCGTCGTCATCCTCTCCATATGTATGCCGAATCTGGCAACTTTTAGTGTATCGCTTCCTAGTAAGGCAATGAATATTACTGTATGTTATAACATTGCATTTGTAAAAGGGTCATCTATGTATATTCAGTCAACTCTCTACATTGATACCATCTACCATAACACATGTCAAAGTTAGATGACTTTGTGTGGACCCTAGGGGGGGGGGGGGGGGGGGGGGGGGGGGGGGGGACTCCCACATAGAAAGTGGTGGGGATGCTCATTGGAAATGAAAGGAGTCTCTTCCAAGTGGCCATGGCATTAAATACCAAATCTAAAACAATAAGTACATTATTCCTTTGCATTTTGTGGTTGATTTGCGATGTCTCCAAACGGTTTCTCAAAACAATAAGCTGACGGACACCCTAAAAGGTACTGACTCGGCGTTCCTTCTAAATCTGACCCACCCCTCTCTAAGTGGTACCAAATTGCAGATTTCAAACCCAAAAAGGTATGACATGCATCTCCACCACTTTATATATGGGACAGGTCTCTCTCTCTAAGATAGACACCTCGCTAGCTAGATAACGTAAATGTGTGCAAACCAAAAAGTTATATATTACATAAAAACTCACCTTATCTTCTGCTCCTCTACCCGATTAACCTTCAGTTGAATCCTTCCTCGTTTACCTTCCAAAGTTTGCTTCTTTCCGAGTTTTACCATTCTTTGTTTGTTGTCGTCTTGGCACTGCAAATAAAAAAATAAACTAACTAACAGCCTTTGACCACAAAACCCTTACGAAGTTATATAAGCCCAGGACTTATAACCGGGATTAGATAAATGACTTTAGAGTCGGATCCCCTAAAAGGTTCACACAGGAAATATGTGAACCCCAAAACAATCGCCGATCACCCCTAATACCTGGACAAAGGGAGTACCCCCTCCCCCAGGACTAACAGACATTTGGGATATGTGAAATTTATTTACCTATTAGGCCCAGTTCAAATGTCAACTCCACGTGAATATATTGCACACAATAATAATATTATTATTAGGTTGGATACAAGTAAAGTTTGACATTCATAATGGGCCTAATTTACAAAAATGCATTTAAAATTACAATACATACCATTTGTTGAATGCCATCAAAAACAGGAAGGCCCATCCTTGAATATAGTTCAATAATCCAATGGTACTCAGGGCCCCTGTTCTTGTAGCACCACGTCATGCTGGACTGCAGCAAGCCAAGGTTGGTTGATGCTTGGTAGTGGGTTTGATGTAGGTTGATGTCTTTAGCCCTAAACTTAGTAAGTACACTGAACGTAGACTCAGGAAGATTAGAGTGTCCCTTCCCTAAGGAAGAGTCAATAACCTCCTCAGCCTTTTTAGCTCTCTGAGCACACTCAATCTCATATGCGAGTCCATGGAAGTCACACTTCAGGACATGAGAAGAGTGGTATTGCTCTCCAGAGCACTTCATGTCTGGGCAAAACCCATGTTCATCTACATCACACCCTTTACAAGAACACTTTACTAACGGATGAAATTCACAACAACCCCCCTCCCACTCATGTATGTCCCTGCTGTGATACTTGCCAAGGGTCAGCATGGTTCGCCTGTACTTGTCAGGGTCATTACCAGCTTGGACCACAGCACAAAAATGATTGCACTTGGCAGCCAGGATAAAATCCAGGTCCCATGCATCCACACGCAGGTCTGTTTCTAGTCGAAACATAAACATGCTTTTTGCCCGCACAACAACATTTCACCGATTGAATTTCAGGAAATGCTTCTTTGTGTATGGCGATAAGTTGGCTAGTAAAAGAGGACTTACTTTGAAGATCCTGCAATTTATTTCCATGAGCCCTCCCCACATGACCCGCACACAACATAATTTTGGATTCCGTTTCATCATGATATGAGTAACGAAATCCCTTTGCAGATGAGGAGTCTGCATCCTGCCAGTTTACTACCACGTTCATCCCTTCCTCCTTCGCTTTAGCCCATAGAACCTATGATAGCAATATAACATTGATATAAGAAAAAAATCAAAGTAATATCCGGAATGTGTAATCATTAATGGCCAAATACAAATGTATATGTCAATATTTTTAGAAAATATTGCTAAATTGTATTGCAATAATTTAACAATGTTGTTCTTTGGAAGGGATAAAATGGGTTAAATACTATTTATTTTGATTCATTCACTTCCACACTAACAAATGTAATGGCGAATAGAGAAATAGTCAATAAATATTGTTATCAGAATACCAAAATATTCTGATTATTTTTGCAATATTATTGATTGTTATTGAATATTATCATTCACATTATTTTCTACATGATTTTCATTGGTCGAGAGACGACTACGTCACTGCAGATAACTTCCTACGAATAAGTGTTTTTGTTCTCCTTGACAATGGCAGCTCTCCAGAGTTAATACTTTAGGTGAGAGAAAATAATGTGAATGATAAAACAATTTTTGAACTTGGTTTTTGTCAGTGGCTCGCAGATAATTAGTTGCCTCTGCCTTCGGCATATAATTATTCTGCTCGCCACTGACTCAACCTCGCCCAATAAATGCTAATTGTTTGCAATATTGAATCGCAAAATGCCAATATTTTATTACCTGAGCCAAGTGTCCTTCAGATGCTTTTGCAGTGCCCTTCCACAACTCCTCATCGCAAACATTGTCTGCACCTCTCATAGACAGATGGCCATAGTATATTAGACCACCTGTGAGATAGTTTTTTATGATAAAAGTGCAATTTTGACTGAAATATCCCCTTATCTGCCAACATCCATCACATGTGGTTACGGCACGAGACCAACTCCCAATAACATTGGGTGAGATAGCCTTCATTTGATTTTTTACATCATCACACATCTCATCTAAGATCTCTTTGATGTAAGGGAATGCAACATGTATAACATCTAAGTACGGCTTATCAGACACAACAGACAGTCCCAACCCCTTACCCAACGTTTTACGATAACTAGCATACCCATGACCACTAACAAAAAACGCTAAGGAAAGGGCTAACGACACCAACTGTCTCCTAGAATCCAAGGCTAACTGGCTGCTCTTATAGGCGACTTCCTCCAACCAACATCCTGAACACTTGAATGTCAAGCACAGACCACCGCCTAACCCCTTCTTTTCTGATGCAGTCAGAACAAGCTTCCCTAGTAGTAAACAGCAATGGTACAATGAGTTATAGCTTTACATGCAAATTAGTGTGCATAATATATATACCTTTACACTGTCCTTCCTTTGATGGGCACTTGAAATATTTATTAAAATCGCCAACAAGATTCAAAATACTTGAGGTTGTTCCCACAAACAACCCTTCTGGAACTGTTACTCTGAAACAATAGAAATAACAGCAAATCTTCAAGAACAAGCGGTATAAAACGATGCTGACATCAATTAGAATCATACATGACATATTTTAGCTATAGCATCTTATAAGTTAGGATGAAACCGTTAGGATGACAGGCTATACCGGCTCTCATTGACAATGTATCTTATACATGTAAGCTTATAAATTATATGCTTACGATCACTAATCTTCAACCTCGATTATTACACACTAACTGTGAGTAAGTTACAGTATACTAAGGGAATGAGTTCCCTTGGTCTAATCGAACATTGTTGAAATCTTCTCGATGGATAACAGCTAGCAAGAGAATCCAGAAAAATAATAATTTCACGTGTGTTTATGTGAACGATTTCATGTAAACTTACTCGCTTAGCGTCTGGTCATTCGCCCTTTTAGTAGGTGGTTCGTAGTCTGCATCGCTGCCCTCACTGCTGTCGTCCTTGGTATAGGCAACGGCATCCCACTGTCCTCTGTCTTCTAACATTGTTCGAACTTCGGTTGCCGTCTTCACCCGTTTGCCTTCGGGAGATGTAAAGGTGAAGTGTGTTTTTTTCACCACTTTCTCGTCGATTTACAGTCCATTTTAGACTTTCAAGTCTTTCAAAATCAAAAGGGATCCGAGATCCCACTCCACGACCACGGGATTTGTTTAAATCCATGTGTTTTTTAGAGTTTTAACTTCTTCGATAATAATACGCGTTCGCTGTGTAAACTTTAGTTGAAATATGATGTTTGTTGACCTGCATGTGGTCTCGAAGGTGTCGCGGAGGTGTCGTTGCTAGGATATGGCATGAACGGGCCATCTGATTGGTTTCGCGGGAAATCTTGTAGTGCGTATATGGTCGTTGTGACCATATAAAGAGTAGATTATTCAAGATAACCGCTGTATATTTATACAGCAGGCTTCACATGAACATGGAGGTTGTGTGAGTTTGATTTTGCTTGAAATCGTGGAATTATTCGCTTTATTTCGCGTTTTTTTGCACAAGTTGATGATACAAGCGTCTGGGAACTCATATGCTACTACTGAAGGATTTATGTGGGCGAAATATAAATTGCTCGACTTGGAATATACATAATGAAGGCTCGATTGGCCAGAGTGCGCCATCGTACGACACGTGGTGTTTATGTTACGAACAATATTCGGCCGAACACAATTTTGACCTCTTACATTGGACTTTATGACTCTGGATTATTTTTTTTTGTGGCGCACTCTGGCTAAAATGTGGATTGAATGGTCATCTATCGTTGGTATAATTTTTATTTTGATAAAATAAAGCAAAATGAAGATATCACAGGATTTTGACATTTCTATTGTTGTCACTCACCCTTCAAGAACCTTCAAATTCCTGACATAACTTAACATCTATCGAAAGAAATTCTCATTTTATCGCGATCTTTGCTTTATGTAGGTTACTAGTGGAGAGTTTCATGACGTTTGCGTTTATTACCAGCAAGTTTCAGTGTTTTCAAATACTGATACGAATTGATGCAATTTGAGCCGATTTGGCCTCCGGTCCCACCTTAAATTACGAGTACACTTAAGTAGACTCGTAAGTTTTATGCAACCGGCCCCTGGCCCTTTAACTCTAAGGCTCTGGCGGCTAGTGCTCGCAAATCGTCTGTATTCCATGCGCCCCTGTTGGATGGATTTGGGAGCTGATCATTATATTGGAGAGGATGCTTTCTCTTGCGATGGAGTTGAACTCCCGCGAAGCTACTAAAGCTCCGTTCGCACTCCGAACAACGGTGTTCTTTGTCCGGTTCCGGTACTTGTGCACCTTTGCACTGGTGGTTGTGTCTGCTGATCGACGTCAGTTTTGGGAAGGTTATGCTACACTTCCGACAGACATAGACAGCATCCTCCGGGCCAATCTGGTGGTTGGTCTGCAAATGGCGCCGAAGGTGCTTATGGTCGGTTACGAGATAGTCGCAACAGCAACATATCTGGTTGTTCATCACAGGGTAATCGACCCTCGCTTTGGTGTTACTTCTTACAATGCTTGGGCCCTCGGTAGGAAGGCCCGTGATTGTCTTTCCATTTGTGTTTGTGGTCGCAAAGTAACTAGGGGTGGACGCGGCCAGCGAAGCCCCGCCCCCCCAGGACGGTATGATGGTAGCCGCCGCCCCAATAGCCTGTCGTCTGGAGCTGTCTCAAGTATTCGTGACTGAGCGGTTTACCCCCCCAGCCCTTCCGGTTGCAGCCTGTCCTACCCACTGGTGATAGGATCGGAGGCTCTTGAGTCCGTGCTACCAGACGAAGAAACTAGCTCCCGCACATGAGCCAGCTCACCCCACCGCGGTCCCCGAGAGAGCGACGCGGCGCCACAACAGTGAGTGGCAACATACTGTAGCCTTTCTCTTCTCCATATATGATATATGAAATTATTCTAGCAATTACAAAGTTACTCTTGGATACAAAAGATTATCCAGTAAGATATCCAATACTCCCGTTCCTAACAGCGACTTTGTAACTTTTATTAGCTGCCATGACCAGCAGATAATAATAAAGTGGAAAAATACGACACTTTCAATTTTCTCATTTTGTCAAAACAATTTGCAAACGATTGTCTGAATTTGGTAAATTGGAAAACATGCATAGCAATTGCCATGTCCATAGCAACTTGCTACAAGCATCAAATTATAAAATCAGGTCAATGTGCAACTGTTTTACTCCCCTCTCACCCCTTTGGGGCTTGTGGCGTTTTACAAACATCGGAAGAGAATCATGCTCTACTCGCCCCTTCGGGTTTGCTCCGAGAAAATGTTCAATATCACAGCAAACCGAGTAAACAATATCAAAATCTACAACAAACAGAAGTATGCCGTGCTCCCTTGCATGGTTTTACTCGTTAACTGACTCGTGAAACGTTCTTAAAATTAGGCGATTTTTTTTATTTTCCTAAGTGTTTGTTTATAACAGCAACAGCGTACAATAACATATATTCTTTTTGTATGCTGTTAGAGCAGAGGATCGTGTTGTAAAACGCTTGATGGTAATATGAAACCCACAACCACGCTCTACCACGCTCAACCATCAATGTATATAGAAATATAATACTTCCCTTTTTAATACATTCGGTTGAGCATGGTTGAGCGTCTCACATTTCATATAGAGCACGGATAGTTGGAAATAGCAATAATACTTGTGGAACAACTCGACGATTAACACTCAGGGGTACTTTCCTCCGTCAAAAATCTCCACTTTGTTCTGTCATTGCAATTAATTTTTGAATTTGCTTTAAGCTTTTCGTTTGAAGATCTAGATATAGGTTAGTATGAGTATGAGTCAATGCACGCGGATTGGGTAACGGAAGTGACGCACGCGTACGGTAACTAAGCAAAAATATGTAGTCACCGTCAGTTATAATAGTAACAAAACGGATTCATTTTGTCGACAAAGGATTGGACACTACTTCAATGAACATCATTCAGAAAAATAATAGGAGTATGTGAGTGTCTATTATATGACATCCGGACCCATACATTGTGCTTGATAATTTTCGACTCCTTTGCTATCAGAATATCACCAATGAGCATAACTTAGAAAGTGCAATACTATATTACTTACTCAATTTAAAAATAAAATCGTAAATGCTTTGTTTTATAATCCATAATATTATTCAAAACGACATCCGAAAAAGCACTCGTATCTACATATCCTTTCCACACCCACCCCTCTGTCGTGACTATCGCTGTGTTAACTGTGTAATTAACAATTATAATTATCTACGTCATCTGCGCGAGATTGACTCTCTCCACGCTAAGTAGTTATGTACGCGAAACCATGTACGCACATCTCATAACGATGATTAAACTAGAGTCTTGTAACCGCACATCTCAGTCTGATTACACGTAACTAGCTAGCGGTTCAAGACATTTAGGTTTTGTATTGTTTTTCTTTCTTTTGTTCGTCTTTAATTTACCTGTACATTCCTTAGCTTCACTTCGTAATTTATTTTAGTTTACTAGTTTTAGGTGTAGTGTTTTCTGAATATGTAATTCAGTGTTCTCCTCGCCTTAGCGATGTAAGGCCAAACTTATTTTATACTATTTTGCGTTCTTCTCGTCAGTCCGTTGTAGCCAAATGTATTTGAACGAATGTAATAACGAAATACAGACGGTGACTCTTGACACTGACGATAGCTTTATTTGAACGTGGTTCACGTATCGAACAAAATCTTACCAAGCGTTCAAGGAGCTCTGCATTTCGAGCAGCATATCCCTCAGCATTAGCAGCAGGATTAGGAAAGTCACCAATTGGCAGTCTCCCAACAGCCGCGGCTGCAGCCATGGCGACATCCATGTTTACATCGAGACCCTCCCTCTTCCTTCTGCCTAGTTGCCACCAAGCTTCACTACCATTCTCTCTTACCATCTGATCCAAACGTACAGCAATGGAAGCAGCTGATAGCTCTAAACGTGGAATAGATACCTGCTTCAATGGTGCAATGCGGGACTTGCCAAAAACAAAGGCACAGTTGATGTCTCCTTTATCATTCGTATGTCTTATGTATGACACAGCAGTTCCAAAGTTTGGAGGCTTGAAACAGCGATCAAGTGAAAACTGTTCCAACTTGGGCAAATCACTAAGCCATTCATTCCATCTATTGAGTTGAATTTCAGGAATGACGTCATCCCAACCCATAGAACAAAGAACTCTGAGGATGGACTTGGAAGACAAAACGTAGGGGCATACAAATCCCAAAGGATCGTAAACAGATGATACGGTACTCAAAATACCTCTTCTTGTTGCAGGCCTTTCTTTGGGCTTGATCTGGAAAATGAACTCATCAGCTTCCATGTTCTACTTAACTCCCAAAGCTCTTTCAATGGGCAAGCTTTCTTTAGGAAGATCCAAATCTATCTCTTTAGCTCTTTCATGTAGAGGAATAGAGTTGATTACCTTCCTACTGTTACTGAGCCACTTGGTCAAGTGAAAGCCACCACAAGCGAGCAAACTGGATAAGCCTTGAGCTAGATCAATTGCTTTATCTTCAGACTCTACACTCTTTAAACAATAGTCCACATATAAATTTTATTCAACAATGTTAACGACCTAAACATCAAAGTTCTTTGCATTGTCTGTGGCTGTACGAAGCAAAGCATAATTGGCACAACTAGCACTCCAAACTCCTTCAAATGGATGGACTAGCATTTGATAATCAATAGGCTCTTGAATTGTATCGTTGTTAGGAAACCATAGAAAACGTTATGCATCCACATCATCAGGATTAACTCTAACCTGGTAATACATGGACTCGACATCAGACATTAAACAGCATGGTTCTTCTCTGAACTTTGTCAGGACACCAAAAAGTTTACTTGTAAGACCAGGACCTTGCAGGACTACGTTGTTCAAGGATACACTATGGTACTTTGCAGCACAATCTAAAACTATCAGGCTTTTGAGAATGCGTTACTGAATGGTGTGGAAGGTACCATACTTTGCCATCATCACGAGTTAGACGATCATCTGGAACCTTTCTTTTCCAAAAGGCCATCCATAAAAGTAGAATACTTATCAAGCAACACTTCGTCTTTAAGTAGTCTTTTACTTAGCAGGCGTAAACGATGTTCAGCAAGTGGCTTGTTGTTAGGTAGACCTGGTGACTCACATTTCCATGGTATGGCTATTTGGTAGTGACCATCCACCAAGCTCACTGAGTTATCATAAATCTGCATAGCACGTCTGTCATCTTGTGACATGGTTGGCTTGTCACATGCAATAGAATCAATAAATTCACATAGCGAGTAAACTGTTCATGTAATAATTCATCATGTTGGCTAAAGAAGACTTGCCTTTTCTTGGATGAACCATTTCTGCCAAGAGGACCATTGAGCGTCCATCCTAAACACGTTTTCGTTGCTTCTTCTTACTTCCAGAGGTTCTAAGGCTGTTGGCACATCTTGACCAATAAGCAACTCTACCTTCGCATTGATGTGTGGTAAGTGTACTCCATGTAAATGTGGCCAACGATTGACGTCTTCTTGAAATGCGATGCTACTTGATGACACATGAAGATATTTTGTTGTGTACAGTTCTGGTAATTCCAACATAACGCTTTCATTCATATCTATAGCTTCAAGACTAACTCTTGGGTAGCAACAGGTACTTCTTTTCTTTCAATGGTTTTAAGAGAAATTTCCTCATCAGAACCTTGTACTTCCATTCGTTGCATTAAACTAGAGCAGCGCCATGTTGAGGTTGAGCCAGTATCAAGTAGGGTGTAGACTTGTAAGATATTTCTAAGACCTTTGCCTTTTACTTTTACAGGGACAATTGGCAAAGCTTTAATCTTCAATTCCTTTGTTGATTCACCAATGGAGCCCACGAATCCAGATTGGTTGCTACTCGTCTGATTGGTCGTAGAATTCAACGAGTTGGTTGAATTGCTTGTTACTTGGTCTTCTTCACGAAGAGCGAGCAAAGCTTGATGTACAACACCCAAATGTTAACGAGAAAATGTACAATCTTGGACTTTGCAGCCATTGGGTAACTTGCAACCACCAGCAAAGTGTGTAGACGAGAGGCAATTTTCACACAATCTCTTTAGACGTATAAACTGAAGTTTGTATTGACTTGAAATGCCACCAAAATCTTTACAATCATTTAATCTATGGTTACCTTGGCAATAGAAGCACTTCCATTTCGACTCTGCAGCTATTGAGTTAGTAGCTAATTCTTTGACACCCACTTGCGTGGAAAAGGTACGTCCTTTACTAGCGTTAGTGTTGGATGCTCTAATCCGCCCTTTCACGGTTTTTCGCCGCCATTTTGAATTGGGGCAAACTCGGCAAAATTAATAGAAAACTGGATCAGTGTGACTTGCCATAACTCCGCCCGATATCGTTGAATTTTCAAAAACTTAACATTTTAGAAAATAAGTTTTCTTTGTTATTTATGTCCTATAATATGATGGGTATTGGAAGGCTACAAATCGAAAAAAAAAGATTTTGGTTTTCAAAATAAAACGTTCGGTATGTCAATATGCAAATTAGCTCGAAATTAAGATACATTCGTAAAATTGCAGCGACTTGTCCCCTATTTTTTATGCTAGCATAATTTGTAATAACCACTGTCATACACATCTTCAATATAAAATTATTGTAAAAAAAGCCTGTCCAGGAGTAGGAAATTTGTTAAATTTGCCGTTGTGTGGACTCTTATTTACCACGATTTACGTCATCAGAAAATTTTGACCATGTGATGACGTAAATCGTGGTAAATAAGAGTCCACACCACGCAAACCATCGGAAATTTGTTTTTTTACCACAATATTTAGCAAATCGTGACAGCAAAGAAAGAACAAGCGTTGTCTATAACTTTCTCGCAATCTGATTGGTTTATTTTTTCAAGTGCCCCAAATGAGCGTTTCTGATTGGTCATTACAACAACATAAATAAATTAACTTAGTTCTTGAAATGTGCACACACAGGTGACATGGTTTACAGTTCATTCATAAAGAGAAGGTTTAATGTTGTGGCAAAACATACACATTAGCGTTTGCAATGGTGCAGCCATGGAATAGTCCATTCGGGAAGGACATAGCGTTGGCGTTTGAAGCACAAATTTGAACTGTGTTGGTTACAGACGAAGTGTCGCTGGAACAACTGCAGTCGAAAGTCGGTGCTCGGCCAACTAGTGCATCAGAGAGGATGTTTGAGCAGTTCTTCAGTTGTTGAGCTGATGGTCTTGAGTTGTAGCTTGCAATACTCTGTTCGTTGATGTGGCCAGAGATCGACATTATGTGGCATGAAGGCACTTCGGCGTTAGACCAAATCGTGATTGCGGTCGCTCTAACACAGTGATTTGTGTAGATTTGTGAATGACCAGCGCCGAGCGAAATTTCCTTACATCATTTTCGCCAGCGTGTTGACTCCCAGAGGGCTGTTTTCATACCACACTGGATCTGATTCCTTGGCTTTTGAAGCTGGTCGCTGGAAAAAGGCTTGCTGGTTTGTATTTAGCTTTTGTACATACTTCTGGAGACACCAGTAGGAGTCACCGATATTCCCCGTCGAGTAGAGTCTGATCTGCTTTTCGTGGCTGGTTTTCTCGGATATTCCTCCCTGGTGGTTCTTGGTCTGGACATCGTTGGTCATTTCGGCGTAATTCTGGCCATCTGCGTCGGTTAGAAACCTGAAACTATCTCGGCGAAGTTGCCTTTGACCTTCGCATCCGCGACGACACCAAAACAGCGTTACAAGGAACCACACACGGCGTAGAAGACCTGCAGCATCTCTGTAGCTTAGGAATGAGCTATTTTTCAGCTTCTCGATATCCTCTGGTTGTATGACTTGCTTATGTTTTACGTTTTCTTTAGGCCTTCTCTGCGGTTGAGCTTCAGTTTGCATTTTGTTGGATCGTGCGAACAAGGGATTCTTAGTTATCTTCACTTCCCAGTCGTTGGTGGCGAGATGTCTCTCTACTGCATTTCTGAAACCGAGCAGCGACGATCTACCATACTCTTTGCCCTTCTTGGTACTAGCCTCGGCGTAAAACCTCCTTAATACATTGTCCATGTCCTCATACCTCATGGTCAACAAGTTGTTGGGTAGCCTGCGGTCACGACGCCATTCTTCAATGTAAACAATAGCAAAACTTCGTAAGTACAGCTTTCAAAACATGTCAAAATATATTAATCATGGCATATTTATTTTGAAAATATTTACCCTCGATTGTGTTAACAATCCACTTCGTGTTTTTCTTTGTTCCTTTCGCTTCGGCGCTGCTAATTATAGTTGTGAGATCCTCGTCTGTTAGTATTGCAAAGCGAGGTTTTCCACTCTCCTTCACTGCTTTGTTGTTGTTTTCAACATGCTCTTGGGTTTTCTCTGCCGTCTCCGCGTGTGCAATCAATTCGTCGTCTGTTATCTGTTATTCATCGTCCATCCAATCTGGTAAAACGCTGTCAATATTTATTAAATCACCGAGTTCAAAGTTTGGGAAAGTATCCATGTTTACACGTAAAAGCAAGCAAACATGACATTTTCTTTTGGCATTGCGTGACATGGCGTCAGCACCGTTGTCTGAACTCTCATTTACCACGGCGCATCAACCAATCAGATTGCGAGATTACCGGCAAATGTGGTAAAAAAAATATTGTCTTACCCCCTTTTATACCAGAAGTTGGTATTAAGAAAGATGACGAAGAAAGTACAATAAGGACTTCGTGTTAAATCCCGGGCCTTAATGTCCTTTCATCATCCTCCTTTTGTGAATCAGGTGCTTAACCTGATATTTTATTGCCTTCCAATCTCTATTTTTCAAGGTATCACCAGACTGCCTCAGCAGTTCTCGCAGGCCAGTTTGATTGGCGCCTTTCCCTCGTCTCTAATGAGGTGGTCAAAGTATATAATTACCACCTGGTTTTCTTCTTTTGACCATGGTTGCCTGCCCTTTTCCTTTCTTTTTGTTCTGTTTCCTCTTTCTTTTGCAAAAAGAGAAACATGACGTGAATATTATGACGATAATGTGGAGACCCTATGCGTTCCCCTATGCGTTGATGAAGTGCAACGTCCGCGCGCAGAGAATGATCAAGCCCACTTCTAGCTCGCTTGCGTTTACCAGCTTGGATCGATGTGAGATCGATCTAGAACTCCAGGGGCCAGTTGTTCGAAAGGAGATTAGTGCTAATCCTGGATAGTTTTCTTAAGATTTAATCCTGAGTTAGCGCTAATAGTCGCCTTTCGAACAACTGGGCCCAGTGTGAACGCACCCTAACACTTTCAAATCCCCACCTTTAGCCTGCACTCCCCCCCCCCCCCCCCAGTAAATTCAACACATCGACCAATTTGAAGAAAGAAAACATGTAAATATTGAAAACAATGAAATAAAAATGAATTCTTTTCGGATGTGTTTGGATATAGAGATACTTCATGGAAAATGCGAGCGTACGGTTTTTATTCACGAGTGATAAGCATCATAAAACGAACAAGCGAGTCCTTTATCATTCACCTGTGAATAATAATAATAATAATAATATTGGTTTATTCACAGTATTTCTACATGGTAGCTGTACATCATATATTGATTGTGGTCTATTGTCGTCTATATTTTTCTATGCACGAGTAATATCAACATCAGTGGAAACCTGTCATGGTGACAATGTCATATTCACTTTGTTTTTACTACTCCTGCATGAAAAGTACCTCATGTTCGGTTGTCTTTAGATTTACCTTAATATTACAACTCAGTACAGTATGTGGTTCTAATTGTGAGCACCTTTTTGCACTTGATGATATTTCTCGTCAACATATGGTACGATTATCCTGAACCTTTGCTATAAATTAGCTCTACACTTCAGCTAACATGTGATTAAGTTTCGTTGTATTTATTATTGAACTTTTCTAAATATATTTTATTATATCATGTCAGTTGATGGTTCTAATGGTGAACAGTTGTTTGTAATTGTGAACACTTTTGGCTTGCTTTTTAATGGCTTAATATTGTGTATTACTAGGCTAACCATAGGTCAAAAATTGCGACCTCCGAATTCGAAAACCAAGACAAATTGACAATCCTCCATGCACGTAAAAATGTTTTGATTTCGCGATCGTTTCTTGTCCATTTCAGCCGTGGGAACGGTCCATTATGATTGGTTGATTTTTACAGAGGTGTGATTTCCGCTGTCATGTTACATAGGAGGCTAGTTATTGCAAGCCCGTGTAGTAGTACATAGCCACCTGAACAGTTTTAGAAATCTATTGATATATAATTTATAAGCCATCTACGCTTCGCTCCGATGGCAATTATTATCACTAAAGAAAGACATTAGTATCAATCAATAAAAATCAACATACACTTTTTTTCTTTATCAATGTACGTACTTTATCGATTTTTCAGTATTCATTTTGCTACACTTATGAACGGTCTCTTATGAACACCTATATCTTGAATTTAGAATAAAGTTTGGTATGGTTGGCGGCACGATAAACGAACGAGCTGTTACTGTTAGGCAGATAATTCAGTGACAATGTCTCTGCATCTGGGATGACTTGGTTTCCAAGAGCATTTATACGGTACTAGGATTCGATCGACTACTTATGTTTTCCACAGTGGCAATCAGTGCAGCGACTTAGGACACAACAGAGCTGAAAGACTAATAAAATAACATTGCCTTCCCCTCGATGTGTTGCTAACTGAAGCAATCGTCAACAATAAACGAAGATCTTTACATAATTCCATCGAAGAATCGGATATAAAGTACCAGCAAAAAGGCTTCGCCACCACTCTAAACACGAGATCACGAGTCACAAATGCCCAAATGAACGACGGGAACGTACGATATATGACGTCAGGGCAAAAGTCACGTGAAAAAAACCCATCCAAATCCACTGAAAAACACAAATCGAGAATCGAGCTGGCATCTGAAACACAGAAAGCCCAACCAAAGATTGGTGTTGCTCCCAGTTCGCTCGCTGGGGCTCGCTCACTGGTCGCAATTATCGATTTCAAGCCTTGCAATTCGATGTACAAGTTCCAAGTTGTCTTAAAACAATATTTATGTTCGTGTTATTTCGATACGAATGATAGAAAAACGCAATAGCGCAAATTTGTATCACAAACGCGGACTTCTTATACATATTTCCTTCTCAATATTTACTATTGTACCAGTGCAGGTACATTAGAGGCAATTTTACTCTATATCTCAAGAACTACATATGTTATGAAATGCCAAGTTATGCGTGAGCATATGCGTGTTTACAATTAGAGCACATCGCAAAAACACGCACAATTTTTTATTCCGATGCTGCTCGTTCATTTTCAACACTTTTCGATTGATTGTTTTGTAAAGAAAAGTGTTATTATTTACCTTTTAGCCTCATATAAAAACAAACTCTAAACTTTGTGTTTTTAGAAAGAAAATGAGAACTTTCCCCACTGAGAATATTAAAGGCGCGCTTAAAATTCGAATTTGTAAACAACAGTCGTCAACTTACATTGTATTAAAGTTGATTTTTTTTGCGGAATAAATATCAGGAAGCCCAAAATAGCATTGAATGATTGAAAATAAATCAATATTTGCTCGGGTGAAATTTGTTTTGTCGATCTTAACTTTACGTTATAAAAACGGCACTATTACTGAAAAGTGTTCACAATTAGAACTGTTCACAATTAGAACCACATACTGTACATGCAATACACTGGGAATGAGCGAATCAACTAGTCTCCTCCTGTTACGACAACGGTATGGCAGCAACTCAGTTGTTGGTGTCGTCTAGAGTACCATCGAACTCTGGGTTATCTTTCGTGGCAAAGTCTATGGTACCATGGTA
The DNA here is from genome assembly GCA_033675265.1 of Actinostola sp. cb2023. Classification (NCBI taxonomy): domain Eukaryota; kingdom Metazoa; phylum Cnidaria; class Anthozoa; order Actiniaria; family Actinostolidae; genus Actinostola; species Actinostola sp. cb2023. The sequence goes on along the minus strand of JAUJYZ010000910.1, from coordinate 71,933 downwards.
CCATCGGTACTGGCTTTGGAATCGTTCTTGTTGTTTAGCCTTGAACAACTCTCTGCTATTGGATCGACAATACTCGCTGACATCTTTCGTGAGTATGGGTAGAAATGCTGCTCTGCATATTGCGTTTCCTCGTTGTTGGAGTAGAACGAATGTTCTCTTGGGAGAACACCGTGAACGATTGTTTTGGAACTGTGTGTACAGTGTTCTTTATTGATAAACAATGTATTGTTTAAATACACAGCAATAACTCGATACTGTATAAAGCACTGAACTTCCACATGGTACTGAAACACCTCAAGTGCACAGTCAACTGCGGTCTCCAGCGACGGAGTCTGAAGTGATGTAGAGAGGAATGCGGGTGAGATTGTTTCGTAAATAAGTGAACAGTGCGTTAATGCGATCTGAACTGAACGTGAACGTGTTCGTCGAGGAAACGTAATGTGCAAAGTGCACGGTATGCATCGTGATCAAATTCCAATGCATTTGTATAATTGCAGCTGTGCATATTGCGTTTCCTCGTTTGGAAAGAGAAGCACATGCAGCAGATGAAGACCAGATTTGAACCAAAGTATCGCGCAGGCAGAACCTATTCTGTACAAGGAATGACATTCACATTTTGAAGAAAGGCCATGCAAGTTTCTCTCACCCAATGAGCGATTAACTCTGGTCGGAAGACTGTCACTGATCAATGTCACGCCTAAGATGAAATCACTCCCACCCATTGGCTCAAAACCAGCTAGCCAGCTATTGCAGCTAGGTGCGTTAATAGCAGTTGGCTCCTGCCGCCTTCCGAAGAATTTGGAACGGAAACTGGTGTGGCGTTCTAATTCTGACAACCCAGCGGCTTTGGCAATGTCCTGATTGTTCTGGACACCCTCAAGGCCACTAAAGCGTCGAGCCCAAGCGAATTCACCAACAAGCAACAGACTTTTAATCGCTTCAACAATATTTGGATCAACAGACTTGTGCATACTTAGGTGTAACTTGACTTTCATGCACGGAATTAATTAACTCCTCAAAGGAGCTAAGACCGAGACCCCCATGTTTAACTGAGATATAGAATAAGTCCGCAGGCAGGTCATGGCGCAAATGTAGCATGGTACGAACACCCCGTCGAATTATTAGATCGACCTCACGAAGGTGGGTCATAGTTACTCTACCCACTCGGAATCGGTACAACAGTCTAGGGACGATGAACTGTCTCACCATAACTAGTTTCTGCTGCTGCTTCAGCTCTGCCTTCTTAACCCTTAGACACCATGTCTCTACATCGCTGAAGTCAAATCTTATTCGTCCTCGTGCGTCGTAATTCAGCCCTAGATATTTTACAGCGTCTATAATGGACAACTGCTTAATACCTACTCCGTGTAGATGGAACGGTCTATTCGTAATGACCTTCAGAGTCTTCCTACGTTTGGCCTTAAGCATCGACAACGTCCGACACTTTTTTGGATTGAATGACATCCCTTTGTATTGGAAGAAGTCTTCGGCTTGCCTGTGCATTCGTTGTAACCCTTCCGGGGTAGAATGGGACAGTACCAAGTCGTCCGCAAAGGCAAGTCCAGTAGACTTTACTCCTCCAAATTCATATCCCTTAACAAGTTGGTCCAGAAATTCATCCATTACAAGATTGAATAAAAGCGGTGAGAGGGGGCAGCCTTCTTTACACCAGAAAGCATGTAGATGGTATTCGTGGTCTGTCCCCCCACGGAACTTGGGTCATAGACCCATGGTAGAGATCCCTGACTACTTGTACAAAGAACTCGGGCACACCTTTTCTCCTGTATCAAACGCTTTGGCTAAATCTAACCAGGCCAGGTTGATGTTTTTCTTACGCCTCCAAGCATCGTCAATCAAAGCAGCGAGCAATAAAACACTCTGTATATCCGTCCCTAAGGACGAACGCCCTCTGTCGAGGGTTGATTGGGATGCTAACACTGAGCCGGCTGGCCCAGAGTTTGGTATAGAGACGCAAGAGAGCCGAGCCTAGTGTGATTGGCCTCCAATTGTTGACAGCTCTTAATTCCTCACAAGAACTGGTCTTCGGAATAAGAGTTGTTCGATTAGTCTTCATAAAAGTGGGAACTCTAGCTAACGCACCCCTCATGTTGAAAATGTTACCCAGCGCTTGGCATGGGATTTTGCGCAGGGCCGAGTTGGTTGCCCAAACTATCCGGCCCTGGAGCATTGTCGTACGGACTTCTCGATCTCACCAAGGCTGAATGGTTCAGCTAAAGTGTCCCCAAGGGGGCACGCTTGTGGGTCGTACGGGGTTTCATCAACAAGATCAGGACGTTCAAACTTGTCCTTAAAACTTGCCTCAACATCTTCAATGTTCGGTGATGGCATGTCAGTGGCCGCATCGTCCAATACTACAGCAGCTAACTGTTTCCGATAGCGTCGAAAAAGTAGCTGATTACGGCGATATAATGCACGTCGGCGTTTGTTTCGTCCGGTAGGCACCTTTCTTACCCTTCGCTTTCGTACTGGTCGTTCGGTACCGTATAATGGATATAGGAGATTCGATAGGGTATCAAACCCTTTGTCACAGTCATTACTCTCTAGAGCCTCAATGGCATATTCTAGAGAACCCGCTACAGTGGCTTTTGGCCTTGGCTCACTATAGAGTTTCCGCTTGAGTACATCGATTAGAGGACCCGATTGGACAATACCTCCTCGTCAGACAGGTCCCCGCTGAATGAGGTATCGGCAAAAGAGGGTGGTCTCTCAGGAAGATCTCCAGTGACCTCTACACCAGGTAGAGGATGCTACACTTCCGGCAGACATAGACAACATCCTCCGGGCCAATCTGGTGGTTGATCTGCAGATGACGCCGAAGGTGCTTATGGTCGGTTACCAGATAGTCACATCGGCAACATATCTGGTTGTTCATTACAGGGTAATCAACCCTCACGTTGGTGTTACTGCTTACAATGCCCGGGCCTTCGGTGGGAAGGCCCGCGATTGTCCTTTCCATTATATGAGTTTGTCGCAAAGTAACTTGAAGAAGGTACGGCCAGTGAAGCCCCATCCTCCCAGGATGGTATGATGGTTGCTGCCATCACATCAGCGTTTGTCTGGAGCTGTCTCAAGTATTAGTGACTGGGCGGTTGACCCCCCAGCCCTTCCGGTTGCAGCCTGCCCTATGGATCCGCGACTGCTAAGTATGATTACCTCAGGACCTTAAAGGAGGGGTGTCAGTGGTCTCCCCCCTAAGGTCTCCCGCACAACAATGATTAGTGGTATTGACATTATAGAAGACCAGATCCGGATGAGGTACCTAGGTCACTCATCCGAATAAGCCAGGTTACATACAGATAAACACCGGGTATAATTATATGGTCTGCCTGCCCCAGCTAGTGATTCGTGGTGATTAGCAGCCGCAGATAGGTATCTAGGTGGTCATCCAACAACCCATTTCCGTGGAAACAGGCCGTGCCCTTGTAAGATACCTTTGCAGTTGACTATCGCCGACCCCATCAATCACAAAGTGTGTGCGGGTTACGACGCCGGCCGCTCCCCCAGTTTGATCAGGGGTCCCAGAATGAGACAGCGACGGTGCAAGCAAGTACTCATCATCAGCTTTTGCCCAGATATTTGCCAGCATAGTTGAAGATTTCGTTAATTTTGCTGCTGTGAAACTGATGGAAAGATCTTGCTGTGCTGAATATGTGGCATCCGCCTTGACTGAAGATGATAGCACTTTATTGATATGCTTTTTATTTTGTTCCTGAGACATGCTGTTATTCCATTTACTTTCTGTACATTCAAGGTCTGAATGATTTCAATGAAATCTATATTCTCCCTTTCGAAGAACTGCTTGGATGACTTCCTGCTTCTGGTTTTCAGCAAGACATTTGGATGGACTTATGAACTCTACTGTTGATAGTTCTTCACTGGTGGCACTTTTCAAGACATGATTGTTGCTCTCTGAGTCACTGGATGAAGAGATCTCATCTGCATTAAATCCAGCTTTAAGCCTGACACCAAGAATCACAACACCATCACCACCCTCACCGCCCTCGCCAACGACAACAGCCTCATGGAAGATGGAGCCATCCAATAATCATCGTCCATGTTGCAGATGCAACATGCGAGAGGCTCTGTCTGAGTCTCCTTGTTTTCAGTATATGGTGTGGCATCGTTTATTTCTTCAGTAACGACATCCCGCCAATACCTTTCGATGTCAGCATCCACCTGTGGCTTAGGTGGTTGTACCACCACATGTATGGTGGGGATTATGTGGGGAATGTCAATGGTTGTTCATCTAATTTCTTAAAAATTGGGAGGTAACGGTTAGCATTCATTTGATTAACCTCATGTTTTGTTACTTACCAAAGCTGAGCTATCACATGGGGATGCCATCAATCAATCAGCCCCAATCTTGTGAAGCACTTGTACTTGCTCTTCGACGGCTTTCCCTCACTGAGACTAATTCCGTTGCAATATGCGGGAAGTGTTGTGGCTTCATCAAAATTTGATACTTTTGTCCAAGTCAATTATTATAGGAGAACATTAATGATAATAATATATTCTCCCTCTTTCTCCTCAAGCACAATGTTGTTGGGTTTCAGGTCGAGGTGTAAATGTTCACTGATATGGATATGTGCCAGACTCTCTGAAACAGCAATCAAAACCTTTATCCATTTGTTTAATGACAACTTTGGAAATAGTTCAGAGGAGGTTGGTCACTACCCTGTGGAGAATCATGGGTACAATTAAAATTATTCAGTTGATGTCAAACCGTCGTGAAGAGAGGAGCTCACGGAGGTACTCCAAGCTCGATTATAGTGATTATGAACGCTCTCGAAGAACAATAAGTGTAGATGTTGAATACCGCTTTTCAGGCTTTTGATTTTCAGGCTTTGGATCCACGGGCGGAGCGTTGTGTGACTGCGTGACCTCTATGAACGGCTGCGAAGGAGACTACACATGGGTATCACTTCGAGGATTTTTAAATATCAAAGTTGATAGTTGGACACATCAATGTGCATCATAATTACTCCTTCATACCTGCCAGACACATAGTGTACTACATCGATTTTTCTAGGATACTGAAAAGCAATATATTACTGAAGTTTGTCGAGACGATCCGAACGTGGCGCCATTTTGTTACTGAGCCGTAAAAATCCCCAATTGTAAAATCTCTTTATCTCCGAAACTATTGCGGGATCGAGGGGGATCGGCGAATGTAAATGCTTTCCCAGTTCTGTTCTTACTATTTAGATGGGTAATTATAAAGTGGAAATCGTTTATAATATATTTTCTTTGTTCTTAACATATACACTAAAGAGTTGAACTAGCAACAATCGAATTTAATACGATAAAAATAGTTGAAAATATTACTGACCCTTTTCATACACGATTCATCATGACTGACAATAGTCCTAGAATTGTTGTGATGATTTATTATAGCCTCCTCCGCATGCAACCCCTATTCCGGGCTCCCTGTGCGAGGCCGAAGGCCGAGAGGGACTTGGCCCCCAGCAAGAAGAGAAGGGTTTGGCTGCGAAAACTGAACACCTTTTTCGGGGTCCCCGCATGTTTCTCGCGCATACCAATATTTACGCTCCTGGGGTGGTTGGGTTTTTTCGCACATACAGCAAACAAACATTTGTTTTTTTCGGGGAGAGACACAGGATTCTATTGTCATGTAAATATAAAGATGCAATGTGATGAAAATGGCTTCTAGTATTATCGAAAAGTTAGAGTTGGCGGCTCATATGCTAGCAGCAATTTCACAAATGAATCAAGATCCCCATCTCTATCAACTTCAAAGTAATTGGCGGTGATCTTCCGAGCAAATTCCTCTCTCGATGTCGAAGCCTCATGAAAACGGTTATCGTATTTTTGATAGTTGGAGTGTCGTTCGACATACAGCTGAGCCGTGAGAGGGAAGAAATATCTTCAAGAGCACAAAGTACTTTGGCCTGTTGCCCTGTTGGCATCGGGACTCCTCGATGATGCTTGATTAGAATTCAAAGTTGATATATTAAATAAAGAGTAGTAAAAGAGAAATGTTTAAAGACGAAAGGTTTTTCCCTCGGCGTCCCAATGTTTATTGCGAAGTAGTTTTTAAAACTGTTCGTCTTCATTTCAACCACTTTTTAGGCAGATAATTTAGAAGTTAGCTTCTCCAAAAGATCTTTGGCTTTTAGAACATGGCCAACATTAACTCTCACCGTGACTTGACCTTTGATGTGACGGTTTGACTGTAAACAAAGCATAGAAAGGTTTAATGATTCATCGCACGTCAAAAGTTTCAGGTCGGTTTATAAAATACCACAGTAACCTTTCCTTTTTGGTCCTCCTGATGTCCGTATTGCAGCTCTTACTTCTCCAGCAGAAGGATCAAGTACCTGAAAATACTCACTCGTCCTCGCCGCCTTCGTGTTTGAAATCGCCTACAAGCTTCTTGATTACCGCCTTCCTCTCCTCGATTTCAATTTTCGTATTTTTAACATTTTTAAGCACATCTTTTATACAATAAACTGGATATTTTGTTTTCACAAATACCGTGTGCGCTGTGCACCCAACGCCATCACTAGATTTCCCCAGGGTCTGGGAGATGGTTTTAGTGGAGAGCAAAATATTCCCCAGGGGACCCGGGGTCCCGTTACAAGTCCACAAGGGTGACATTGCAAGTCCACGGTGCTCCGGTTTTGGCAGGCAACTCGTCCTTTGCTTTTTCCCCTCCGCTCGTCTCCAGTCTCCCTCTGCCCTCTTCGATGCAGCGCCACAGGAAACCCATCTGATAGAGTTTTAGTATTTTGGAGTTGCTTGCGGAGGAGGCTAGATTTATTAGGTGAACATTTTCTTTTTTCCTGATTTTTTCAACACTTTTGTGAGTGGGACAAACCAAAACATGGAGTGAGGTGCGATTTTGCAGAATAGACACAATATACATAAGAGGTAAATAGTGTATTTGTATACACAATATACAGTAAAATGTGTATAAATATACACTTTTGATACGTATTGTATATTGTTATATTCTGCAATACTGGAATAGACATCTATTGACTGTTTAGTGTCTATTTGTGTCTATTGTATCTATGAATCAAAGAACGAAGATACAAAGTGTCTATTGTGTCTATGTATACACAATATACATCTATTGACTATTGACTGTCTAGTGTCTATTTGTATCTGTTGTGTCTATGGATCAAAGAACGAAGATACAAAGTGTCTATTCTGTCTATTGTGTCTATGTATACACAATAGACATCTATTGAGTGTCTGTTTGTGTCTATTGTGTCCGTATGGATCAAAGAACGAAGATACAAAGTGTCTATTCTGTCTATTCTGTCTATTTAGGTCTATGTATTCACAATAGACTGTCTATCTATTTGACTGTCTAGTGTCTATTTGTGTCTATTGTGTCTGGATAAAAGAACGAAGATACAAAGTGTCTATTGTGTCTATATATGTCTATTTATGTCTATGTATACACAATAGACATCTATTGACTGTCTAGTGTCTATTTGTGTCTATATATGGATCAAAGGACGAAGATTGAAGTGTCTATTGTGGCCATGCATACCGACATTAGGCATATATTGAAGCTTATTGACTGCAGTCTAGTGTCTATCTGTGTCTATATTGTTGCCCAACTAGATTAGCTTTATTTTGAGTAGCATTTACTTACATTTGGTATCTCACTCATATTGTAAATATTTATATTTATTGTAAATGTTATAATATTTATAACTTAAGTAATAAAGAATGATTGTTGTTGTGTCTATGGGTCAAAAAACGAAGATCTTAAGAATATCCCAGTTAGTGCCATCTATCTGAAGGTATCGCAATCATCATGGCAACGCGTGATATTCTTTCTACTCCGAAGAAAATCTTATTTTCAGTGATGATATCTCTTTACTGACAAGTTGAGGACTCAATTGCTTTTTATTACCTTAGACAGTCGTGCAAAATATTCAAGCAAGCAGTCATTTGTATATTGTTATCAGAGCAAGCTTTATTACCAACATTTACACTTGCAAGCAGTATATTGAATGTGTAATAGATCTATTATTTGACCTTCCTAAAAGAAAACGTTACAAGAAATTCCTTTAACTGACAATCAGACAAACTAACTTCTGTTATCTTGACTTACAACTATATCAATAATATTTTACTGAGTCAGTTTTACAAGTCATGATCAGTGACAATAAAATGTACATCTTTGACCGTTTTTTGAAACTTCTTTAAAGCTAGCAAGCATTGTGCCTTAACAACGGTCAATGACAGTTTAAGATGAAAATCTTTCCATGTCAATCTTTAATTTCTTAAGAAATTATTTGTTTTCTGTTAATTGAGTCTTCTACCTTTCGTTTATTCAACTCTCTCCTGGTTTTTGTCATCTTTCCCACGTGGTACTCTTCAGTGACGATTGATCCTAAGCGCAACCTGACAACATCCATCATCAATGCATCAGCTTCCTCCCTACGGTATTTCTTGTCAACTCTCTTTCTGGACATGGTTTTGAGATATTTTGGTGGCCGTTATTGGTGAAGGTAGTTCTAGAAGTCGCTTCAGTTTGTGCTCGTCAACAACGATGCCATCATCTTCGGTTAGGACATTGAGCCTGGCGGAGGTTGTTTTTGGCGTCTGAGGCTTGCCAAGGGTAAACTTCTGCTTTATCAGATAATTCATAACAGATATTGCCATTACCATCTGCTCTTATGGGATTTTTATAACTCCATTCAAAGTCAGCATCCTTAGATTTAGCTATTGCCTGGTGTAGCACATGATTTACACTTGCAAGTCGGACAACTTGGCCTTTAGCTTTTGTGAGGACGCTCTTGCGATCTCTGTCTCTTCTATACTGTCTGCGTTTGCGCTCATTTAACTCATCATGGTAGGCAACGAATTCGACATGTGCATTCTCTTCTAGAGTATACACGACATCGTTCTGTTGGGAATGTTCTCCATCAATGAGGGCAAAAATGGCTTTGAGGTTGGGAATACCTTCTGGCATTGGCTTCATTTCATCATAGTCGGCATCGACTTCCGGTGGGCACATAAAGAATTGTCTATCGGCAAATCCATCGTAATCATTTCCATTTAGCAAATGGACTATCACATCCGGTTGAACAAATCCTGCAACGTTAAACCATGTCTTAGGAACGACGCTGGTGGAGTTGTGGACATTTTGCTTGCTAGGACTTGCATTTATCAATGACAGAAGCGTTTTCCTGTCAGAAATGCCGTTCTTGTATTTGTCCAGTTGCTCATATAGCAGCGAGATTTCATCATAAAGGCCAATCACTCTACCGTTGTTTCTTTTCAGAGTATAATGGAGTTCCTCCATTGAGAAATGCTCGATGTAGATTTGCCGGCTTTCTTCATGTTCTTCTCCGCCGTCGGCTTGTTCTCTAGTTTCCTCTGCTTCTAACTCTTGAATAGGTTTCAAAAGCCTGTTGATAGCAGGTGATTTCTTCTGGCCTTTGTCGGATGATGATGGGAGGCTCTGGCCCCATGAAATGTGAGGTTATGCTGAACAGCGGGAAAACACAAACTCCAGTGGACTACTAATCACTTCTGCGTGAGCCTTAACCAGATCTTTTATGATAGGCGATGTACACCTGTTGTCGAACTCTACTATGATGGCTTGCGCGGCTGCCACACGGCGATCGATCTCTTCAAAAGTTAAAGTATTTGTTGTCATGTTCAGAGATAACGTAGATTCCACCTGTACATGCAATGCTGAGAGGTGGACTCTGCAACATGCATTTTAAACAGCTTTTGCCTAGCGGCATTAGGACGTGGAATGAGGCAGAGCTGTGAGATTTCACTAGAACGTGCACTAAAATATAATTAAAGAGCAGAATCGATATTTATAGCTGAAACTCAAACTAATGGAAGAAAATGCTCTTTTTTAATGTGAAAGCAAAGGAATAACATTGAACCACTCAATACTAAAATATTTACAACTTTAATTGTAAGATGCGAAATAGCTGATAGAATAAGTTATTGAACTTATTATTTACTTAACTACTACATCACACTAGATGGAAAAAATACGTGTTCATGCAATTCACGGCGTATTGCAACATCACGTTTTACTTAATTGCTTCTGTGTTTGTGTAATTACTATTAGTTAATTAAGAAACCCACTAAGATTGTTTTGACAAAATATAATGTAAAGCTGAATATGTTTTTGTCTGTTCCATCGAAGTAAAGCATTCTTCTATGATGCATGTCAAAATAATACCAGGTGCATTGTTTGAAGTGGATATTTTTCAAGACCCATTGTATTTTAGCGTTCCTTTTCTTCAAAGTGTTTAATTTAACTGAAGCCCAGAACTGTGAACTTAATATCCACTTCATTAAGATATCTGGAGGGCAACCATTCCCGTGCAAAAATATAGCAACAACAAACGTCTAATTTCGGCCAATCTTTCATATGATAAAACAACTCCCCGTATATCTGTTTATACAAATGAAGTCGCTCTCTTGCAATGCCGTTTTTAACGAAAATACTACGTTTTTTCCTTCTTCTTCCATGTCCTTTGCATTAGCCCTCGGCGCGTAGCCTTCACAACGGAATTACGGCAAGATAATTTATGCATAGGTGTGTAACACTTGATTGGCTTCCCAACCGCAAGATAATTTATGCGTAACTGTGTAACACTTGATTGGCTTCCCAACATAATTACTTTTACGAGATTACAAGTGCGTAAAAAATGTCTACAATTTTGGCTGACCATAGAGATTTAAACAGTTTTCTATTTGCAATTGACCATTTCCCTGAAGCTGTAAACCTTATTGCCAACTAAATTATACGGAAATAATCTGCGTGAAGACGTTTAAATTTTAAATTGTTATTCTTATTGTACTTTCTGTGGACTTGACATAATTTACCTGCATGAAAACATTTTTTAGCGTAAAAGAACTCACCATTCTAGAACGTGCTTAACAAAGCTAACGGTATCCAAGCATAGTACGGCGTGCTTACATTTGAATGTTCCCAGAAGCCGGAGCTAGACCACTAACAGCTTATTTGAACATAACATATAAATTATATAACTGTACTGAAAAGGGTATTTCTTTGTAGTACGTTCAGCAGATTTTATTTGGCAATATGGTAGACAACTCATTAGCATATTAGCAAACTCATTTAGTATTAGTATTTCACCATTATTAATCTTTTATCAATATTATTCATGTTATTTGCATGTTTTATTTCCTTGCACTGAAAGCGAGGGCTCTGATAGAATCATCGATTGGTTTTAGCCAGAGGTCTTTGATGAATAGTGTTGTGTAATGCGCATCATATTCCAATGTTAAAAATGCGCAATATAAGCAATAAATATTATTATTATTATTATTATTATTGAAACTTGTCGTATGTCCGTCAGGATTATTTGAAGTTAACCATGCATGTAGGATTGCTAACAGATAATTGCTAATTGGTATATGTTATCAATATTCAATATAGAAGAATGTCATCTCCTGGCCAGTCGAAATAGATTTTCCTAGTTTCAGTTGGAAACATTTTCAAACCTGAAAACAAGCTTTAATTAACCCTTAATTATATTACTAACGAGGTTATGTCCTTCAAATTCTATCTGCTTAAAAATAAGAATAATTAAACTTTATAATTAAGTACCTCCTTCTTTGAGAGAGGTTGCTTCATGTTGGACAACATCTCCCACACATGTACAGATTGATTGGTTGCGGTCGGCAGTACTGTTGCCGCAGTTATGGAATTGGAGTCATGATCCCCACAGAAACATTCTGTAACAAATGGGGCGACCTTGTTTTGGATGTATTCCCAAATAAGAGGTAGGTCCTCCTCAATATCAGCTAATTTCATTACCTGTTGCATTGACACATAAATAAATTTGTACTTACAACAAATGTGTCAATTTTACTGAAAATCATCATCATCATAATAATAATGCACTAACCTCAGAGGTGAATCACATCACCTTTGAATATATCTCGGGGCTTCTTATCCGACCAGGGAACATCCCCTCCATTCTGTTAGATATCACAGTTTGTTCCTCCACAGAAGAGGGGCTTAAGAATGTCTCAGTCATACACACAGCTTCCAAAAAGCCTGTACTTGATCTTTTGGCAGCCAGATCAAGGCCAGCCTTTTTAGTTGCCATGGTCTGCCTTGGATACTGTGGGTTTGGTCTCTCAAATAGAAGGATGGCCTGTCGTGAAACAATTCTAAAAATAAAAATATAATAACTGTGAGGTGAAATGGAAGGGATTATCTATAATGATCAGCAATTAAAACTACACCATGGTGGATTGGAATTTCCTTGGCTATTTCTAGTTTAACATATGAATCTGAGCACCCAGCCACTCAGCACCTTACTCAGCACCTTACTGATACTACAAGTCCATAGACTCGCATAGGAAGTCTACACACCTCTTATCATTTGCGCAAGCATAATTTGCACTAATGATTGGGGACTCTTTGGATAGCCTGAAGAATGAACAGTGTTTTTCCAGCCTAAAAGTACAAATGAAAGCAAAATTCTGTCTATAGTTCGATGAATTAACACTGTCTTGTATGCAAACCAGCTATTTTAAAAACAAGTTTAACTTTATATACATTTAGTAGCACATAGAACAGCTCCTTTTCATGCTGCTACCAATGGCACCTACTCTCCACATTCTCAAGTAATACTATATAAGTTTGGAGGAAACTATTGAAAAGTTAAGACTCTAGTCTGAGCCATAAAGCTCAAAACTTCAACTACCGTATACCGAGTATCAAACGATCAAACAATGCTTTCATTAATTATTAACCGGTATAGATTAATTTACACAATATTACATTATAATATGTACACACATATATATATATGCTAATGCAGGCTAAAGCCAATTACTGGAAGCCGAGAGTTATGATATGTACAGTATGTATTTTATCTGGTAAATGGAAAGGAAATGAACTGTGTTGATGCTAAGATATAAATATATAGTGAAAATGATCAGGTAAATTGATAAGTCATAGCAAACAAATTTAATCATGATTATTATAATATCCTAGTGCACACAATAAATCTGTATATACTATATAAGTTTGGAGGAAACTATCTAGTTCTTGGCGTTGGCGTTCTTCTTCTTTTTCTTGTTCTTTCTTTTTTTTGGGGGGGGGGGGGGGGGGGGGGGGGGTTTGATTTGGCCAGCTCATCTAAAACAAATTTGAAAAAGGTTAGATTGTAGTGACAGACAATGTTAATAATATGAGGATAAAAGAAAGAGCTAGAACTCTTCACATTATTTATTATCAGATCCATTTTGAAATCACTAGCAAATCCTGCAATATAATTGGTTAAAAAGGATGCAAATTTATTTATTGCACCATTTTGAGCTACAAATTGCACCATTTTGAGATTACCCAATCAGAAAATAGACATGTCATCTTTTAGCCAATCAATAATACAGATAACTTAAGCTTATATGAAAAAAAATATTTGTTTGTTCTTCAATATGTTTTCCTTTATCAAAAGATTTCAAAATGGATATCATTAAGTGGTACAATGTAATTAAACTTTGTGTCATACCATTTTGTTCTGAAATCATACTCGTGATTAACAAATTGCACTCCAGCTATGCGGGAATGCAATTTGTATTCACTTGTATGATTTCAGACCAAATTGCACTCCACTCACCATTTTTTTTATCAAAATGAAAATAAGAAAAAGAAAAAGAAAAGGAAGAGAACTTTGGCTTATATATATGCATCTTTTTTATGTTGACAAAATAGAAAAAGTCAGATAATTCAATTAATTAAATTTCAATAATATAAGAGATTTGTTGCTTGAATGGTTACAATTCTGTCCTGGCTTATTATGCCAAGACTTAGTCTTCAGGACAGAAATGTAATATTTATGTTGCTGGGAAACAGTAGAATGTGATCGCTCTCACATTGATACCATCTCTCGACATCTTGTCCAATGAGTAGCCGAGAAAAACGAACTTTGACACTTGATATATAACAATAGGTATTGTAGTAGCATCCAGACTATATTACCCATTTAAAACAGCCCGAACCTTTCCAAATAGTAACATACTTTTAAAAAAATGTTATCACTCAATATAGACAGTACATGTATGTGTTGTTTGCCTGTCATTGTGTTGGAGGCGTCATCAGAATAATTTCCAAAAAGGGAAATCTGTGAAAAAGAAACATGATTGTAATCAATTACTGACTGAATTAAAGCAATTTTTTACAAACTTTCAGACAAGAACTGTGCAGCAAATTCACTTGAATAACTAATGCACACAAAGTAATTTTCATCAACAAATTGTATCTTATATGTCATTTCAAGATGTGAGAATGTCTATTCGTCATATATTGATAACGATAATAATAATAATATTAAATCGGTTCTTATATAGCGCATTTCACATTGTCTCAATGCGCTTTACAACTGATGGAGGACTTTTTTCAGGCTGCATATAAAGGCGCCTATGGCAGCCGAGCAGCTTACAATCATGAGGAGTTAGTATGTTAGTGTGTTATGCCTCCCATTTGAAGTAAGCTGTTGAACCGGGTAACAATCCCCTACTCTTACGAAGAGTTCAACAGGTTCTTTAATGTCCCCCGTGAAACAGGTTAGATTAGGGTCGGGAGACAGGACCTTACCGATCATGTCCCTTGTAATATAAGATCATAAATATTACTGAAAGAAACGTACCTCTTTGTTCTGACATTTCATGAAAAAGAAAATATAACATTCAGCAATAAGCTAGACCACACACAGTCCCACCCACCCACTTCCCTCATTGCATGTTAATACAAATTATCATAAAATGTCGCAAGGTATTGGTTGTTGGTATGTGTTGTTTGCTGTGAAAGCTAAAATCATTATATTCATATTTACATACCAAGTTTGTCCAAATCAGCACCTGATAGAGAAACTTCCGTTCCATGCTTAATGAAATCCATGCATCTCGTTTTCAATAAGAAAAACACTGATGCGAAATAGCTGATAGAATAAGTTATTGAACTTATTATTTACTTAACTACTACATCACACTAGATGGAAAAAATACGTGTTCATGCAATTCACGGCGTATTGCAAACATCACGTTTTACTTAATTGCTTCTGTGTTTGTGTAATTACTATTAGTTAATTAAGAAACCCACTAATATTGTTTTGACAAAATATAATGTAAAGCTGAATATGTTTTTGTCTGTTCCATCGAAGTAAAGCATTCTTCTATGATGCATGTCAAAATAATACCAGGTGCATTGTTTGAAGTGGATATTTTTCAAGACCCATTGTATTTTAGCGTTCCTTTTCTTCAAAGTGTTTAATTTAACTGAAGCCCAGAACTGTGAACTTAATATCCACTTCATTAAGATATCTGGAGGGCAACCATTCCCGTGCAAAAATATAGCAACAACAAACGTCTAATTTCGGCCAATCTTTCATATGATAAAACAACTCCCCGTATATCTGTTTTATACAAATGAAGTCGCTCTCTTGCAATGCCGTTTTTAACGAAAATACTACGTTTTTCCTTCTTCTTCCATGTCCTTTGCATTAGCCCTCGGCGCGTAGCCTTCACAACGGAATTACGGCAAGATAATTTATGCATAAGTGTGTAACACTTGATTGGCTTCCCAACCGCAAGATAATTTATGCGTAACTGTGTAACACTTGATTGGCTTCCCAACATAATTACTTTTACGAGATTACAAGTGCGTAAAAAAATGTCTACAATTTTGGCTGACCATAGAGATTTAAACAGTTTTCTATTTGCAATTGACCATTTCCCTGAAGCTGTAAACCTTATTGCCAACTAAATTATACGGAAATAATCTGCGTGAAGACGTTTAAATTTTAAATTGTTATTCTTATTGTACTTTCTGTGGACTTGACATAATTTACCTGCATGAAAAAATTTTTTAGCGTAAAAGAACTCACCATTCTAGAACGTGCTTAACAAAGCTAACGGTATCCAAGCATAGTACGGCGTGCTTACATTTGAATGTTCCCAGAAGCCGGAGCTAGACCACTAACAGCTTATTTGAACATAACATATAAATTATATAACTGTACTGAAAAGGGTATTTCTTTGTAGTACGTTCAGCAGATTTTATTTGGCAATATGGTAGACAACTCATTAGCATATTAGCAAACTCATTTAGTATTAGTATTTCACCATTATTAATCTTTTATCAATATTATTCATGTTATTTGCATGTTTTATTTCCTTGCACTGAAAGCGAGGGCTCTGATAGAATCATCGATTGGTTTTAGCCAGAGGTCTTTGATGAATAGTGTTGTGTAATGCGCATCATATTCCAATGTTAAAATGCGCAATATAAGCAATAAATATTATTATTATTATTATTATTATTATTATTATTGAAACTTGTCGTATGTCCGTCAGGATTATTTGAAGTTAACCATGCATGTAGGATTGCTAACAGATAATTGCTAATTGGGTATATGTTATCAATATTCAATATAGAATAATGTCATCTCCTGACCAGTCGAAATAGATTTTCCTAGTTTCAGTTGGAAACATTTTCAAACCTGAAAACAAGCTTTAATTAACCCTTAATTATATTACTAACGAGGTTATGTCCTTCAAATTCTATCTGCTTAAAAATAAGAATAATTAAACTTTATAATTAAGTACCTCCTTCTTTGAGAGAGGTTGCTTCATGTTGGACAACATCTCCCACACATGTACAGATTGATTGGTTGCGGTCGGCAGTACTGTTGCCGCAGTTATGGAATTGGAGTCATGATCCCCACAGAAACATTCTGTAACAAATGGGGCGACCTTGTTTTGGATGTATTCCCAAATAAGAGGTAGGTCCTCCTCAATATCAGCTAATTTCATTACCTGTTGCATTGACACATAAATAAATTTGTACTTACAACAAATGTGTCAATTTTACTGAAAATCATCATCATCATAATAATAATGCACTAACCTCAGAGGTGAATCACATCACCTTTGAATATATCTCGGGGCTTCTTATCCGACCAGGGAACATCCCCTCCATTCTGTTAGATATCACAGTTTGTTCCTCCACAGAAGAGGGGCTTAAGAATGTCTCAGTCATACACACAGCTTCCAAAAAGCCTGTACTTGACCTTTTGGCAGCCAGATCAAGGCCAGCCTTTTTAGTTGCCATGGTCTGCCTTGGATACTGTGGGTTTGGTCTCTCAAATAGAAGGATGGCCTGTCGTGAAACAATTCTAAAAATAAAAATATAATAACTGTGAGGTGAAATGGAAGGGATTATCTATAATGATCAGCAATTAAAACTACACCATGGTGGATTGGAATTTCCTTGGCTATTTCTAGTTTAACATATGAATCTGAGCACCCAGCCACTCAGCACCTTACTCAGCACCTTACTGATACTACAAGTCCATAGACTCGCATAGGAAGTCTACACACCTCTTATCATTTGCGCAAGCATAATTTGCACTAATGATTGGGGACTCTTTGGATAGCCTGAAGAATGAAAAACAGTGTTTTTCCAGCCTAAAAGTACAAATGAAAGCAAAATTCTGTCTATAGTTCGATGAATTAACACTGTCTTGTATGCAAACCAGCTATTTTAAAAACAAGTTTAACTTTATATACATTTAGTAGCACATAGAACAGCTCCTTTTCATGCTGCTACCAATGGCACCTACTCTCCACATTCTCAAGTAATACTATATAAGTTTGGAGGAAACTATCGAAAAGTTAAGACTCTAGTCTGAGCCATAAAGCTCAAAACTTCAACTACCGTATACCGAGTATCAAACGATCAAACAATGCTTTCATTAATTATTAACCGGTATAGATTAATTTACACAATATTACATTATAATATGTACACACATATATATATATGCTAATGCGGGCTAAAGCCAATTACTGGAAGCCGAGAGTTATGATATGTACAGTATGTATTTTATCTGGTAAATGGAAAGGAAATGAACTGTGTTGATGCTAAGATATAAATATATAGTGAAAATGATCAGGTAAATTGATAAGTCATAGCAAACAAATTTAATCATGATTATTATAATATCCTAGTGCACACAATAAATCTGTATATACTATATAAGTTTGGAGGAAACTATCTAGTTCTTGGCGTTGGCGTTCTTCTTCTTTTTCTTGTTCTTTCTTTTTTTTTGGGGGGGGGGGGGGGGGGGGGGTTGATTTTGGCCAGCTCATCTAAAACAAATTTGAAAAAGGTTAGATTGTAGTGACAGACAATGTTAATAATATGAGGATAAAAGAAAGAGCTAGAACTCTTCACATTATTTATTATCAGATCCATTTTGAAATCACTAGCAAATCCTGCAATATAATTGGTTAAAAAGGATGCAAATTTATTTATTGCACCATTTTGAGCTACAAATTGCACCATTTTGAGATTACCCAATCAGAAAATAGACATGTCATCTTTTAGCCAATCAATAATACAGATAACTTAAGCTTATATGAAAAAAATATTTGTTTGTTCTTCGATATGTTTTCCTTTATCAAAAGATTTCAAAATGGATATCATTAAGTGGTACAATGTAATTAAACTTTGTGTCATACCATTTTGTTCTGAAATCATACTCGTGATTAAACAAATTGCACTCCAGCTATGCGGGAATGCAATTTGTATTCACTTGTATGATTTCAGACCAAATTGCACTCCACTCACCATTTTTTTTATCAAAATGAAAATAAGAAAAAGAAAAAGAAAAGGAAGAGAACTTTGGCTTATATATATGCATCTTTTTTATGTTGACAAAATAGAAAAAGTCAGATAATTCAATTAATTAAATTTCAATAATATAAGAGATTTGTTGCTTGAATGGTTACAATTCTGTCCTGGCTTATTATGCCAAGACTTAGTCTTCAGGACAGAAATGTAATATTTATGTTGCTGGGAAACAGTAGAATGTGATCGCTCTCACATTGATACCATCTCTCGACATCTTGTCCAATGAGTAGCCGAGAAAAAACGAACTTTGACACTTGATATATAACAATAGGTATTGTAGTAGCATCCAGACTATATTACCCATTTAAAACAGCCCGAACCTTTCCAAATAGTAACATACTTTTAAAAAAAATGTTATCACTCAATATAGACAGTACATGTATGTGTTGTTTGCCTGTCATTGTGTTGGAGGCGTCATCAGAATAATTTCCAAAAAGGGAAATCTGTGAAAAAGAAACATGATTGTAATCAATTACTGACTGAATTAAAGCAATTTTTTACAAACTTTCAGACAAGAACTGTGCAGCAAATTCACTTGAATAACTAATGCACACAAAGTAATTTTCATCAACAAATTGTATCTTATATGTCATTTCAAGATGTGAGAATGTCTATTCGTCATATATTGATAACGATAATAATAATAATATTAAATCGGTTCTTATATAGCGCATTTCACATTGTCTCAAGTGATCTCCCTTCCGGTCAGCGGCTAACATTGCATGACATTTCCGGTTTTGATAAAACGAACCAAACACTTATTTCTTGTTGTTTCAAATATTTTATTGGGAACATTTCAGCACATACAGTACTCAGTATACACCACGAGGCTCTTACAAAGTGTGTCGACCATACAGCTCTGTGGAAGGATGTTCCTGCTTCGATTGGAGTGAACGTCAATATTTATAGTTCTTATTCACCAGTCGTTCGATAGTGTGCCAGTGTCACAGCGATTTCTGCCTCCAGCGATTTTTGTACCATTTAGATATCGTTCCTGAACTTGTGTTCATGTACGAACTGACAGTTACACTGAATTACGTTAGAATTATAATATATTTCACTTGAAATCATCCAAGACAAAGATAAAAAGGATTTTTAAAATAGCTAGCGTGAGCGAGACTCATTGACAAACGTAAGTTTTTCGTTTAATACAGTATCAACTAGCTGCTAGATATGTTTTAATTTATGATCGCGATAATGAAATGAAAGGTTACTAAAAATACAGTAGAAACGTTTTATACGATAGCTAATTTAGGGCTACTAATATATGAATCTATATATATAAAGCTTATATACAGTCATTTGCACAAATTCTGGCCGCTAAGAAATATCAATATATAAATATATTGGGTGCATTATGGGTAATTAAATAATCGAAAATTCCCCTTAAAGCGGATTAACGCCAGCAAAGTTGGTAGAAATATTTAGTATGATGTTTATTTTAGTCTTATGTTTGTTGTTTGTAAATTTTGTTTTGTTTAATCTCAAAATAGTATTATTTCATTACCCATAATGCACCTGATATATTGATATATTGATATTTCGTAGCGGCCATAATTTTTGCAAATGACTGTATGTGTTCTATACAGGTTCAAAACATGCAAACTTGTGCAATGGTTTATAATTATCAGCTTAATTTAAATATATAAGACTTTTAAATGCTGTTTTTGTTTTGTTTTGTTCATATGTCATATCGCTGTGGCAGGAGCCCATTACTGTGGTAATTAATTAATTAACAGCTGTCACAAAGCCAGGATCTTTTTTCATAACTCCTGTCTTTTTTCAGATACTGTCTTTGGTTCAAGATGTTGAGAAGTGTTGGAATTTTTTCTACAAGGGAATGGACTGACTTGATTTGAAGATATACAATGCCATAAGTGATGCCTCATTTCCCGACATTTTTGTACTTACTGTCATATAATGAGACAAAATTAGCATTATGGCATCCAATGTTGGAGATACACACCCAATGATAATCTCCTGTGTGCAAAATTTGAATGAAACGTTTGTAATTAATTGGAGGGAACTGGTCTGCTATACCAATGGCTGTAGAGAGAAAGCCATCTATGTCTGGAAACTCCTTGTGCAAACGAATTTGGAACACCATGATATGCTGATCATTCAGAACATCATTACCGGTTATAAGTCTGCAATCTATTCCAGACAAGAGGCTAGAAAAGTCTGGCCTCAACATGTGATCTGCAGGCAGAGGGTTCTCTTTTTCTCTTCTACAAACTGCACTTCTTCATCTCTTGTGTCTTTTGTCCTTTGCTTCTTGCTTTTATGATATAAACCTGACTTCTTAGGACGCTTCTTTGGAACACTTCTTGAGGTTGTTTGTTGCCTTTCACTCAGGTTGCTTTTATTTAAGAATTTCTCAGCATCATCGCTTGATATGTTACATGCTCTTGAACATATTCTAATAAGTGCTTCAGGGAAGAGGACTTTGCTTTTTACCTCTTCATCAGCGTTTGGAAATTCTTCATTAATTGCATCCACCAACTGATCAGACTGTTCATCTGAAAACACTCCACTTTTACAGTGAGGACACACTAACCGGGACCACTTGAGCAAAACTGACCAATCAGATTACACCTGGAAATAATCACATTCCAAGAAAAGTTGTATGGGCCAATCAGCATTATAGTCATAATGATGATTGGCGCAGATGACTTTTGTTGGAATGTGATTATTTTCAGGTGTAATCTGATTGGTCAGTTTAGCTCAAGTGGTCCCGGTTAGTGTGTCCTCGCTGTAATAATGAATGGCAGATCAATCATTTTGAGGTTGGGGTACATCTCAGAATGGCCAGTTGAGGAAAGATCATAGTACCAGCTTTTTTTTCTTTCTTCTTTTTTTTTTATGCATGCAGCTCATGCATAATACTATCTAAGTGTGTTTTGAGTGTCTTATAATCATGTTCGTTATTATATTGTTGAAGATTGCTATTTGAGGATCATCATCATATTTGATAGTTTCATCGCTGTCACTGTCTGACGAAAGTATGTCTTCGATATCTTTCATTTCATTTGCAGACACTGTGCTTATCCTCAGGCTCTGGTGATGTTGAGGTGATGTTGTCTGGGGTCATAGGTGGCTCTGGTGATCTTGGGGTGATGTTGTCTGGGTTCATAGGCTGAGGGTCAGGTGCTACTGGGGTGCTACTGTATCTGGTTGTTGTACTGGTATTTGTATTGATTGCAAATACAGCACCTTCTAGATAATCTTCCCAATTCTCTTGGTTCTCTGATGCCAGTTTCCTGAGAGTTCTGTGATAGGTTATAAGCACAATACATTATTTAATGTTCTTTAATAAATAGTACTACAAAGAACTAGTGTATCATGTAGGTAGACTACTAAGAGTATAGGAAAAGGCTATTAACAAAATTAAGTCTATATTACAGTCAGTGTATAGAAAACATGTGATTGGTCAGAACACAATGAACATTCCAGACATATTTTAGGCATTCACAGTTATCATACTTTGACTGTAAGAAATAGAAAGCAATAGCAATAGCAATAGCAATAGAAAGTTATATAATTACTTTTTCAATGTCTGATTAGTGGGTTCATCGAGCCCAGTGTGATAAGACGAGTTATCCTCTGATTGACTTGGAATTCTTTTAATAAACACTCAGAGACCTGTGAGTATAGATGGTAATAACATTAATTGGCTGTTCGGTAAATCTGACTCTAAGGCCCATTCAGACATAGCATTTCACATGCCAAATGCAATTAAAACAAAAGATAATTAGGTGGTGTTCTTTGATCTAATTAGATTCAGAACATGCGAACTGAGCCTTAGTAGCTCGGTACTTTTATAGTGCATTTCACAACGTCTCAATGCGCTTTACAATGGAGTAACTGAAATTAATGAAATTAATGATAGAACATCAAGTGTTTTTTTCAGGATCAGAGTTCAAGTCAATCCTGATGAGAGGCAGCTTTTTTCTGGGGCTAGTCAAAACATAATTATTGCTTAAAATATTGCTAGTTGTTCAAAATAAGAGTGAGTGTATATTGTCCTCAGTCCTAATATAAAGGCTGTTCTTTTGGTATAATTTCATACATTTTTTCATTTTTTGACTAAAGATGAGGACTTCCCAACCAGCTAGCTGGTACATGTACCACCATATATGCATGCATCACAACACCAAATTATGACACATGCATGCTGTGTATGATCACCTTATTGACAAACTCTCCTCCCTGATCACTTATCACATGTACCGGGGCACCACAACGACAAAATAAGGTAAACATCCCTTTAGCGACAGCTGTTGCAGATTTTTCAGGTAATGGAATGGCCTCAACATATTTTGAAAAATAGTCTGTGACCGTCATGATGTACCGATTTCCATTCTTTGTTCTTTTCTGTGCATCGATCAAGTCCATCCCAAGGAGGTACCACACCTCAGGAGTGACTTGTAACACACCCATTGACCTCTGGTCATCTCTTGTGTTTCTTTGGCATCTGTCACATGATTGTCACTGTTTAAGAGCAAAATTGTTCACTTAATTAAATATGACTAACAATTGACTAACTACTATAATTACATTAATCATTAATTAATAATCACTAAAGCTGAATTAAGCTTATGTTATGATTTGCAAATAAATATTATAAACATTTGATTTATTTGGTACATTAACTTTTATTATTTACCATTTCAAGGGTTTCTCCATAGAAACCTGGCCAATAATATATTTTATTTTATTTAGGGTGTTATCCCTACCATAATGGCCACCAAATTGTGAATAATGACACTCCAGAAATGCCTGATCTTTCTCTTCCTTTCCTTTTAAAACTAGAATCGTTTTGGTACCACTAATTCTGTAAAGTCTGCCATCTCTCACGACATATTTTTCGCAGGATCTTTTGAAAGACTTTTTCTGTGATCTACTAAGAGTTGGCGAATATATATTATTGGTTACAAACTTTCGAATTTCTTTGTATTCTTGTTGTTCCATTTTGATGAAAACAGTGATCAAAGGTTTCAGCACGTTTCTATAAAAAAATGTTTGGTGCGAAAATACTGGGTGACGTTGCTCCCCAGGCTCTGACCCCTTCCATGATTGTGTGACAAAATAAATCAATATCCGTGATGAAAACTTTAAAGGCCAAAATGTAATATTTATCTTTCTTCACTTCGTTTATGTAATACAAGATACATACCATAAACTCCTGATCTTTCTCAATATATCATAAAGTTTCTCGATACATCATCAAGTTATTAACTTGACTTTGTCAGCCGGGATTTTGCACAAAAATATAACTAACAATGAGCTTAATTCAGTTAGGGTATTCAAACTTATTTTCTTTGGTTACTTTTATTAAATGAATCGATCAAATAATTAGAAATCGGTGTTTTCTTCGCTTCCCAAGCGTAAATACAATAAGTACAAAAATCGCTAGCGATTTCTGCCCCCCTCCTCTCCCCTCGTGGTACAGAAATTGCTGGGGGCAGAAATCGCTGTGACACCGGTCTGTGTGAGCGGAAGAACCAAAAGTTTTCTTATCTGGACGCTTTTAAGTTGTAATATAAAAGCTCTTTCATGCCTCTTAGTGTCTGTACCATGTATAGCCGAGAATGTGGAACAATCGGAGTACAATTTCATCGATTTAGACTGACATCGTGAAAAACTGCCCAAATTGGCAAGGTAGGCCTTGAATGAATATTTATTTCTCAGACTTCGCATCTTCAGACTTTCAATAATTGCATTGAATGGGTACACTACATAATAGGAAGTAGCTTTATAACTGTATTCAGTCAATGAAAGTAGTTTTCGAGGGAAATAATCAAGGAGGGCGAGCTCTTGTTTATAATTGATTATAAAATGAAGATTGAGCTGGGGCTCCAGACAAGAGAATGTCAAAGAGACTGGTATGGGAAGAGGGGAATATCACATGCATCGTGTGCTTGACTTGTGGTCAGATGACACCAAGCAGGATACCTTCTTTACGCAAAGTGCCCTGGACATCATCTACAGATGGATATCAAACAGCTTCCCTCAGTTCAGGGTGTATCAGTTATCAGGTAATGCATCATGATGTCATATAGGTTTACATGCAGAGACAGACATTTTCAAAAACAAATATTTGAGAAGATCTGTAAGTTAATAACTGAATAAATTGTTTGAATTATTTTGTTAGGTAAAATGTTGGAGTGTACACAATATATCCATACTGAATAGTGCTTATATAAATAGTCATATACATCGATTACAAGATTACAAGGAGCTATTAATAATAGTTTATTAAAACATTTAACCAAAAAATGAGTGTTTGAGTGTTGTACATGTACAAGAATATCAAATATAGTGGTATCTAGGCCCAAGTGAGAATGTAAGCATCTCAGTAGTAAAATAGCCATATACATGTATGTGGAGCTATAAAATAATGTACAAGTTTAGGCCTAGGGCAAACGTCGAACTAACAATGAGCTTAATTCAGCCAAACCTAATAAGTTTGAAATTAGCTCATGGTTAGTATGTTGTTGATACAAAATAATGTAATAATGAAAGCGGAGACATGGAGGTAGTCATGCAACTGATATATTAACTCTTTGTTAAAAATTCTTCCCTATGTTGTATTACATCAAAAATGATATTATAGCTAGAGTTTGTGAATGTGGTTCAACAGTTGAACACTCCTTCGTTTTTAACCTATATATAATACCTATCTACATACCAACATTATATTAAATCTATTTATAAAATAACTATGATATAACGCGCGCTCTGATTGGCTAAAAAGCTATGTGATATAAGAGCACAGAAACATGGTTTTGATGACCTTGAACAACCTTGAAGCGATGCAGTGGATTTGATCGACCACAAATATATATTTTTCTGTTGTCAAACATGTTTTATTTGCTAATTATAAGCCATAGAATTACAGTTTTTCTTGTTTAGTTAAGTTCAAGTTCTACCTAGATGTGATTTTGATGATTTTAACCCGACAATTTGCAAGAATTGAGCTTCAATTTCAAACACACCAAGAAACTCGACGAATCGTCCAATTATTTTGTCCACAATAACTGAAGAAAACTAAATCTAACTGCTCAGTTTTCTCAATAACATGCTAACCGTTCTGTAAGTTCTATTGTTACAAATATTTTCTCAAGTGTACGACTGAAAATATCAAGAAAAGATAGCCGTATTTAAGTAAGCTTATACTCACAAAAGAGTAAAAACAGAGCGATTCTTGTAGCTACACGGCGGGTTCGCCAGAACATTCATATCTCTAGTAAAATATGTCAAAGAAAAAAAATATCTTCAAATGTCTCAGAATCGTCCATCGTTTATACATTCTTGTCGAGAAAAACGATGAAAAGATTCAAAAATACGACAAAAACTGTGGATATTTGGCTACCTGACTTCGTGCTCATTCATCTAGTTGTCAAATATTTCAGAAAGTTTGACGATTCGTCTTCATTGAATCAGCTCAGCTTTTCTCACTTTTCTTCGTGTTTTGTGTTCACAGGATACACAAACGAAGTGCAACAAACATTCTTCGGTAATTTTCTGACAGAAAAGAGCATTCTTCAAAACGTTTTTCCTGTCAACACACTATTTATACGGCACTGATAAAAGATGTCGAGTCGCTACTGAGTACTGTCGCTTTGCCATTCTGATTTCTTTCGTGAGATTTGATTGGATGATGAACGATTTCTCGCTTTTCAGGAGAATTGCAAATTTGATCAATCAAAATTCGCGTAAATAAAGAATTTTTAAAGAAAGAAATCCTTCTAATTATTTTATAAAAGCATTAATACACACACACGGCAAGCGTGCATTAATGCTTAAATAACCTACCTCTTGGAAGGACATCCTCCAAATGGTGGAATTCCTTCAAGACTCCTATCTGTGGCAATTGTATATGTTCTTCACATAGGTATGTATGGTAACTCATGTATTCGGTGCAGTTTTTTATTGCACTGGTGCAAGTGTTCATTTCCCCTATAGACAGTGTATTTTTTATATGAACATGAAGTACCTCTCGGTCAGGCTTAAGGAAGGCTTTTTGTTTTCTAATATGACACCTTTTCCTGTATGCTTTCATTACTGAACGGAGCACGGTTGAAGCTGTTCTATCTGTTAAACATTGCACATGACTTCTAACGAATTTAGCTAAGTGTGATAACTGAGTTTTGATGGACGAATGTACATGACAATTTACAATTTGGGTCTACTGGGCATTCATTTCAATTCATGCTTTTCGATTCAAAACTGAGACCCTCCATTCTCATGATCAACGAACGGTCAACAGTCAGTTTTTTACTGACCATGATCAAACATTAAATTCAATTACAAATAATATTGTAATCATATAGCAACATTATGAACAGATTCCACTTTATTATATATGCTGTTAATCAAGGTATATTAATTCCATTATTATTTATTTTATTTTATTATAATTATCTTTTTAAAATCATATTTTATTACTATTGTTACTGTTATTGTAATAATATATTATAATTACATAAGTATATAAATGGGAGTACTTGAATAAATTGTACATTGTTTAAAGAAAGTTTGCACCAAAGTTATCTTTGCACCACAACATATATATACAATCATAAAACCAAATGATAAAACAATGACTGATACCTTCCATCTGTAGATGTGGGATAAAATTGTCCTCAATCGTGCCAACTCAGGGGCGGATCCAGGAAATTGTGAAAGGTGGGGGCCGACCTAGGGGGTTAGGGGGCATGACCCCCCTAAAATGTTGAAATTGAGGCTCTCGGAACTGAGATTTCCAGTGTTTTGGGGGGCATTTGCAACATAATTCAATGCAATGAAGTCATGTGAAATTTGTACATTCTGGCATTAAAAAAGGAGAGCAAAGACATTTCTAATGGAAGATAGAAGGAAATATTTTTGTCGGTCATCTTATTGCATTCATCAGTCCCATGGAAATGAATTGATGTAAGAATCACTGCATGGGATTAATAAATGTCATCCTTCTCTGGTTACGCTTGGCATAGTCGTCTACAATTGCACCATAGTCCAAAGTGCATGAGGCGATAGCCGAGTGCAGTATGAAGAATTTCGAGTTCATTCTACAGCCAGCAAATGAGTGTATTTGCCGGTAAAGCACGAACTAGAAGTCTCTAACCCATTTAATATTCAAACTGAATACACTGCAGTTGTAAAATGTTCAAACTATAGGTAAATAAAGCACAAATATATTTAAATAGATCTTCCAACGCTTCCCCTGGATATCTCCTCTACAACCATTCCAATTGCAACCATTCTACAAAGAAAACACGAATAAAGCATTTATCTTTTTTTTTTAAGGCAAGTTTTATTCATCATTTTAAGCTCTGAGCTTCTTCACTCAACGAACAAGAACAGACTGATAGCCGAGGCCGACGGCAAAAAGTGCTTGTTTTGAATAATAATTAGGTTCGTTTTTTACCTTTCATCACTTGAAGAGCCTCAAAAATAACCAAAGTAGTCATACTTTTGTCCGACCATAAGGAGACCATAAGACAAAAACATAAACAGGTAAAGCTTCTAACTTTTTGGGTGTTATATCTGTACTTTTAATCTACTTCAAATTGTTTGTCAATATCGTTTTCTAGCACAAAAAGCGATCAACATTTGCCATGATTTCAATGAAACCAGGGTGCTATCAAACAACGTGACGTCACACATCGTTTTAGGCTGAGCACCTGCTATTATTTCTTCTATTTCTTCTTTAGCTAGTTGGTTAAACCTGTCTTTGTCAGGATCAACAGCCGCCATGAGACCGTTGCACCGTGCGTTAAACCTGTATAGACAGCACTAGTATAACACAGATAACACATAATCATGTGATCAAGTTTAGTCAATCAGATGCCAGAATTTAGTACAGTGTATGAAGTTTGAATAATAATAGGTTATACTCAACAGTGGGAAAAACCAAAACTACAGTGCACTTCCAATCGCTTCAGTGTGAGCCTTAACCATATATTTTATGTTAGGCATTGTATGTAAACCTGTCAAACTCTAGTATGATGGCTTACACAGCTGCCACACGGCGATCAATATCATCAAAAGTTAAATCATTTGTCATCATCTTCAGAGATACAGAGATTCCACCTGTACATGCACTGCAGAAGTGGACTCTGCAACACAGATTTTTTAAACAGCTTTTTCCTAGCGGCATTAGCACATGTAATGAGGCGGAGCTGAGATTTCACTAGAACGTACACTATTATTTAAAGAGCAGAGTCGATATTTCTAGTTGAAACTCATTCGTACTAATGAAAATAATGAACAATTTTAATGTGAAAGCAAAGAAATAACATTGAGCCACTTATTAATTAATTGTAAGATGCGAAATAGCTGATAAAATAAATAATTACTCGGGCCTATCCACAGGAAGCCCGAGTTATAAATTGGGCTTTCTTTTTCTTCATCGGTCACAAAATGGACAAATCGTCATGACAGCGCATGCGCTCGGTCGTATATCGCAGGCTCATATCGCAGGCTCATACGAGACGTGCACGTTTGACTCATTCGACGAAGGAATACTTCTGTGACTGTGGCGGAGTCGTTTGAAAAAGTTCGATATTCCTCTTTCGGACAAAGCTCATGACATCGTCGATAACTGAGATGATATATCGCTTGCTGTTAGACACGCTCTTCTCACTTACAAATGCACACGCTGTTCGTGGTAGGCCCACACTAAAAGAAGACAAGCGTTTTCGAAACGGGTCGGTCCACGAACTCAAAGAGCTACAAATCAATACAAATGAGCTACAAAATAACATAAATTATGAACTCAAATAAGAACTCATCTGAGAACTGCATAGCTATGCACAGTGTATTACACAACACGAAGCCTGATGAACTGAAGTTTGACGACAAAAAGCAAACAGATATCTTGAAGAAAGGTGAGAACTTCAAAGCGGCCATGATAGAATCGTACGAACTACATAAAGCTAGTACTGAATCAATATTACAAGATTGTCAACAACAGCTTACTATTGTAGAGACGAATTCAAATGTTCGCATCCAGGCTAACCTTTGTAGTGAAAATGTTCATGATGACTCGTCAATTAATGAAATAAATGAGTTTAGATCTCGACGTGCAATGTTTGTTTCTTGTATTGAAAAAACTGTGCCAGCATCGTCACAGTTTCATCATATTGTCAATAATATACGTATTGCTCGACGTGACTGCTATATACCTATTCCCAGTACTATAAAAAGACAGTCTTTTAGAAAGATCACTTACCGCTCTATTCATATTGTCTCCAAAAGAAGAAAGAAAAAGGCTTTACAACGAGTTTTGAAGGAGCCAAATCTACAATCAATGGGTTTTATAGATGAAAACTGTTCTTCAAAGTCCACTACATATAAAAGTCTTAATCACAGAAGAAATTTCTGTCAGTCTGCATTGAGAACAGATATAGAAAAGAATCCTGGTCCTACTCTACTTATTGATCCAAACAAAACAATAAGAGCACCTTATAGTCAAGGCAATATTTTAGTATTTGGTCGAAATGCTGGACAACATTGTGTTGCAATGAGTTTGTGTTCTTTGATATACAATAAAAGACAACCAACAACCTCCCAGAGTGACCTGGTGCAAATAATGAATATTGGGAATGAGTTGTAAACAAGCTTATCTCAATCAGCTGGACAGTCATTTTTGATGATGACAGAATTACCAACTGCTCACAGTATATGATACAGACTATCAATTTGAATACAGCGAAAGCTACATGTACACTGCATGGTAATGTACATGGTGACAGAGCAATAAATATTGAGGGTTATACCTACTGCATGCCAATAGATAGAGCTTTTGAATGTCTGTTGAGGGAAAATTATACTTCATTCATATTAACAATAGGATCCATTGCTGTTGGTATCTACGAAATATGTTGTCCAGTCACTGATTAAACGATATCAGCACAATCACTTTTCTGCCATATATGGTCATATATGTCGTACCTTTTAGGGCTTGAAATCAACATGGCTTCAAGAGCTCTTTTAATTTATGCGTACCTTTTGGGGTCGTTTTCAAAACCGACCGCCGATCACCCCTACCACTTGGACAAAGAGAGTACTCCCTACCAACCAACCCCCCAACCCCCCCCCCCCCCCCCCCCCCCCCCCCCCACACACACACACCCCAGGAAAATATGGCAGTATTTTATATGTTGGCATCATAAACTATTTATTTTAAAATTAGTTTCATAAATAAAATAACACAAAAGCCTGCATGACTACAATGGGAAGATATCCTAACATCCTTATTCTTGGATGAAAAGCTTATGTAGCAATGTTTAGCATTCAACAGCACTTTAATTTGTATTTCACCATTAGAAGCCCGAGTAAACGCTTGTAGAGAGTCTTGTTTTATATAATTCGCTACTTGAAAAATCATTTGACACCAAAATAGTATACCGCCAATTAAATATTGTATAACTCAACTTTACGAAGCCCACTCCAGAAAACTACTACACCATTGCACCATATGGACAAACTAAAACATTGGGATCATGTACATTCATGACAGACACTTAATAGTAATTGTAAACTAAAGGTGCGGTAATACGAGCAACAAAATCGCGCAACTTTTCGCGCAACATTGTTCAGATTGTTGCGTTGCAAAGCCATGTTTCTCGTATTACCATCGTTCGCCCGGAGCAACTTGTCGCGCAACAAATTAAATTTTACGTGTTGCAGGTTGCAAACTTTGTTGCATGAAGTAGAAAGAGCTTCTTCTTTGCGCAACAACGGTTTTGCAACCTGCAACACGAAAATGTGTTGAGCGACAAGTTGCGCGAACGGTGGAAATACGAGAAACATTGCTCTGCAACTTGTAACGCAACAATGATGCGCGACAAGTTGCACGATTTTGTTGTCCGTATTTCTGTACATTAATGGTAAACAAACTATATTATTATTATTATATCATCAAGATGTAATTGTTTTAGTATAATTGTAGACTTGAATATCAGAGAAAAAACGAAGTTGAGGATAAAAAAACGCCTTTTATTAGTGAATTCTGCGTTGGTGATTTTACTTCCGCTCTCGACCAGTGATTATCGTCTCATAATCAGTGATCGCTCGACCAATCACAGCGCGCGATACTCTATATTCAAGTCTATAATTATACTAATTGTATATATTGACCAAGCTATCGGGAGAATAGCCCATGCATCGTCAGGGTACAAATGTGATCAATCGTTGTTACAACATTAAACTGGCTAAAGGTGTTCTCTATCTCCTCGCACGCTTAGTTTGCTTACGAGCACTTTTAGCCAGATTAATGTTGTAACAACGATTGATCACATTTATACCCTGACGATGTGCTAGCTGCCCGAGAGCTTGGTTAATATATACAATTAGCTTGATGATATAATAACTAATAATATGAACTCACTTGGAGTAGTCAGGTCTGTTAGTGGAATGATCGTGCACTTTTGAGTAAAATCACCAAACTTGGCACAGTTGTACCTTGGGTCATACTGAACAAATGCAGAAGGGGTGCCAAAAAATCAGACAATTGACAAACAGGGTTGGGCACAACACCCCACGCAATTATGGTACTATAACAGGGGTAATATATGGCTTAAATCAAATAGTAATCCAGGACACTTATCATATGTGGCTAGTTCAGTTAAAAGTCAATTAAACATACATTTGTTGTAGATAAATATAATTCAATACAACAAACAATATTTTGAATGAAAACTAAAGCCTGGGGGAGGGGGGGGGGGTTAGATTGGGGGTTAGATTAGCCAACCTCCCCGATCCAATCAATTCAATGTGGTAAACAATCATTTGTTGGGCTTTGAATAGACCTGGGAATATATAAATATAGTATACATAAAATATAAACAGAACAATAAATATAACCTATTTCACGTGCTGAAGTGATTGTTGTTAAACTTTATGAACTCGAGTTTCAGTGGAAGCCTCCAGACTGAGGTGCAGAGCTCAGTGCTTGGAAGGTTGGCTTTGCAACGTGAACTGGAACATCCCTTCTTGCATCCACACTTTAAGAGTTCTGACAAGCATTTGATGCTTCTGGAAGTTCAGTCCAAAGGGGCCGCCAGCGTCCATCGGTCATTTCCAGTACTATATGCCATTGGGGCGATCAGTAATAGACATGGTTTTTTTTTAAGGAATTGAAACTGATCTAAAAAAGGGTTATTTACAATAAAAGAAATAAATTTTCGACTACGTCCTGTAGTCTTCGTCAGAGTTAATGGTCTGAAACAAGTCAATCGGTAGGATTTTGTGCAGAATTTGCATCTCTCACAAAGGATTTGTATACCCTTGGGAAGTCTATACATGTACGTTCATTAACATAGTTTTTGTCCACAGTGGAATGCCAAGATTCCAGAAACAGTCGTTTCTTCCGGTTCCAAAAGTTCTACATAGTTGGGATGAATGCCATGTCCAGTATTTCCGCGTGATCTTTTATTGTAGATTCTTTGCTTGCAGATGTTCCAGGTCTATGTTCAGCTCCTCTTGATTTCCAAGATCTTTTTGATTCACCGATGTATGTGAAATCACAAGACTTGCATTTGACCTTGTATACAATGCCTTTTTGTTGCGCTTCTGTAGGACGATCTTTGTTTTTTTTTGGAAATGTGCCAGAGTGCGTACGGGTTTGAAAGCGGTCATTATGTCGTTTTAACACTCTCTTCACCTTTCCAATACACCCTTTACGTAGGGTACGACAGCGAACCCTTTGGTTTCGTTTGGGGGATCAGTTCTTTGTTTACTCGATTTGTTCAATTGACTGTCGATGAAACCCTTCGTGTACCATTAATTCTTAGGTCCGAGATGACACGTTGCCTTTCCAGTTCTTTTCCACCAGTGGAAGTAGGAATGTTCTTGGCACGATCTAACAGGGTACTATTTTCCAACCAAAATCACCCAGCCGGGTCAGGAACAATCTTTAGAGTTCTTAGTTGTATCAAAGCTAGCATACATGTACCTCTGTAGGTGGGATGTTATCAAGCGTTCTGGCTTTCTTGGTGCATGCACAACTCTCTTCTGGCTGTGTTTACGCTTGTAGCGCTGCTGTTCATGTTATAAAGCACTACAACAAATCTTTTGATAACTGCAAACACAGGGAAGTTAACTTGTTACAGCCGATAGCTTGAGAGATGCTTTGGAGATTTGCTTTGGCTGCTGTCGCTTGAACAAAGGCAGAAAATTATTTGAAAAATTATCACGAACTGACACTGTCTTGTCCTGGATGACGTCTTTAATGCACTGTCTAGATCCCAATTCTGCAGTTCGCACGGTTTTCACAACCGACTCGTCGGTGCAGTTGCGTGTGCCAAGCACAACCAGCTCAGGACAATCATACAAAAATGGATTCGGCTATTGTGCTAACAAGACTCTTCATATTGGTCGTGAAATTCCTCTGCGTAGACAGTCCTTGCTCGAGGTGTTCTCTATTCTCGTGTATGATGAGGCAGAGGCATATTTGGACTGTTCCAAACAGCGCGCCACTAATCCACTAAACCCTACCGTCTGGCCCAGCCACCAACCATCTCCGAATAGATGCGACTGGGTTCTCAGTTAGTCCGATGATTCCACCTGAACCTTTCAAGATAGCATTGTTCTGCTCATGCGCTTGGTCTATTGGAATGCTCGAAAACTTGTTTGAAGTTTTGTGGATTACCCAGCACTCTTTGCATGAAATGAACCTTGTGCAGTGGTTGACGAGGGGTTATTTGAATTTTGGCTTGTGATTTCTTGTACATACAGATTTCACTCGTTAAAATTATATAGGGAAGCTGATTTTTATGAACTAGTTTAACCAACACCAAAATGAAATATGTATTCGGAGCATGCTTTTCAGTAGTGTTTATAGTTAGAAACGGGAGATAGAGAAAAAAAATTGAAATAAGGATGTATCATTTGGGGTCATTATCAAACCCATTGACAAAATTGCCTCTCCCCTCCCTCAAAGGGAATATTTTAAATCGTACCTGAGCAGACTTATTTTCATTCAAAATAGTGTGTGCTGTATTGAATTATATTTAAATTGATTTTTAAAAAAGCTAGCTAGCTACATGTATATATTATAAGTGTCCTGGATTACTGTTTGATGTAAGCCTTATTTTACCCCTGTTTTAGTACCGGGAATTGTGTGGGGTGCTGTGACCCCCCTGTTTGTCTGATCTTTTGGCACCCCTTCTGAATTTGTTCAGTATGACCCAAGGGACATCTGTGCCAAATTTGGTGATTTTACTCAAAAGTGCACGATCCCTACATTTTATGTCGCTAACAGACCCGACTAGAGCTATTTTGCCTCTTCACACGCTTTTCTTCATTTCTGAATTTTTGCTTTAGAGTTGCTAACTGCAACTCCCTTCCCCAGTAGCCCTCACGGACACCAAGGCCCAGGAACTCTTGTAGGTATTTTCCGGATGGATTATTGTTGCCGTTGTTGATGGCCCTTCTGATTCCAATTGTAGCTAACGCAGAGAAAACAGTTTTTGTTTTTCTCTCATTGACTACATTTACAACAGCTACCGGTGTAACTGGTGCTGCGGGCTTTGCCGTTTCTTCTAGTTGGAGAACACGTTGTTCTAACGCACCGAGTTTTGCCTGAACCAATGATTCTGCGTACATCATGACTAAAAATATAACAAGGTTTTGTCAATAATACATTTTGGAATGTAATTAATTTGGATTCGAAATTCTAATTGGAATGAAAATGATGTATAGCTTACCTTAATAGTAGTCGAATGGATTATTTCAACTCAACGGTATTCCTGTTAAATTAACTAATCGCTTACGGTTTGGTTTTTAAATAACAACATGGGTTAGAGTTAGGTGTTAGTTTAATATTATTTGTATATTACGGCTTATCTTATATTATTTATTATTATTATTATTATTATTATGATTATTATTGATATTATTATTATTGATACTGACGCCTGATCTCCATTTCCTTCAGTTCTGTCAAAACAGAATGATTACAAACATAAGATTTTCGATGAGGTAAAGTCAACTATAGCACAAAAGTAAATCACTAACCATCCTCTTCCTCCTCTTCCGGTTCATCTACTTCTTCCTCCTCTTCTATCTCGTCCTGCGTCTGCAATAAAATGATCACAAATATAACTTACACCGTTATTGCGATAATTTTCTCAACCAATCACAGTTACCAGTTGCTCACCGATGGTACTCGAGTCTGTGGCAGTGGTATCTATTATTATTATTGATATTTTTTTTTTTTTTTTGCATCATTATATGAAAAGAAACACAAAAGATATGTATTACTTACAGGTGACCCTTGATCTGCGGGGGACGGATTCGTTTTTTTCAAGAGGCTTCTGCAAAGCAAGAGATAATGTTTAACATTCAGTTATTCCTAAAAGGCGACAAATTCAACACTTATAGGTACGAGTGCATTGGAAATACTTATTCCAATTCAATCCATGAAATGAAACTTGTGCAGTGGTTGACGAGGGGTTATGATCTATGTTGTCAATAGCGCCAACAGTAAAGAGGCTGTTCTTTACTTCTGATTTCTTGTTACGCCATGATTATTCAATTATTAGCAAGCGTACATACAGATTTCACTCGTTAAAATTATATAGGGAAGCTGATTTTTATGAACTAGTTTAACCAACACCAAAATGAAATATGTATTCGGAGCATGCTTTTCAGTAGTGTTTATAGTTAGAAACGGGAGATAGAGAAAAAAAGATTGAAAAAAGGATGTATCATTTGGGGTCATTATCAAACCCATTGACAAAATTGCCTCTCCCCTCCCTCAAAGGGAATATTTTAAATCGTACCCGAGCAGACTTATTTTCATTCAAAATAGTGTGTGCTGTATTGAATTATATTTAAATTGATTTTTAAACTAGCTAGCTACATGTATATATTATAAGTGTCCTGGATTACTGTTTGATGTAAGCCTTATTTTACCCCTGTTTTAGTACCGGGAATTGTGTGGGGTGCTGTGACCCCCCTGTTTGTCTGATCTTTTGGCACGCCTTCTGAATTTGTTCAGTATGACCCAAGGGACATCTGTGCCAAATTTGGTGATTTTACTCAAAAGTGCACGATCCCTACATTTTATGTCGCTAACAGACCCGACTAGAGCTATTTTGCCTCTTCACACGCTTTTCTTCATTTCTGAATTTTTGCTTTAGAGTTGCTAACTGCAACTCCCTTCCCCAGTAGCCCTCACGGACACCAAGGCCCAGGAACTCTTGTAGGTATTTTCCGGATGGATTATTGTTGCCGTTGTTGATGGCCCTTCTGATTCCAATTGTAGCTAACGCAGAGAAAACAGTTTTTGTTTTTCTCTCATTGACTACATTTACAACAGCTACCGGTGTAACTGGTGCTGCGGGCTTTGCCGTTTCTTCTAGTTGGAGAACACGTTGTTCTAACGCACCGAGTTTTGCCTGAACCAATGATTCTGCGTACATCATGACTAAAAATATAACAAGGTTTTGTCAATAATACATTTTGGAATGTAATTAATTTGGATTCGAAATTCTAATTGGAATGAAAATGATGTATAGCTTACCTTAATAGTCGAATGGATTATTTCAACTCAACGGTATTCCTGTTAAATTAACTAATCGCTTACGGTTTGGTTTTTAAATAACAACATGGGTTAGAGTTAGGTGTTAGTTTAATATTATTTGTATATTACGGCTTATCTTATCTTATTTATTATTATTATTATTATTATTATTATTATGATGATTATTATTATTGATACTTACGCCTGATCTCCATTTCCTTCAGTTCTGTCAAAACAGAATGATTACAAACATAAGATTTTCGATGAGGTAAAGTCAACTATAGCACAAAAGTAAATCACTAACCATCCTCTTCCTCCTCTTCCGGTTCATCTACTTCTTCCTCCTCTTCTATCTCGTCCTGCGTCTGCAATAAAATGATCACAAATATAACTTACACCGTTATTGCGATAATTTTCTCAACCAATCACAGTTACCAGTTGCTCACCGATGGTACTCGAGTCTGTGGCAGTGGTATCTATTATTATTATTGATATTTTTTTTGCAATCATTATATGAAAAGAAACACAAAAGATATGTATTACTTACAGGTGACCCTTGATCTGCGGGGGACGGATTCGTTTTTTTCAAGAGGCTTCTGCAAAGCAAGAGATAATGTTTAACATTCAGTTATTCCTAAAAGGCGACAAATTCAACACTTATAGGTACGAGTGCATTGGAAATACTTATTCCAATTCAATCCATGAAATGAAACTTGTGCAGTGGTTGACGAGGGGTTATGATCTATGTTGTCAATAGCGCCAACAGTAAAGAGGCTGTTCTTTACTTCTGATTTCTTGTTACGCCATGATTATTCAATTATTAGCAAGCGTACATACAGATTTCACTCGTTAAAATTATATAGGGAAGCTGATTTTTATGAACTAGTTTAACCAACACCAAAATGAAATATGTATTCGGAGCATGCTTTTCAGTAGTGTTTATAGTTAGAAACGGGAGATAGAGAAAAAAAGATTGAAATAAGGATGTATCATTTGGGGTCATTATCAAACCCATTGACAAAATTGCCTCTCCCCTCCCTCAAAGGGAATATTTTAAATCGTACCCGAGCAGACTTATTTTCATTCAAAATAGTGTGTGCTGTATTGAATTATATTTAAATTGATTTTTAAAAACTAGCTAGCTACATGTATATATATAAGTGTCCTGGATTACTGTTTGATGTAAGCCTTATTTTACCTACCCCTGTTTTAGTACCGGGAATTGTGTGGGGTGCTGTGACCCCCCTGTTTGTCTGATCTTTTGGCACGCCTTCTGAATTTGTTCAGTATGACCCAAGGGACATCTGTGCCAAATTTGGTGATTTTACTCAAAAGTGCACGATCCCTACATTTTATGTCGCTAACAGACCCGACTAGAGCTATTTTGCCTCTTCACACGCTTTTCTTCATTTCTGAATTTTTGCTTTAGAGTTGCTAACTGCAACTCCCTTCCCCAGTAGCCCTCACGGACACCAAGGCCCAGGAACTCTTGTAGGTATTTTCCGGATGGATTATTGTTGCCGTTGTTGATGGCCCTTCTGATTCCAATTGTAGCTAACGCAGAGAAAACAGTTTTTGTTTTTCTCTCATTGACTACATTTACAACAGCTACCGGTGTAACTGGTGCTGCGGGCTTTGCCGTTTCTTCTTCTAGTTGGAGAACACGTTGTTCTAACGCACCGAGTTTTGCCTGAACCAATGATTCTGCGTACATCATGACTAAAAATATAACAAGGTTTTGTCAATAATACATTTTGGAATGTAATTAATTTGGATTCGAAATTCTAATTGGAATGAAAATGATGTATAGCTTACCTTAATAGTCGAATGGATTATTTCAACTCAACGGTATTCCTGTTAAATTAACTAATCGCTTACGGTTTGGTTTTTTTTTTAACAACATGGGTTAGAGTTAGGTGTTAGTTTAATATTATTTTTGTATATTACGGCTTATCTTATCTTATTTATTTATTATTATTATTATTATTATTATGATGATTATTATTATACTTACGCCTGATCTCCATTTCCTTCAGTTCTGTCAAAACAGAATGATTACAAACATAAGATTTTCGATGAGGTAAAGTCAACTATAGCACAAAAGTAAATCACTAACCATCCTCTTCCTCCTCTTCCGGTTCATCTTCTTCTCCTCTTCTATCTCGTCCTGCGTCTGCAATAAAAAAAAATCACAAATATAACTTACACCGTTATTGCGATAATTTTCTCAACCAATCACAGTTACCAGTTGCTCACCGATGGTACTCGAGTCTGTGGCAGTGGTATCTATTATTATTATTGATATTTTTTTTTTTTTTTTTTTTATCATTATATGAAAAGAAACACAAAAGATATGTATTACTTACAGGTGACCCTTGATCTGCGGGGGACGGATTCGTTTTTTTCAAGAGGCTTCTGCAAAGCAAGAGATAATGTTTAACATTCAGTTATTCCTAAAAGGCGACAAATTCAACACTTATAGGTACGAGTGCATTGGAAATACTTATTCCAATTCAATCCATGAAATGAAACTTGTGCAGTGGTTGACGAGGGGTTATGATCTATGTTGTCAATAGCGCCAACAGTAAAGAGGCTGTTCTTTACTTCTGATTTCTTGTTACGCCATGATTATTCAATTATTAGCAAGCGTACATACAGATTTCACTCGTTAAAATTATATAGGGAAGCTGATTTTTATGAACTAGTTTAACCAACACCAAAATGAAATATGTATTCGGAGCATGCTTTTCAGTAGTGTTTATAGTTAGAAACGGGAGATAGAGAAAAAAAAAGATGAAATAAGGATGTATCATTTGGGGTCATTATCAAACCCATTGACAAAATTGCCTCTCCCCTCCCTCAAAGGGAATATTTTAAATCGTACCTGAGCAGACTTATTTTCATTCAAAATAGTGTGTGCTGTATTGAATTATATTTAAATTGATTTTTAAACTAGCTAGCTACATGTATATATTATAAGTGTCCTGGATTACTGTTTGATGTAAGCCTTATTTTACCCCTGTTTTAGTACCGGGAATTGTGTGGGGTGCTGTGACCCCCCTGTTTGTCTGATCTTTTGGCACGCCCTTCTGAATTTGTTCAGTATGACCCAAGGGACATCTGTGCCAAATTTGGTGATTTTACTCAAAAGTGCACGATCCCTACATTTTATGTCGCTAACAGACCCGACTAGAGCTATTTTATTTTCTTCTCTTCACACGCTTTTCTTCATTTCTGAATTTTTGCTTTAGAGTTGCTAACTGCAACTCCCTTCCCCAGTAGCCCTCACGGACACCAAGGCCCAGGAACTCTTGTAGGTATTTTCCGGATGGATTGATTGTTGCCGTTGTTGATGGCCCTTCTGATTCCAATTGTAGCTAACGCAGAGAAAACAGTTTTTGTTTTTCTCTCATTGACTTTACAACAGCTACAGGTGTAACTGGTGCTGCTGGGCTTTGCCGTTTTGCCGTTTCTTCTAGTTGGAGAACACGTTGTTCTAACGCACCGAGTTTTGCCTGAACCAATGATTCTGCGTACATCATGACTAAAAATATAACAAGGTTTTGTCCAATAATACATTTTGGAATGTAATTAATTTGGATTCGAAATTATAATTGGAATGAAAATGATGTGTAGCTTACCTTAATAGTCGAATGGATTATTTCAACTCAACGGTATTCCTGTTAAATTAACTAATCGCTTACGGTTTGGTTTTTAAATAACAACATGGGTTAGAGTTAGGTGTTAGTTTAATATTATTTGTATATTACGGCTTATCTTATCTTATTTATTATTATTATTATTATTATTATTATGATTATTATTGATACTTACGCCTGATCTCCATTTCCTTCAGTTCTGTCAAAACAGAATGATTACAAACATAAGATTTTCGATGAGGTAAAGTCAACTATAGCACAAAAGTAAATCACTAACCATCCTCTTCCTCCTCTTCCGGTTCATCTACTTCTTCCTCCTCTTCTATCTCGTCCTGCGTCTGCAATAAAATGATCACAAATATAACTTACACCGTTATTGCGATAATTTTCTCAACCAATCACAGTTACCAGTTGCTCACCGATGGTACTCGAGTCTGTGGCAGTGGTATCTATTATTATTATTGATATTTTTTTTGCTATCATTATATGAAAAGAAACACAAAATATATGTATTACTTACAGGTGACCCTTGATCTGCGGGGGACGGATTCGTTTTTTTCAAGAGGCTTCTGCAAAGCAAGAGATAATGTTTAACATTCAGTTATTCCTAAAAGGCGACAAATTCAACACTTATAGGTACGAGTGCATTGGAAATACTTATTCCAATTCAATCCATGAAATGAAACTTGTGCAGTGGTTGACGAGGGGTTATGATCTATGTTGTCAATAGCGCCAACAGTAAAGAGGCTGTTCTTTACTTCTGATTTCTTGTTACGCCATGATTATTCAATTATTAGCAAGCGTACATACAGATTTCACTCGTTAAAATTATATAGGGAAGCTGATTTTTATGAACTAGTTTAACCAACACCAAAATGAAATATGTATTCGGAGCATGCTTTTCAGTAGTGTTTATAGTTAGAAACGGGAGATAGAGAGAAAAAAAAATTGAAATAAGGATGTATCATTTGGGGTCATTATCAAACCCATTGACAAAATTGCCTCTCCCCTCCCTCAAAGGGAATATTTTAAATCGTACCTGAGCAGACTTATTTTCATTCAAAATAGTGTGTGCTGTATTGAATTATATTTAAATTGATTTTTAAACTAGCTAGCTACATGTATATATTATAAGTGTCCTGGATTACTGTTTGATGTAAGCCTTATTTTACCCCTGTTTTAGTACCGGGAATTGTGTGGGGTGCTGTGACCCCCCTGTTTGATCTGATTTGGCACGCCTTCTGAATTTGTTCAGTATGACCCAAGGGACATCTGTGCCAAATTTGGTGATTTTACTCAAAAGTGCACGATCCCTACATTTTATGTCGCTAACAGACCCGACTAGAGCTATTTTGCCTCTTCACACGCTTTTCTTCATTTCTTCATTTTTGCTTTAGAGTTGCTAACTGCAACTCCCTTCCCCAGTAGCCCTCACGGACACCAAGGCCCAGGAACTCTTGTAGGTATTTTCCGGATGGATTATTGTTGCCGTTGTTGATGGCCCTTCTGATTCCAATTGTAGCTAACGCAGAGAAAACAGTTTTTGTTTTTCTCTCATTGACTACATTTACAACAGCTACCGGTGTAACTGGTGCTGCGGGCTTTGCCGTTTCTTCTAGTTGGAGAACACGTTGTTCTAACGCACCGAGTTTTGCCTGAACCAATGATTCTGCGTACATCATGACTAAAAATATAACAAGGTTTTGTCAATAATACATTTTGGAATGTAATTAATTTGGATTCGAAATTCTAATTGGAATGAAAATGATGTATAGCTTACCTTAATAGTCGAATGGATTATTTCAACTCAACGGTATTCCTGTTAAATTAACTAATCGCTTACGGTTTGGTTTTTTAATAACAACATGGGTTAGAGTTAGGTGTTAGTTTAATATTATTTGTATATTACGGCTTATCTTATCTTATTTATTATTATTATTATTATTATTATGATTATTATTGATACTTACGCCTGATCTCCATTTCCTTCAGTTCTGTCAAAACAGAATGATTACAAACATAAGATTTTCGATGAGGTAAAGTCAACTATAGCACAAAAGTAAATCACTAACCATCCTCTTCCTCCTCTTCCGGTTCATCTACTTCTTCCTCCTCTTCTATCTCGTCCTGCGTCTGCAATAAAATGATCACAAATATAACTTACACCGTTATTGCGATAATTTTCTCAACCAATCACAGTTACCAGTTGCTCACCGATGGTACTCGAGTCTGTGGCAGTGGTATCTATTATTATTATTGATATTTTTTTTTGCAATCATTATATGAAAAGAAACACAAAAAATATGTATTACTTACAGGTGACCCTTGATCTGCGGGGGACGGATTCGTTTTTTTTTTCAGAGGCTTCTGCAAAGCAAGAGATAATGTTTAACATTCAGTTATTCCTAAAAGGCGACAAATTCAACACTTATAGGTACGAGTGCATTGGAAATACTTATTCCAATTCAATCCATGAAATGAAACTTGTGCAGTGGTTGACGAGGGGTTATGATCTATGTTGTCAATAGCGCCAACAGTAAAGAGGCTGTTCTTTACTTCTGATTTCTTGTTACGCCATGATTATTCAATTATTAGCAAGCGTACATACAGATTTCACTCGTTAAAAAATTATATAGGGAAGCTGATTTTTATGAACTAGTTTAACCAACACCAAAATGAAATATGAATATTCGGAGCATG
Source organism: Actinostola sp. cb2023 (assembly GCA_033675265.1). Classification (NCBI taxonomy): domain Eukaryota; kingdom Metazoa; phylum Cnidaria; class Anthozoa; order Actiniaria; family Actinostolidae; genus Actinostola; species Actinostola sp. cb2023. The sequence goes on along the minus strand of JAUJYZ010000910.1, from coordinate 28,327 downwards.
CTTTTCAGTAGTGTTTATAGTTAGAAACGGGAGATAGAGAAAAAAAGAAATAAGGATGTATCATTTGGGGTCATTATCAAACCCATTGACAAATGACGCTAGAGCTCTTCAAAGTACTTCAAAATTTACCGTCTTTGACCTTCAAAGGTCAACACTCGAGACACGTGTTGCGTTGTTTCTGTGCTTCTCAAATCATCTAAAACATCTAAATATCTTTAGAATACACCTTAATGTACCATTCAATAGAATTGCTAACCTTTTTGTCGAAAAGGTTGTATCCAGGAAATGTTTTGACCTGTAAATCCTACTCAGCGAGTAGCTGACTTTCGATCAGGCATCAACAATCTGTCAACAATGAAACACTGATCTTTGATTATCCTGTGAGGACGTACTGGGAAGCTGGGAAACGTGCAAAATGCTTTTTGGAAAGCATAGCTACTTCTTTGAAGCGTTTAAAACTGACAACTCACTGGGACTAAGCCACGTACGAACTTCCATGATTCGATCAATCGATACCACTGGCTGATTATGCTAATTTATTTGCTAATTGTGTAACCCGAACTAATGAAAGTAAAGAAAAACAAGCTCTTCAAATTACCAGTAGTTACATCCAGTCGTGTGCGTGTACATGATGTTTTAGTATGGAGGTTTGTTGTACATTGAAATCGATCGTTGGTGGAATTTGTGGCTTCGACAGTAGAGACCGAAATCGTGATGTAGAAGTTATCCCTGTGCTTTCTTGTACGAAGGACATAAGCCAGCACAAGACGAAATATTCCTTTTCGGGGCCTGATGATGAGGTGGACCTGATATTAAGTCGTGCAGGAATCTTTGGAAAACCAGAGAACTTGAGCACGATGACTGTGTGTCCCCTCCATCGCTCAAAACTCGGTCTAGGGTGGTCAAGGGGGCGTAGTACCAGATGTAGAGTACCGCCTGCGCTTTCCAATCATGTACTGAAAAGCAAAGGCAATTGGCCGAAAGGAGATAGAGGATTAGGAAAGAAAGAGTCGGAGATGCTGCTACACAAGACTGGAATGTTTGTACAAGTTGGCTCAGGTTAGAATGGTTAGAACTAGATATCAATCCGATATTTCATATTGCCGTTCTATCGGTAGTGAAGTCTAGACCATGCATATACTGTACTAATTGTTTTTTTTACTTAGATTTTGTACTAGATTGTTGTCACTATTTCGCAAACTGGAATTTAGACTTACGAGAACGCTTTTCATAACAACACGGTTTAGGCGAACTATACCGACACATCTATTCTATTGTTCCCTTCCAGGTATATGCAGAACATGTAGATACGCATTAAAGGAATTGACAACTAGTGAAGATGTGGTGGATGATTTAGCTCATCAGTTGGACAAGACAACACTGGTATGTATAGCCTGTAGATTGTGTAATACAAACATCTGCGTCATTTAATACATATGTCGTCAGTGTTGTGCCAGTTACATCAAATCCTTTGCTCGCATGTGGTGATTATTGCGCAATATGTTTTTCTTTTGTACAGAAAGAAATACAGTAGAACCAAAGTGCGAAGTAATAATATAAAAATATTTAAAAGAATGAAAAGACAAGCGAGCATTCAACCGACCGATTGATTAGCAATCAATTCTAATCATGTCATCATTGTTGTCAAGTAATTTGTATGTTGGACTCCATTATGTTCACAGTCTGCTATCAATGGGGGTAGGGTGGGAAGTCATTGACCACGCCCTCTTGCACTCCACCCTATAGTGTAGTGATCTGTCTACAAACCCTTTGACGCATAGAATTCAGTCCATCCTAATGGCAATCAGTGCATCAATCAATCAGCAATCAATTCTAATCATGTCATCATTGTTGTCAAGTAATTTGAAACTCGTGACCCCTATCGGCTTCCGTAGTACGTAGAAACAGAAGGTAATATAGGTATATGATTCAAGAGATTTCAGTTGCACAGACATCTGAAACTCTAATCCTAATCTAGGTGCTCTCTACAAAGGGGGCACCTCGGCGTGTCGCTAAGATTAAATTTATACAATTTAGCCTTAAGATATAAAATATTATGCAGAATTTTGTACTGGAAAGATCTAAGATAAGAGCTAATAGTTGTCTTATATAAGCGCAGATAAATTTCCTTCCATTCCACCGGTGCAGTGAGGTTTGTTTATTTCCTCTGTTCTATCATTTTCTTTTTTTTTTTAAAGTACACCTTTTTTTTTTTTTTTTTTTTTTACATTTACATATAAATTATTTACAGGGATAATTTAACCATTGTTTTTTTAATTTAAGTTATTTTTTTCATTTTTTTTAGAAAGAACAGAGCTGGCTCCCCCGCAATAACCAAAAGGGCTAACAAACGCGGGAGAGCCAGGAGATTATCAAATGTTTTTCTTTTCATTCTCTTTTTTTTTTTTTAAAGCGAGGAAAAGCAGCCAGCTAGAAAAAAGAAGAGAAAAAAGAAGGCAAAAGAAACAAAAATTTAAACAAACCTTGACAGGATCAATACGAGTTGACGAAGTCATCGATAATTCTTTTTTTAAAAAGGTGGATAGGGATGGTTTTGTAGTTTTCAGGTAAAGAATTCCATATCTTAGCCCCTTTATATTTGATATTAAATATTCCATAATTGGTTCTAGTTTTAGGTATTTTAAATGAATTTTGATGATATCCATGTATTGTAAGAGTGTGTTTGGTTAACAGGAGTGAACAATCCTAGAAACGGTCACCCATCTATTTGCCGAATGCGTGATTATAAGGAACTTATACTTAGCTTTGAAAACGCTGATGAGCCAATTCGATATTCAACTACCAGAGCTTATACCGAAAACAGCTATTGTAGGCACGGAAGACGGCCAAATGGTCAATTTTATCATCCTCGTCTTTAAAAATTACGTCTACAAAGCAAGAAATTATAGCATGCCCCCTTCGCTTCATGGTTTGGTGTCTAAATTGAAAGAATACGAAAAAGGTAGAAAGATTGTGTGCAATGAAAAGCAAAACTTCTCTGCTCCATGTGGCAAAATGGGACAAACTAAAAGCTCTCTTCCTTTAAATTTTATGCGAAATAACAATCATTTTGTGCTTTCATTGCTGCCGCTGATCTGTGATCGCACAGTTAATGAGTGACTTCCTTTTCTTTATTAATTTTTCTTTTATTCTGCCCTCGAGGCTCTTTATGCCGTAGGTATTAATCACATTAATCTAATCACATGTTGATCTGTTAATTTATATTTTTAACTGTGTTGTCGTTCTTGTCTGCACAGTTTCTACATAAAATATTTGTTAGCAGCTCTTCAGAATTTTTCAGTTAACATCTCAAGGTCTACGCAGACTTACAAGCTTTCGTTTGTAGTCTTTGTTGCAAATAGCTTCAGTACAGAGTAAACAAATCTGGTCTTGTGGTGATGTACGTTCACGGCGGGTGTGACAAAACTCCGCCTCCTAATAATTTACGGCGCGAAACGCAAATGAAAACCCTGCAAGTTGGACAAGTCGACCTCTCGCGACTTCGTCGCTCGCTCGGTCGCTTCGCGACCTCAAAGTCAAAGTAATTTGAGTAAAGCGGTAAGAGACATAAATTCACATATTTATTATATTTATTTAGTTATTTCATGCAAAAGCAACCATAGTGTTCATTCTTATCGATATAATATTATCATCAACTCCCTATACAATCAATTTTGATCATCAAGATAATATCTGACATGAAAATGAAAAGCGTCATGCTGTTGAACAAACTGCTTTTTGCTATTAACTATCCATTCCACAGATGAGATGAGATTCTCAAGAAAACATATACCATATATGCAGATCACTGAGAAGGTCACATGGTCAGTGCCCTCCCCCTTGGGGAAAGGCTTGCTAAATATACAGACAAAATTCACTGGTAACCCAGACTGTAATACTGAATTTTTACTAAAACAATACAAAAATCTTTTTTATATACCCCCCCCTACTAGTCGAGGCTAGTAGAGGGGTATTTCAGGCTATGAATAATTGTGTAAAAATTTAGTATTACATCCTGGGCTGGATCCCTGGATCCGCCCCTGGGGCCTTAATTTTGCGAGAGAAAAAAGGAAAAGTACATTTTAAGGCAGGGGGGGGGGGGGGGGGGGTGTTGACTCGAAACCACCAACCTTATTTTTACGAAAATCCCAAATTTTGAGTGTCAAAATGTCCAGAAATAACAATCGTATTGACACCTTTACAAATAGTACTAGACTTGTTGTAAGTTTGGTGAATATTTATTGAATATTTCACAGAAAGGTGTGCAATGTACAATACAACTACTGATGCTGATTATATCTTATAGCAGACGGTTGTCCGTCGTGCTATCCGTCAACAAAGAGATTCAAGACAAAATGAAAAACTCAAAATCCATTATCATTTGTCTACCCATATACAATATATAATTGGACCGGGCATGAAAGTGGATTTTCAGTTGAGTACCTCATGAGCTTTAAAGGCCCATGGTCAACCGGGAGCCTTTGCGCGCCGATGTCTTTTGTTCTAAATCTGATCTATTGTTTTCCAGCCACGCTGATTGGCTTTGCGGCCGCAAAGGCTTCCGGTTGACCACGGGCCTTTAAAACTGGTAAAAGCTTTTTCATAACGTTTGATGAATAGAAATTTTAATTAAATGTATACAACTACATATACGTACGTTTATCATATAAACTCCGATGAAATACCAGATTTTCTCGCGCGCGTAAACTTGATATCTTCACACGGGGAGAGGATCACGTGTGAAGATAACACATTCGCGCCACGTTTCGTCGTGCTTCTTCACATTTCTAGATGTTTTAAGACAGTTTGGCATTTCATCGAAGTTTATATAATAAACAGAACAGAACAGAGGAGCAATAAATTATAGGCGCACTTATGCAGATGGCATGTCCATCCTACATATCGTCACTTTGTAGTAGCCGACGAATGTCATCGCTCAGGAAGTCGGCCGTTGCAATGTTGAATTTCCCTTGTTTGTATTCCAATGCAAGAGCACAACTTGATTTTTCTAATCAAGTTAGATTACATTAGCTCACTCCTCCGGCTTGGGTGAAAGCGAATATCGAGCCTCTGGTACTCAGGGTATTATCTGTACTGCACTTTGCAAAGTTGACTGGTTGTCTCTTAATAACTGTGAAGTCGTGAATTACCTTCTCAAACATTAGCCTCCTACGCGCCGCTCTTAGGGACCCTCTACTAGCGCGTAGGAGGCTATCTCAAAACAGAAAGGCAAACAAAATAAACGAGACCAAGAGTTCTATTTCCGGACATGCGCACTAAAACCGGAAGACCACGAATCGTGGTCTCTGAGTTGGATTAACCCCAGGTGGTGTGCGCACTACGATCGCAAGGCATTATGGGAGCAATTTTACCACCTTTTCACGATCAAGCGATGGGGAAGGGGAGGGTGAGCGTGCGGACCCGTGGGATTCTGTTCTAAAAATAGCCTGATTTGCGATTGTGATGCCGCCACACCCCAATACCGAGATAAAGGCTCCTACTAATGGGCTCCTGTCGACGAAAGGTCGATTGGTGTCATCTGGTGAAATATGCGCATCTCGTGTCTCACTCCAATGCGCGCATCACCGAAAGTGAACAATTTCTTCAACGAGAAAAACACGGCAGGAAGTGTGGGTTCAACATTTATTAGATTTGAAGAAAGGGCAGTTTTTTTGTCATGATTAGAATACAACACACTTGAAGTCACAAGCTTGAAGTCACTCATATAAAAATCGTGTGTGTCCTGATATTGAATATCTCCTTGATAGCCAAAGTTAGCCTGGATTGAGGATTGAGGAGACAAACAAAAAAGGGAAAAGAAAAAAAAAAAAAAAAAAAAGAAAAAAGAAAAAAAAAAGAAAAATGGAAAAAAGAAAAGAAAGAAAGCTAGAGAGAAAAGAAAAACAACAAACAAACAAGAGGTAAAAAATAGAAGTAATAATAATAAAAAATCAAAAAAAATTAAGCAAGGTAGAAAATAGAAAAAAAACAAAAACAAAAATAAGATGACTATAGCTTTAAATTTAATACAAAAAACCTTCCTTTTTATTTATTTATTGTGTATACTGTATACTCGGCTATAAATAGTGGTAGTGGCCATCTCGAAAGCCTCGCGCTCCTATGGCCACTACGCACCTTCTTTTACTTATTTTTATACCTATCTATCTTATTTATTTTCCTTCAGTTCCTTATATTATGTATTTAGAATGTAAAATAGTGCTCAATAAACCTGAACCTGAACCTTCCTGAAGCCGTTGCTGTCACATGCAGATGGCATGTCCATCCTACACCAATAATGAATTAATTTTAGAACACAACATACTTGAATCACAAGCAAGTTTCACTCATATAAAATATCCTGATATTGTGTAGTTCCACAAAATATCCATACCCCCACGGGGGGGTATTTTTTTTTTTGGACCCCCCTACCCCTCTGGAAATTCCATTTTTGGGTGTCTGTGGGTAACCCCCCACCCCTCTGGAATTTCCGTTGAGTAGACCAGGGTCCCCCCACCCCCATCTGGAAATTGTATGTTCTCTAAAAGACTGCCAATGTTAGAAATATCATAAATAATAGTTAGGCGTTTCAAAAAGACAGTACATAGTAGTTGCATGTAAAACAACAGCATCAGAAAGCAGTTTTTGTGTTAAATTTCAATCTCGACAAGCATTGGATCAAAGATACTGGTTCTATGCCATTTTAGCAAGCTTATCCTCTTCAATTCCCATTTTTCAATCAAATTTGTGCGATAAACTTAGCTTTTTTCTGTGAAACAGTGATGGCTCGTGCGTTTATCTCAATGACTATGACCAGGATTTCATTTCCTGGCCCTTCGGCTTGGTGGTGGTCATAATTATTCTTGGATAACTATATCATGTATCAGCGCGTGCATTATATCTGAGTCAAATATTTTATAAAGAAAAATATATGTTAACTTTAACTAGTATATAAATTTTAACTTTAATATCTTAAGTCGCCTCCACTTCAAAAATTATGGGGAGACACAACTTTTGGCTCAAGACCCAATTCTCTAACCAGCAATAGTGCCTGTTGATGAATATTGATGTCTCCCGAGTGGATTTCCAGGGCATCTATGTAGTAGTTCAGTGCGGTATACTTGTCATGTTCACATCTACATCAGAATAGATAAAATAGTAATTATATTTATTGTATATTGATTAGTGTCAACAATGCAAATAAGATTAATTATTATTCATATAATATACTCGTTTCTGATTGGCTGAGGACTCCTGGTCAATTCTCCATGACCAGCGCGTCAGAGTCCTACAATTTTTTTGGCTGTACTGAGACGTCACACATCGTCCTACAATTTTTTTGGCTGTACTCTGACGTCATGGTGCATTTGTAATTCAATAAAGAAAAATCAGTTTAATCATGTTTTTTTACCGTATATACTTTGAATGAATAATAAAACAATTATTGGATTCAGCTATCTTATGATATGAAGAATTATGCAGACCTCGGGGGCTGTTATCAGCCACCTCGGTCTGCATAATTCTTCATGTCATACTCAGCCTCATCCAATAATTGCTTAATATTTAGTTCTCGTATCCAACTTTCAATTAACATTATTGTCTGAATAACAATGTAATTCTATTAAACATACCTTGCCCTATCTACCAGTTTTGAATAAGCAGCTTTTTCATTGTCATTTAGAATGCATACACAACGGTTAACTTTGATGGCATCTGAGTGATGTAGACCATTTGGACATGAAAATCTCTCTTGCCTTGACTCGTCTCCACCTTGACTTTTAAAACTATCCCTGTCAGATGATGACGAGGACTGTTCACTGTCGGCAATTTCATTAATTGACATGTTGACCATACTAGTTTGTATATCATCATCGTCAGGGGTAACAGTGACATCAAGTTGCCTGTCCTTGTCTTGCTGGTTGTGGTTGTTAGTCGTTCTGGGTGATGTGCGCAGGGCAACAGGTGTTATGGGTGGTGTTGATAAGTCAATTACTTCATGAGCAGGAGGCATGGATTCCTGTGGTGGCTATAAATCATTGATATGTTAAACTTCTGAATCACGTCAAGTATTTGTATGTGACATTTTTGTGATAAAAAACTAAGAAATTATTTATCATAATCATGATTATTCAAATCACATTTGCATATTATGCAACTGATGTGCCAGTGCTTGTAACGCCGGTCTTTCTTTAAAAATTCATAAATAGAGGATATATACATGGCCGCTTGGAGATAAGAATTTTATCTTAATTCGCTGCGCTCACTCGTGAGATATCTCCGCGTGCCCATGTATATATCCTCTATTTATGAATTTTTAAAGAGTGGACTACTATATATAAATTAACCATTATCCTGCGAGATTGCGCAGAATATTGTCTGATAGTTAGCCGACGAGGGGCGAAGCCCCGTGTTGGCTAAAATCAGACAATATTTTGCAAAATCGAGCAGGATAGTGGTTTTATTATTAACCACATCGATAGCACAAAAAATGCCGCAAAAATGCTTCAAATTTAATTGTATTTGCGTTTGCAACTAAATGTTTTTCTACGAGCTACGGCTATCGCAGGATAGCTGTCATGTGCAGACGGGCTTCCTTTGACCATATTTGGGCAGTATCGATGTGGTGAATAATAACCTCAGATGTCATTACTTCATTATTTTGCGTGTATGTTTACGTTAAATTAAAAGCACTCTTACAACTAAGGGCCCTTTTACATGAGATAGGGTGCCAACAAGGGGGTAGAGTTGCACGCGAACAAAAATATCTCAGGTTTACATGAAAATAACTAACCATTGTTCTGCAATCATTGTACTGCAATGTCTATGCACAAATATACAAGAATCGTGGCTAAACATGGCTCAAAACGTGAAATACTAGTTTTCAAAATCCGAGTCATCCCTACCCCCCTGGCACCCTCCATCCATGTGGGCAGGCCCTAAATCTCGTACAGGGCAAACAACAAACGAGAAAGACCTCCGTACATGTTACTAGTTGAGGAGGGCATCAAGAAACAAACATCAAGTTGTACACAATTCGCTCCGAATAAAAATCTCTTTAGAACTCTTGTTTACTTAGTTATAGTACTAGTATAACCATGGCCATCGGTACGGAATGACCGTGGCTATAGATCCTCCAGATATGACTCACCATAACTGCACCCATCGGCACAGAGTGACCGTGGTTATATACCCTCCAGATATGACCCACCATAATCACGGCCATCGGTACGGAGTGACCGTGGTTAAAGACCCTCAACATATGACCCACCATAACCACAGTAATCGGTACAGAGTGACCGTGGTTATAGACCCTCCAGATATGACGCACCATAGCCACGGCCATCGCTACGGAGTGTAATCACTCAAGGGTTTGGTAAGGAAATGATAGGCAAGCACAATAGAACGAAGGTCCCAGAGGGAAAAATAGACTGATAATTGAATCTTCCTGAAGCATGTAGATGGCATGTCCATCCTACATATCCAATGGCGGATCCAAAAATGATTGGGAATACATGTTTTGTTCTGTTCTTTAAAGAACATCCCCAATTTACAGAAAAATACTACTAATCATACAGAAAAAAACTATTGGCCTGTATGCAGATGGCATGTCCATCCTACATATCAAGCCAATAATGGAGGACATGTCGCTCTTGTTTGTAGAAGTTGCTCCGCCTTAGAGAAAAGAAAAAAGAGTCATCAGACAGTGCCAAGGCCCATTGAATCCACAAGAAATTTTCTTGTAATGACCAGGTTTCATACTGTTTCTATGCCTCAACTTGTCAGCTTCAGTTCTGCTCCTAGGCTTTGAGGACCCCCTTTTCTTACTTTTTTGTTTTTTTTCAGGCCCCCCTTTTTCCCCTGAATTTTTTTCAGGGCTTCCAGTTCCTCCTCCAACCCCCCCCCCCCCCCCCCCCCCCCTTCAAACAAGTTTGTTTACTCTAAGAGCTACAACTAAAATGTCCCATGCGAGCCTTCTAAAGGTAAGTTCAAAAGTGCGAACCAAAAAATCTTTGTTTTGTAACTACAGGGCTGCAAATGACTGACAATTTTCTATATGGTCACGTATCATGCAAATTTAGGGGTCAAATCACTCGTTATGCCTGCTGAAAGTATTTAATCACGCATCACGCAGGGGAAGAGAGATTATAAGATGAGAGAAAAGGCATAGAGAAATTTCTGCAGAGGAGGCTTTGTCCTCAATCACAGGAAAGTCATTTCCCATACCGTAAGTTACTAACCTCATCTCGTGTGCAGCTGAGCAGCCTGGTGTAGATCAGTACAAGCGTCTCTGGTAGCAACACCTTGGTGATGTAATCAATGTCCTGAAACTAAACATAATATATAATAAAGATTTTCATCTATCATGGATTGGTGAGACTTTTTCTAGGCTAGGTTCCAGCCGCCACGGTTGGAGTGAGCCTGCGATCCTCCCCCACCGACGGCTGGGCGTGCGGGCTGAACATTGTATTTTTCAACCAATCAGAAAGACGCTTCCCCCAAATCGACAATAACCCCATCAACCGGTTATATAGGTATATAGGTATATGATTCAAGAGATTTCAGTTGCGCAGACATCTGAAACTCCAACGGCTAATCCTAATCTAGGTGCTCTCTACAAAGGGGGCACCTCGGCGTGTCGCTAAGATTAAATTTATACAATTTAGCCTTAAGATATAAAATATTATGCAGAATTTTGTACTGGAAAGATCTAAGATAAGAGCTAATAGTTGTCTTATATAAGCGCAGATAAATTTCCTTCCATTCCACCGGTGCAGTGAGGTTTGTTTATTTCCTCTGTTCTATCATTTTCTTTTTTTTTTTTAAAGTACATCTTTTTTTTTTTTTTTTTTTTTACATTTACATATAAATTATTTACAGGGATAATTTAACCATTGTTTTTTTAATTTAAGTTATTTTTTTCATTTTTTTTAGAAAGAACAGAGCTGGCTCCCCCGCAATAACCAAAAGGGCTAACAAACGCGGGAGAGCCAGGAGATTATCAAATGTTTTTCTTTTCATTCTCTTTTTTTTTTTTTAAAGCGAGGAAAAGCAGCCAGCTAGAAAAAAGAAGAGAAAAAAGAAGGCAAAAGAAACAAAAATTTAAACAAACCTTGACAGGATCAATACGAGTTGACGAAGTCATCGATAATTCTTTTTTTAAAAAGGTGGATAGGGATGGTTTTGTAGTTTTCAGGTAAAGAATTCCATATCTTAGCCCCTTTATATTTGATATTAAATATTCCATAATTGGTTCTAGTTTTAGGTATTTTAAATGAATTTTGATGATATCCATGTATTGTAAGAGTGTGTTTGGTTAACAGGAGTGAACAATCCTAGAAACGGTCACCCATCTATTTGCCGAATGCGTGATTATAAGGAACTTATACTTAGCTTTGAAAACGCTGATGAGCCAATTCGATATTCAACTACCAGAGCTTACACCGAAAACAGCTATTGTAGGCACGGAAGACGGCCAAATGGTCAATTTTATCATCCTCGTCTTTAAAAATTACGTCTACAAAGCAAGAAATTATAGCATGCCCCCTTCGCTTCATGGTTTGGTGTCTAAATTGAAAGAATACGAAAAAGGTAGAAAGATTGTGTGCAATGAAAAGCAAAACTTCTCTGCTCCATGTGGCAAAATGGGACAAACTAAAAGCTCTCTTCCTTTAAATTTTATGCGAAATAACAATCATTTTGTGCTTTCATTGCTGCCGCTGATCTGTGATCGCACAGTTAATGAGTGACTTCCTTTTCTTTATTAATTTTTCTTTTATTCTGCCCTCGAGGCTCTTTATGCCGTAGGTATTAATAGGGGCGGGGAAGGGTTATCTTTTGTTTTGTTTTTCTTTTTTTTCTTGTTTAGTTGCTTATTTTATTTACTGTCCCTGTTTTTTTGTTGTTTTTTTGTTTTTGTTTTTTGCTCGGTGCAGGGTTGGGGTCTTTGGGTCGGGACAGGAGCATGGGAGGGGGAAACGCAAGAGCATTGAAAAACGGTTTTCTCATTGTGAAAAAAGCAAAAAATATATATCAGGTGAAAAAATCATATATCAAATAAACAAACAAATGTAATTAAAAAGTAAAAAAAAGAAAGAAAGAAAAATGTAAATAATTTTATAGATATTATAATGACATGTCAGTATAATCACAGAGAGCCAAATAAAAACTAATTTAAAAAAAAGCCGCTAACCGATTTTCAATCGGCATGGACTGATTGGTCATCATTACAAGGACATGACAGATGTCTTCCAGAAATTGATTGCAATGCTACCGTTACCCTCCCTAATTGGCGCTTTACCAATACTAGTAAGAGTGAACGAACATGTGCTTGATGGTCAACACCCGGGGGGGGGGGGGACTCCCTATAATCGACTATACGGGGATGCTCGGCCCGAAAGGGGTAGGTTTTTCAGGCCGCAGGTATATGAAAGAGGTAGGGTTTTCAGGCTTATAGGTATATGAAAGGGTTGGGTAATTTTCAGATTTTGGTATATGAAAGGGTCTCAAAATTCGCTGTTTAAGTATATAATAAAGGATACAGAAATAGCGCCGCCAGCGCCGCACAAAATGCACTAAGCACTCTAACGTGATCGTTACGCAACAAAGAATAGCCTCGTTGGTGGCAATAAGTGGTTTATTAACAGTTGAAAAGCATCGATGTTGGTATATGAAAGGGAGACCTTTTTCGACGTTGGTATATGAAAGGGGTACCTTTTATGACTTTAGTATATGAAAGGGGTACCTTTTTAGGGCCAAATTTGGTATATGAAAGGGTAAGGGGTTGAGAGTCTGGGCCGAGCATCCCCGTACATTTCGGTCTGGAGCGCCCCCCGGGGGTCAACCCCCCGGGGGTCAACAGTGCACACAAAGACCTGTTCACCCGAAAGCTGTGTGACACTGACAACATCCCTCCAACTGCTAACGCTCGAAAGCAAGATGCTAAGAGATGAGTATTTCAGTCTGGCTTTATTTAGGTGAAGTGTCCCGTGAGGCCCTACTCTAGTTACTTCTCCTAGCGATTGGGGTTGGACTAGCAGAAGTGACCAAACCCGGGAGCCATCCTAGAATGCGGCTACAAGATGGAGACAGGATGCAGCAGATGGTATAAATGCGTAGGTGCTGACCTGGCATGCACAGTGCTATGCTATTGGCTAATTGCATTTTTAAACCAACCCCCTCTCCTGGAATTTCCAGACTCTCAGACCACCCCCCTCCCCTGGAATTTCCATCACAAAATTCCCGAGAACAATGGGATTTTGATAAAAATCAGGACAAATATACCCCCTCCCCTGGAATTTCCAGGGCTCAAACAGACCCCTCCTTGGAAAAATTCCATGGGTCCTCAACCCCCTCGGTGCAGAACAAAAATGCAATCAGCCATTGCAGAGGGCTTTGTGATAGACCATAAGAACAACAGACGTCGCCAGGAAAATACTCTCTATCATTGCAGATAAAGTAAGCTTTGCAGTGCTTCAAAGATGGATCCCTGATATATCCAGGTACAGATACAACATCGCACGACACCATGTGTTACTCCATGGCAGAGGAGCTGTCATTCCGCAAGAAAAGAATACAAGAATGTATGTATCGCCTCAAAAACTCGACCACTTTTTATCGTTCATAACAAGTGCGAGAGTAATGCAAGATTTGCCATTTGGTGAAAAGACATTGAAGCTATCTTCAAAGACTGAAATCAAGATCCCGAATGTCATCAGAAGCTCCATTCCTGAGCAAATTGTAAGGCAGTATCAAAGCTACTGCAGCGAGACCGAGTTTTCTCCTATGAGCCGCAGCAGTCTTTGCAGAATCCTTAAAGTTTGCTCCGCTTCAGTCCGCAAGTCTCTGCAAGGGCTGGACTATGTTTCATCAGAGGGAGCGAAAGCCTTCGACGATATTGCTGATGTGATTGATAAGCTTGGAGACAACTACAACAATGGACTGACCTGGTCAAAAGAGTTGGCCCAAAAGCTTAAACTTGCAAAGCGATATTTGAAGGGTGATTACAAGGTAAGTAAATATGTGTGTTTAACGGGGCTCTCTCATGCACAGTGCTTTGCGCGCCGAATCGCTATTTGACACACACACACACACACACAAATAAATAAATAACTACGCTATCTTACTGGTTTGGACTGTGATTTCTCCAAAGGAATGTTTCCAGTTCCACAGAGTGTCGGATGGCTTAGATAATCAATGGATTAAATAAATATATTGATTCGGCGCGCAACGCACTGTGGATGAGAGGGCCCCATTCATTAATGACTTGATTATGTCATATACTTTCAAAAAAAGCATACACCATGACATCAGGTGTTTATGTTTCAGGATGAATAGTTGAGTGACCAAGAAGTAATTTTTGTTTTTACAAAATAGGTACACATATCACCAAGCTCAAGGGTTCCTGATCATTGCAGGACTTATGCTCTAAGTCATGACAGCGATACTGACTATGTCGGTAGTTGTGACCATGTCCATGATCGAACATGTGATAGATGTTGCTTGTTTCCTGCTGTTGTTGGTGAAGTAGAATCAACCTTGGAACACCTGGAAATTCCAGATGAAGAAAGAGAAGAAATGAAATACACAGTTGCCCAGTCTAAGAAAAGCGTTGAAGCGTGGAAGGCACACCTACTCCGCTCAGTGAACCAAGATGAGGCCCGTTTAGACATCCTTGACACCTTAGATGTAGGATCAGTGTTGGTAGTGTTGGATTGGGCTATGAAGTTCCTCCCAAGAAAGTACCGTGAAAGCCAAGCCGACTGGTTCGGAAAGAGAGGCATTTCTTGGCATGTCAGTGTGGCTATGACTAAGTCGGATAGTCAGATACAAATGCTAACGTTAGTTCATATATTCCAAAGCTGCAATCAAGATAGCCTAACTGTGCTTGCAATAATGGACGATGTTCTGAAACAGCTTAAAAGCACCGTGCCTGAGATCAAGTCTATCTGCTTCAGACAAGACAATGCCGGCTGCTATCATAGCGCATCTACCTTAGTTGGAGTACAACAACTAGCAGAGAAGCATAAAGTCCAAATAAGAGTGGACTTTTCTGATCCACAAGGTGGAAAGGGGTCATGCGACCGTAAGTCAGCCACAATAAAGAATCATATGAGAGTATTTCTGAACTCTGGCCACGACATCGAGACTGCAGAACAGATGAAGACCTCTATGGAGTCATTTGGTGGTGTGCCTGGTGTCAGGGTAGTGCTCTGTGGTCCCCTTGACAATGTGAAAACAGCTCCTGTAAAGTGGGAAGGCATTAGTCTGGTAAATAATATCATATACCTAGAACAAGGAATGAAAGTCTGGAGAGCATATGGAATTGGTCCTGGGAAGTTTGTGCCGTGGACTGCTTTTGACGTATCCAAGAGGCCATCGGCGTCAAACCTGAAAGTAATCGAAGACGCCACTCACCCCAAAGCGACGTTTTGCCCCATCAAAGCCAGACGACAGAGTAAAGAGCAAAGTGAGACAACAAGTGAGACAGAATCAGCCAGTGAATCCTCACCTGAAGAGAGTAGTAGTACAGGTGGTGATGATGCGCTTTTCGCTTGCCCTGAGGAAGGATGTATGAAGACCTATCAAAGATATTTCTCACTTCAGAATCACTTGGACGCTGGCAAGCATAACTACGTCCTTGAAAGAGAAACACTTCTCGACAAAGCAATGATGAGGTATGCGTCTAATCTAGAACATGGCGCTTCATCAATCGATAACGTAGTAGAAGATCGATTGCCCTCCGAGTCCTTAAGTGGCGAGCCTACGTTAACAATGGGATGGGCATTGAAATCAACGACAACACGAAAACATCGACTAACTGACCATCAAAAAAGACACCTCACTGACGTATTTCTTATTGGGGAACAGACAGGGAGGAAAGCGGATCCCAGTGAGGTCTCAAGATCAATGAGAAGAGCACGAAACTCAGATGGGAGTTTTCTTTTTCAAACAGCCGACTACCTCACTCCCAAACAGATAACAAGCTATTTCTCGCGTCTGTCCGCAAAAAAATCCGTCTCGTCTCCACCTGACATCGACGATGATGCTCAAACACTCCCTGACATTGGAGAAAGGAATATCGAGCAACTACGAGAAGAAGTCATGAGCGAGATAGCCATTCAGCATCCAATTATGTATGATACATATAGCATTTGTGATTTGGTCGCAAACTCAAAGTTGTCCAAGTTTGCAATACCGATGTTGCACGATATCTGCAGTCATTTTGAACTTGACATTCCTACGGTAAAGTATAAAAGAAAAAAACCATATATATAGAACTTCTAGTAAGCTTGGTTAACTCCTGCACCTGTACAAGTTAGTTTTTATTTTCTGTTGTGACATGCTTTACCTCAATACAAGTCATATCTTGAAAGCGATTTGCAAACATGTTTAAAAAATCGATAGACAAAATATAATGGTGCATTGTGGGTAATGGCATCATAAAATGGCTGAATTTTGAAAATTTGTTTCCGGATCAGTGTATTGGCGATATATTTAAGATTATGCAAATTACTATATATCGCTATTTTGGGTTCACATATATATATATTTGCAAGTCGCTGTAGATATAGTGCACTTGTTTAGTTTCAGTTATTCATGATTATTCCTATCACTGAAATGAGTATATAGTGAGAATGAAACGGAGAAAATCGGTCGACCGCATTTCTATTTGCTAGAACAATATCTTAGAATTCGCTTATTTACATGGTTTGGTTAAAAAGAATGACTTGAACTACGGCAACATTTTGTTTTCTTACGTTTGAACGCCAATTTTCGCGTGTTCAAACTGTATGTAAATTACATACGTGATGTGACGTCAATGAGTTCACACGACAATATGCATGGACGAATTATTCTCAATATCGGACTTGTTTGACGTGAGTTGCTTTGTATTTTCTAGAGGTACAAACCCCTTGACGTCACAGGTCCATTGTCTAGGATCCCGGTTATGGAAGCGAAAAAATGGCGTTCAAACGTAAAGAAAACAAAATGTTGCCGTAGTTCAAGTCATTTCTTTTTAACCACACCATGGAAATAAGCGAATTCTAAGATAATTGTTCTAGCAAATAGAAATGCGGTCGACCGATTTTCCCCTCGTTTCATTCTCACTAATACTCATTTCAGTGATAGGAATAATCATGAATAACTGAAACTAAACAAGTGCACTATATCTACAGCGACTTGCACTGCAATATATATATATGTAAACCCAAAAATAGCGATATATAGTAATTTGGCATCAATCTTAATATATCGCCAATACACTGATCTGAAACAAATTTTCAAAATTCAGCCATTTTTATGATGCCATTACCCACAATGCACCATTATATTTTGTCTATCGATTTTTAAACATGTTGCAAATCGCTTTCCAAGATATGACTTGTATGAGGTAAAGCCAGCATTCACAACAGAAAAATAAAAAACTAACTTGTACAGGTGCAGGAGTTAACCAAGCTTACTAGAAGTTCTATATATGTTTTTTTTCTTTTATACTTTACCGTAGGAATGTCAAGTTCAAAATGACTGCAGATATCGTGCAATCATCGGTATTGCAAACTTGGACAACTTTGAGTTGCGACCAAATCAACAAATGCTATATGTATCATACATAATTGGATGCTGAATGGCTATCTCGCTCATGGACTTCTTCTCGTAGTTGCTCGATATTCTTTCTCCAATGTCAGGGAGTGTTTTGAGCATCATCTTCGATGTCAGGTGGAGACCGACGAGACGGATTTTTTTTGCGGACAGACGCGAGAAATAGCTTGTTATCTGTTTGGGAGTGAGGTAGTCGGCGTTGTTTGAAAAAGAAAACTCCCATCTGAGTTTCGTGCTCTTCTCATTGATCTTGAGACCTCACTGGGATCCGCTTTCCTCCCTGTCTGTTCCCCAATAAGAAATACGTCAGTGAGGTGTCTTTTTTGATGGTCAGTTAGTCGATGTTTTCGTGTTGTCGTTGATTTCAATGCCCATCCCATTGTTAACGTAGGCTCGCCACTTAAGGACTCGGAGGGCAATCGATCTTCTACTACGTTATCGATTGATGAAGCGCCATGTTCTAGATTAGACGCATACCTCATCATTGCTTTGTCGAGAAGTGTTTCTCTTTCAAGGACGTAGTTATGCTTGCCAGCGTCCAAGTGATTCTGAAGTGAGAAATATCTTTGATAGTCTTCATACATCCTTCCTCAGGGCAAGCGAAAAGCGCATCATCACCACCTGTACTACTACTCTCTTCAGGTGAGGATTCACTGGCTGATTCTGTCTCACTTGTTGTCTCACTTTGCTCTTTACTCTGTCGTCTGGCTTTGATGGGGCAAAACGTCGCTTTGGGGTGAGTGGCGTCCTCGATTACTTTCAGGTTTGACGCCGATGGCCTCTTGGATACGTCAAAAGCAGTCCACGGCACAAACTTCCCAGGACCAATTCCATATGCTCTCCAGACTTTCATTCCTTGTTCTAGGTATATGATATTATTTACCAGACTAATGCCTTCCCACTTTACAGGAGCTGTTTTCACATTGTCAAGGGGACCACAGAGCACTACCCTGACACCAGCACACCACCAAATGGCACACCACCAAATGACTCCATAGAGGTCTTCATCTGTTCTGCAGTCTCGATGTCGTGGCCAGAGTTGAAATACTCTCATATGATTCTTTATTGTGGCTACTTACGGTCGCATGACCCTTTCCACCTTGTGGATCAGAAAAGTCCACTCTTATTTGGACTTTATGCTTCTCTGCTAGTTGTTGTACTCAACTAATGTAGTTTTATGCGCTATGTAGCAGCCGGCATTGATCTTGTCTGAAGCAGATAGACTTGATCTCAGGCACGGTGCTTTTAAGCTGTTTCAGAACATCGTCCCATTATTGCAAGCACAGTTAGGCTATCTTGATTGCAGCTTTGGAATATATGAAACTAACGTTAGCATTTGTATCTGACTATCCGACTTAGTCCATAGCCACAACTGACATGCCAAGAAATGCCTCTCTTTCCGAACCAGTCGGCTTGGCTTTCACGGTACTTTCTTGGGAGGAACTTCATAGCCCAATCCAACACTACCACACTGATCCTACATCTAAGGTGTCAAGGATGTCTAAACGGGCCTCATCTTGGTTCACTGAGCGGAGTAGGTGTGCCTTCCACGCTTCAACGCTTTTCTTAGACTGGGCAACTGTGTTTTCATTTCTTCTTCTTTCTTCATCTGGAATTTCCAGGTGTTCCAAGGTTGATTCTACTTCACCAACAACAGCAGGAAACAAGCAACATCTATCACATGTTCGATCATGGACATGGTCACAACTACCGACATAGTCAGTATCGCTGTCATGACTTAGAGCATAAGTCCCTGCAATGATCAGGAACCCTTGAGCTTGGTGATATGTGTACCTATTTTGTAAAAACAAAAATTACTTCTTGGTCACTCAACTATTCATCCTGAAACATAAACACCTGATGTCATGGTGTATGCTTTTTTTTTGAAAGTATATGACATAATCAAGTCATTAATGAATGGGGCCCTCTCATCCACAGTGCGTTGCGCGCCGAATCAATATATTTTATTTAATCCATTGATTATCTAAGCCATCCGACACTCTGTGGAACTGGAAACATTCCTTTGGAGAAAACACAGTCCAAACCAGTAAGATAGCGTAGTTATTTATTTATTTGTGTGTGTGTGTGTGTGTGTCAAATAGCGATTCGGCGCGCAAAGCACTGTGGATGAGAGAGCCCCGTTAAACACACATATTTACTTACCTTGTAATCACCCTTCAAATATCGCTTTGCAAGTTTAAGCTTTTGGGCCAACTCTTTTGACCAGGTCAGTCCATTGTTGTAGTTGTCTCCAAGCTTATCAATCACATCAGCAATATCGTCGAAGGCTTTCGCTCCCTCTGATGAAACATAGTCCAGCCCTTGCAGAGACTTGCGGACTGAAGCGGAGCAAACTTTAAGGATTCTGCAAAGACTGCTGCGGCTCATAGGAGAAAACTCGGTCTCGCTGCAGTAGCTTTGATACTGCCTTACAATTTGCTCAGGAATGGAGCTTCTGATGACATTCGGGATCTTGATTTCAGTCTTTGAAGATAGCTTCAATGTCTTTTCACCAAATGGCAAATCTTGCATTACTCTCGCACTTGTTATGAACGATAAAAAAATGTGGTCGAGTTTTTTGAGGCGATACATACATTCTTGTATTCTTTTCTTGCGGAATGACAGCTCCTCTGCCATGGAGTAACACATGGTGTCGTGCGATGTTGTATCTGTACCTGGATATATCAGGGATCCATCTTTGAAGCACTGCAAAGCTTACTTTATCTGCAATGATAGAGAGTATCTGTCTGCGCGTACTCCAGTGACCTGCATTCTCGTAGCACTCAACTAAAGCTTCTAATAATGTAGAATCCATGTTCCCTTCTTCTTTCCTAGATGACTGTATGGCACTAAATAGCATCTCTGAATTTTGGGGCGCAATTTCCCTCCAAAGTGGCAAAGACCACCTGCTTCGCCTTGCGCATATAATGTCGCTTCGTTCTTTCTGCGGCAGTATCCCATGGAGTTGTCATTGATGTTCTGATTGGACTTATGTCTCTGGAGACCAAAAACGAATTGAGTTGGTCCTTTGGGGAAGCCTTCACAGTTTCTGTGCCCTCATCTCCGGGTTTGTGTCAGGATTGACATGTCAGAGGCCTGGGAGACTCCTGATGGCGTGTACATAGTCGATGTTATTGTGCTTTGTGGCGTTTCTGGTGCTGGGATGATTTTGCCTTGAGTTGACTTACAAGGGTTGAAAGTAACTTCATCATCATCATTGTCATCATCATGATCATCCTGAAAATTTGAAACAACTTATTTTATGATGCGTATCAGTTTATGATGCATACCTAATTAGTTATTGATGGATGTTTTCCCATATACAGTTTGATGAGTGCGCTAAATAAAATAAATTGTCGGTCAGTCGGTCGGTCGGTCGGTCGGTTGAATGCTCGCTTGTCTTTTCATTCTTTTAAATATTTTTATATTATTACTTCGCACTTTGGTTCTACTGTATTTCTTTCTGTACAAAAGAAAAACATATTGCGCAATAATCACCACATGCGAGCAAAGGATTTGATGTAACTGGCACAACACTGACGACATATGTATTAAATGACGCAGATGTTTGTATTACACAATCTACAGGCTATACATACCAGTATTGTCTTGTCCAACTGATGAGCTAAATCATCCACCACATCTTCACTAGTTGTCAATTCCTTTAATGCGTATCTACATGTTCTGCATATACCTGGAAGGGAACAATAGAATAGATGTGTCGGTATAGTTCGCCTAAACCGTGTTGTTATGAAAAGCGTTCTCGTAATTCTAAATTCCAGTTTGCGAAATAGTGACAACAATCTAGTACAAAATCTAAGTAAAAAAAACAATTAGTACAGTATATGCATGGTCTAGACTTCACTACCGATAGAACGGCAATATGAAATATCGGATTGATATCTAGTTCTAACCATTCTAACCTGAGCCAACTTGTACAAACATTCCAGTCTTGTGTAGCAGCATCTCCGACTCTTTCTTTCCTAATCCTCTATCTCCTTTCGGCCAATTGCCTTTGCTTTTCAGTACATGATTGGAAAAGCGCAGGCGGTACTCTACATCTGGTACTACGCCCCCTTGACCACCCTAGACCGAGTTTTGAGCGATGGAGGGGGCACACAGTCATCGTGCTCAAGTTCTCTGGTTTTCCCAAAGATTCCTGCACGACTTAATATCAGGTCCACCTCATCATCAGGCCCCGAAAAGGAATATTTCGTCTTGTGCTGGCTTATGTCCTTCGTACAAGAAAGCACAGGGATAACTTCTACATCACGATTTCGGTCTCTACTGTCGAAGCCACAAATTCCACCAACGATCGATTTCAATGTACAACAAACCTCCATACTAAAACATCATGTACACGCACTCGACTGGATGTAACTACTGGTAATTTTGAAGAGCTTGTTTTTCTTTACTTTCATTAGTTCGGGTTACACAATTAGCAAATAAATTAGCATAATCAGCCAGTGGTATCGATTGATCGAATCATGGAAGTTCGTACGTGGCTTAGTCCCAGTGAGTTTGTCAGTTTTAAACGCTTCAAAGAAGTAGCTATGCTTTTCAAAAAGCATTTTGCACGTTTCCCAGCTTCCCAGTACGTCCTCACAGGATAATCAAAGATCAGTGTTTCATTGTTGACAGATTGTTGATGCCTGATCGAAAGTCAGCTACTCGCTGAGTAGGATTTACAGGTCAAAAACATTTCCTGGATACAACCTTTTCGACAAAAAGGTTAGCAATTCTATTGAATGGTACATTAAGGTGTATTCTAAAGATATTTAGATGTTTTAGATGATTTGAGAAGCACAGAAACAACGCAACACGTGTCTCGAGTGATGACCTTTGAAGGTCAAAGACGGTAAATTTTGAAGTACTTTGAAGAGCTCTAGCGTCACGCAAAATTATTTGCCCAGTTAATTTTTTACAGCATCTTAGAGCATATCATTTCGTCATTCGACCAGCAGAAGCGCATAATCCATTTAAAGGTTACGCGCATCGTGGAAGCCAATTTCTATAGGAGGTACTTTTAGCAACTTGAAATGGAGGTGTAGAGAATACAATTATTATCTAAAGAAAGAGGAGAACAATACATCTAAAAATCACGCAAATAGTAAATACGGGGTTACTTAACAGGATAGGGGTATTTTTAGGGGTTTTGAATGGTTTATTTTGTGATACGAGACCTCCAAACTTCGATCAAATTTCGGTGCCTTCAACGGCATTTTTCGGTGGAGTTTCGAAATTTGCATTTTTCTCCAAAATGAAATGGTATTTGGTCAAACCAACTACACAGCGATTCTTATGACACCCTACCCTATCTAACTTGAAAGTATGAGCTAATTCGATTATTCAAGGTTTGCCGCCATTTGTTCGATTTTTCCTGACATCCACTCTTAAAGGAATATCGTTTTACTATATTATAAAAGGGTGATATACAAAAGATAATCAAAGGCACCATTTGGTGAACTCGTGGATTCCCGTATGTGAGTGACGAGGAACGCCTTGAAGAATACGTTAGGGCATGTTTGAGCATGGAACCAGCACATGTCATATATAGTTGTGATGTTTTACATTTCGTTCTTAGAGAGAAAACGTATTTGAACTTAAGTAAAATGTATTCAAGAAGTAAAGTTCAATGCTTGATTAACATCTGTGTTGTGTCTATTTTTCATCTAGACTTCGAAATAAAGTGTTACAGTGTGGTCTACACTCGAACCGTGAACACTTAGGTTTTTTCTAACACATATATATAAATTATCCATTGAGCAAAGCTGATCAGAAAAATGATTTATTTTGATCACTAAGTGTATTTAAAACTCAATGCTCCATTTGAAAGGCTATGAGGCAATAGAAAGTTCGGAAAAAAAAAACTTCTTCGAAAAAAAAAACTTGAAGTGTTCACGGTTCGAGTGTCCACACTGTAAGGCGATCGAGTTGTTCACCATGTTTGTAAACACACACGGGTAATAGCTTTTACAAAGGAATACCAAACGAACGAAAATATACCAATAAATCGTATAATGACGCATAATAAACTACTACTACTACTACTACATATTTAGCTTAGTACATGCAGAGAGTGAAACAAATGATATGAAACTGAACTCCAACATTTATCTTCTCATTCTCCTTCAAAGACGACAAAGGAAACTGCCATGTGATTCAAGTCAGTGGACACTGAGAAGACCATAGGTTTAATATTCCATCCTCGATCCTCCCTGAATGCTTTTTGTGAACTTGGCTTTTCTTCCAACTCGGCACAATCGGCTATACGGTGTATAAATCCTTCACTCGATGTGTTGTAGCATTATAGTAGTTTTTTATACTCTAATCAGAGCACTGAGTATTTGTCGCTTGCAAACTGGTTTGTTTAGAGTATACATAGTTAATAGGTTCTCAGGGTATTTCCAGGGTTGAATGCCTAAAGTCCGATAAAAATACTGTCGATGCCAAGTACAATGGGAATGGCCGCCGTTTTTGTATGAAATGAGAGAGCCCTGGGAACGAGTTTACAATTTGGAGCATATAGTAACTTTTCCCCATCGCATCCCCAATAACTCGTGGATGCTACGCAATTCACGAGTTAAAAACTAAAAAAGATAAAACCTAAAAAGATAAAACCTAAAAAAGATAAAGATAAAAAATAAAAATATTAAAAAAATAAAAAAAATAAAAAAAATAAAAAAAAGATAAAAAATAAAAAAGATAAAACCTAAAAAAGACAAAACCTAAAAAAGATAAAATAATCATAAAAAACACTTAAAAGGAATATCGTTTTACTATATATATAAAAGGGTGATACACAAAAGATAAAAACTAAAAAGATAAAAACTAAAAAAGATAAAACCTAAAAAAGATAAAGATAAAACCTAAAAGAGATAACGTATGAAAAAACCGATAAACATAAAGTATGAAAAACCGATAAAACTAAAGTATGAAAATAAAGATAGAACTAAAGTATGAAAAACCACAGGAGCGCTCCATAAAAAACTAAAAGTATAAAAAAAAAAATAAAAAATATAAAGTATTATAAAAAAGTAATAAAAGATAATTTACATTTTCTATTACTTGGATTCATTTTAAAACCAACACAAAAAACAAATAAGGATATATAAAAGGGTTTAAACGGATAGATTAATGTGAAATATATTAAAAACCAACTAAACAACACCCAAAAATCGTTAAAACGTTTATCTAAAAAAGCAGCAAATTCTGTTAATAAAACAGATAGACAAGTTTAGTGATTGGATCTTATCGCAAGTACCTAAACCTATTACAGTGCGGGGGGTGGACACTCCAACCGTGAACACCAACACTTTTTTCGTGCTTTTTTTAATCCTCCAATCAGAACCTCGACTCACAACGAGGCTCGTACATTGTGTGCAGTAGCACATGTGCTAGCGTGTCACATCGATGACCAGTTGGAGTCCTTGATCATCATGGGGGCTTGATAAACACATAAGTTTTTTTATGGCTAAAATCACTGTCTTCCCAGGTATGAAACTGGAAAGGCTTTCGCCCCCAGTCGTCGAAAGTAGGGGTTTCCGCTTCAAGAAGGTCACTGGCTTACGTAAAATCAGACGATTTGGACTCATTCTTCCCATCACCTGATAAGCTATTACCTGGGGCAGAAAGACGCGGATTGGAGGCTGAAACACTAAATACCAATTACAAACAGATTCTATTTCGCCAACCCCAGTAATCTTGACCCGCAAAAAAACAACGGTTGAATATGACATTCAAGGTCCTGAGCATTGTCGTGAAATCACACCCTGTGAATGAAACGCCGCCGCATGGCCAGCAGCGGCAATCATTCGACTTTGGAGTAGCGACTGCTACAAAACCAAAGCCTTCAAAGCCCTTTGGACCGAAGAGCTATAGACAAAACTTCAGAAAATGTTAATGTACTAGAAGTACATAGTTGAAGAGTGCCAAAAGTCAATTTGCAAATGAAGCGAAAAAAGACATGGACGATTTGCCGGTTGCTAAACGACAGACGCGGTAAGTGGTGTGCTCTTTGTCGATAAGTCCTGGCCATAAACAGAGTAAAGTGCAACAACATCCCTTGCCACGATGTCAACTGATGTAGGCTAAAGTACAATCACCCAGAATTGAATGTGAAGACACCATTCGAAGCTTACAGCGTGATCTGAAAGGAACTTGAACAAAAGATTGGAAAATTTCAAAAGCGAACCACGACCGTATTTTATATCTTCAACGCCAACGAGTTCCATAGTCAAGTTTCTTTGCGATTCATGCGGTCCTCGTTTTTAAGAAGTCAAAACCCGGCTAAAATACCTTCGATTCGCTCCGCAGTTGCGCTAAGACTATAGATTCTCCAGCGAAGCGCCTGCAAATATAAAGTCAGCCATTAGAGGAGACTTCACGCCTGGCAGCCATTACACACCCTTATAGAAGAATATAGGCATGGAATATAATGGTATACAGAAGACTCCACTGGAGACGTCCCGTCTGGTCGGATTTCATGTCAAAAACAAATATACTCGCGGTAAATTGATGATTTACTCACATAGGAAACATAGCATGCAATACGATTTGTATCCCATAGATATTAATGTTGCTTTTTGTGCTTTTTTTTTGTTACATCGCCGTTCAATTTCGAAATGTATTTGTTATTGTTGACCTTATAATTAGTGTCTCTTTTATTACGTTGTTGTTTCAAGGCTCTAAATATAGTAATGCTTATTTTTGAATAACAGCTTCTTGGTCCATTGAAGTTTCCATTTTTATTTTACATTTGTAATTCGTATTTACACTCGTTGCCTTTGCATTACTACCACATTTTTCCCGGCCGGCCACAAAATCATTCCCTCATTCAGTAGTTTTATTTGTTCTCACGGGTAATCTAAAAATAACAGCGGAATAAAATTAAAAAACCCAAATTGTCAATCAAATGTAGCCACATTTCCTGAAGTATGGGCGATCGAATTTGCTGTCACTTAACTTTTGACAATACCTTCGCTGATCGATATTTCAGTCTCATTGACAGTCAAGGATGGTTTTTGGTTTCAAGTAGCATTTTATTTTTTCTCGATAAATTATTTTACCGCCACCAACTCACCAAGTGTTTAGGTGAGGCGAGTAGGCGGGCTGAGAAAAAAGGAGGCCAACACCATGTTCTTGTAGAATGTCTCCGCAGTAAAGGTTCTATAAAACCCGCAGTTATCCGTAATAACTACATCGACGTTCTCAAGAATTGTTGAACCATCTACCCTATTTTTTTTTTTACTGAAAGAGCTTCGTTGAAAAAAAATTCAACATCTCCATTTCCATTAGAAAGGCCTCTCAAAATATCAAAGTAATCCACTCCCAGTACAGAGTGAAAGCAAGTTTGATCGTGTAATTTGCATTGGAGGCGTTAGCGTTGGAATTCCAATGGCAGGTTTCACCGAGATAGGGAATGCCATATACGCGAAAACACTGCTCTTCGTCAAAAAAGGAAAGTTTGGTATAAATCACGTTGTCGAATTTGATCAAGAAACTAATCATTATAATCTTACAATTGCTTGCGACAATGATCTGTTTGGTACTTTGTGAAACTTTTTTTCTTTGTCATTCTGCACAGTCCTCCCGAATGCCCTTTTTTATTGCCGAAATGTAGATGGTGAATGAACAGGGTGGCGAAACTCCATCGAATAACAAACGCTGTTGAATCTCAGTTGTATATATACTAGGTTTTTACATAATTTTTCGAAACTCCACGTATTTCAACAACATCTGCAGTTACTTTATTTCGAACGGGTGTTTTTCGCGGCCCAGCGGGTAGAGATGTGTTGTCGTCTTCGTAACATTGACCAACTTTGCTTACATAGGACCCCCCCACCCAACGCTAACTCGCATATTCGAGAAATATGTCTTTGCGAAAGCCTTGGTGGTGTAGATCAAGGACTCCTTTCTCGATCATTTGTGGCAGAACTTTGCCATTTTCGTAATTCCTTGCTGCTATTGAGACTGAGTCTACATTTAACCTTCGGTCAAGAAAAATAAAGAAATTCACTCTAAATAAAACAGTAATTATATCATGCTGAAAAAATATCATGAATTTTACCAGCATACTTCGCAGGAGTGGAAGGGGGGAGAAAGCCAGTTTCGGAAACCTTTTTTAAAACAAACGTAACCTACAGATTGCCCAGCCATTAGCTAATTGGATGGCGCCTCGAGATTCTGAATCTTTTGTTTCTACGAAGAGCGCTGATTGGATAATCGTGAAAAAATGAATAAAAATATGTTAGGTGTTCACGGTTGGAGTGTCTGCACTGTAAAAAAAAATAAAAATACTAAGATTGAAAAGCTGAAAAATAAAAATTAGAGAAATCTATAATAACACAGATAAATATAAAAGGCTATAGAAAAACATTTAGAATTGATGGCCGAAACAGCAGAGACCCCAAAGTGTTTCTTAATGATGTTAAAAATAACGTGACCGAATTAATAAACAAACAAAATAAATCAATTAAAACAAAATTAATATTAACATGCAAGTTTGAAAAATCAGACATATAACAATGTTTTTAACTATCGCTTACTTTTATTCTAATATTGAAATAATTACAGATACAACCGACATAAAGAGATACTAAGAATAGCGTTTGGAGAAATACTTGAAAAAAACGATAATTTTCAAAACGCAGGCTCTGGGTGGACATTTGGCGAAGTGACACACCTCGATATACACATTGATAAATATCTACCATTATCAGGAAATTCC
>JAUJYZ010001255.1:956731-972080 GCA_033675265.1 Actinostola sp. cb2023 | reverse complement strand
CAGCGGTCATCGCTTAACACCTCGAAACTGGAGTATTTCAGTACTGCGATTTCACAAACTCAGCGAATCATGAATGACAATGACATAGTTTAATTTGTTACCATAAACTATCCATACAAATACAATACAAATACCGTATACATAAAACTATTATCGGTCGCTTGAAAACCTCAGTTACAACTGTTTCTCTTCTCTTCACGGCTGCGTGTATCAACTCACTTCGTTCTAAGTTCTGAAGATCTCTAAACCCTTTGCATTTGTACTTAGTACTGGAATTGATAAATCCATATCTCTATGATTATTGTGGTTATTTTGACACGACATAAATTGTGAATTCAGACTCGACCAGTCTCGTATTGATAAATCATGTTGTTTGAGCCTTCGGTGATTATCTTAGCGGCCGGCACAGGGCGCATGCGCTGTAGAACCCAGTATGCTTTTTTTGGGTCGACGACGAACGCTTCTCATTTCTAGAGTCGGGTCTTCCACAGGAAGCCCGACTAATAAGTAAACCATAATAACGATGTAAAGGAATGACGTGGAACTATACTTTCAAGTCAACTGACATGTACTGTAATTAGAGATAAGTAAACATAATAACGATGTAAAGGAAATGACGTGGAACTACTTTTCAAGTCAACTGACATGTACTGTAATTAGAGATAAGTAAACATAATAACGATGTAAAGGAAATGACGTGGAACTATACTTTCAAGTCAACTGACATGTACTGTAAATTAGAGATAAGTAAACATAATAACGATGTAAAGGAAATGACGTGGAACTACTTTCATGTCAACTGACATGTACTGTAATTAGAGATAAGTAAACATAATAACGATGTAAAGGAAATGACGTGGAACTACTTTCAAGTCAACTGACATGTACTGTAATTAGAGATAAGTAAACATAATAACGATGTAAAGGAAATGACGTGGAACTACTTTCAAGTCAACTGACATGTACTGTAATTAGAGATAAGTAAACATAATAACGATGTAAAGGAAATGACGTGGAACTACTTTCATGTCAACTGACATGTACTGTAATTAGAGATAAGTAAACATAATAACGATGTAAAGGAAATGACGTGGAACTACTTTCAAGTCAACTGACATGTACTGTAATTAGAGATAAGTAAACATAATAACGATGTAAAGGAAATGAACGTGTAAATGAAACTAACTACTTTCAAGTCAACTGACATGTACTGTAATTAGAGATAAGTAAACATAATAACGATGTAAAGGAAATGACGTGGAACTATACTTTCAAGTCAACTGACATGTACTGTAATTAGAGATAAGTAAACATAATAACGATGTAACTGACATGTACTGTAATTAGAGATAAGTAAACATAATAACGATGTAAAGGAAATGACGTGGAACTACTTTCAAGTCAACTGACATGTACTGTAATTAGAGATAAGTAAACATAATAACGATGTAAAGGAAATGACGTGGAACTACTTTTCATGTCAACTGACATGTACTGTAATTAGAGATAAGTAAACATAATAACGATGTAAAGGAAATGACGTGGAACTACTTTCAAGTCAACTGACATGTACTGTAATTAGAGATAAGTAAACATAATAACGATGTAAAGGAAAAGTCAACTGACATGTACTGTAATTAGAGATAAGTAAACATAATAACGATGTAAAGGAAATGACGTGGAACTACTTTCAAGTCAACTGACATGTACTGTAATTAGAGATAAGTAAACATAATAACGATGTAAAGGAAATGACGTGGAACTACTTTCAAGTCAACTGACATGTACTGTAATTAGAGATAAGTAAACATAATAACGATGTAAAGGAAATGACGTAGAACTACTTTCAAGTCAACTGACATGTACTGTAATTAGAGATAAGTAAACATAATAACGATGTAAAGGAAATGACGTAGAACTACTTTCAAGTCAACTGACATGTACTGTAACAAGACGCTCAATGAGCGTACACTCGGGCTTATGACAAGGACAATGTCAGTTGCGTGAGGAGGGACCTGACAATGACTGGCGCCATGAATATGCAACCTCAAGTGACCTCAAGTACGTTTAAAGACGTATCATATACGTATCTCGAACAGTCGGAGATCTTTATCGATGCTCATCGACACAAATAATCTCTCTCGTCACGCAAAGCGAGATTAGCTATCAAAACAAAATCTACTGGAAAATCAAACCCTCGCTCTCTAGCTTCAGAGACATAATAATATAACTGGCTCGATTAATAATCATAATAATCGAGACTGGCTCGATTGTTTCATGACTTCTGTACATATAGCTTTCTGTCAATAGATGTAGTTACATCGCTGGTCGTGAGTTTAATTACTCGGGCCCTTCCGAAGGAAGCCCGAGTTAGAAAATACACTTTCTTTTTTTTTTTCTTTTTCTTTTCTTTCCTGGTCATGGAATGAAGAAAAAATGCGAAGAATGAAGAAAGAATGCGAAGTATTTGATCGTATCGAGTTTCAAGATTACTCCTGAAGCAGATAAGGGAAAACAAACGACACACAGGACTCAAGTAGATTTGAATCTTAGTTTTGAAAGCAGCTGTAGATCTTGAAGCTATCGAAAGGTCAGGATTCTAGTTCGCTATGTCATGTTTGTTATTAGGCGACATTGGACCCCAGAGTAGGCCTTTTGTTGCTAATTGTAATAGTACGTGATGTTCTTGAGTATTTATAATTGAACTCACGACCAGTGATGTAACTACATCTATTACGGAAAGCTATATGTACAGAAGTCATGCAAACAGTCGAGCCAGTCGAGACTGAAAAGCAAGCCATCGAAACGCATACGCGTACTACATACCAGATACGCATACTCTAAATCTTCCTCGAGCGTCGAGCCAGTCGAGCTATTTTCAGTAACTCATGATGGATGTTTATTTCATTCCACGTTTGCAAAATTCAGTACGATTACAGTTGTGTGATCCTTGTTTTAGAACCGCCGCGTAGCGCTATTTAAAACAGAATTTCCACGCTCAAAACAGGTCAGTAAACGGCAAAAATACAATCGAAATCAAAACGTCCTTAGATTTTAGGGATCTATTGCAGAAGCTAGAAGACGCTCAGTGACGAGGGAGACTATTTCGGTCGGTGACTCATAGATAAAGATCTCCGACTCTTGAAGGTATGCTGTCGTACGTATTTAAACGTATTTGAGGTCACTTGAGGTCACATCTTAAATCTAACAGAAGCAGCTTTTGATTTTTAATCGATAATTCCTTTCTGATTTCGAGATAAATCGAACAAGATCTTTCAATGTATAGGCAGAGACAGCAGATTGGTCGAGCTTTGTCACATCATACCGTAGTCTGAATCAACTGGATGTTTCAAAGATACGAAGTTCGACTTTCCTCTGCGATATTAAACGAAGAAACCAAAGACGTTATCAGAACCGTCTGACCATGAATATGAACCTCAACTGGACGTTCCAAGTACGTGCTACGGAAATACGATTCGGAGATTTTTATCTATGCTCACCGACACATATATAAATAGTCTCCCTCGTCACGCAACTGTCAGTCATTGTCAGGTCCCTCTTCACGCAACTGACATTGTCCTTGTCATAAGCCCGAGTGTACGCTCATTGAGCGTCTTGTTATAAATACTCAAGGACATACGACTGGACTGTACACGTACTATTACAATTAGCAACAAAAATGACAACATAGCGAGGTCTTGATACTTTTTGAGTTCATTTCATTTGCTTTTCAATTCATTTTTTGATGAGTTCGAGTTCGTGGAACGACGTCGTCCAACAGCCGATAAAACACGGGCTTTAAACACGCTCATTTCACAGACAAAAGCATACGCCGATTCGTGTGGGCCAATCTGAAAGATTTCGTTTCATTTATAACAACAAGGACATAACTGTACACGTACTATTACAATTAGCAACAAACATGGCATAGCGAGGTCATCAGTGATAGTTTTTGAGTTCATTTCATTTGCTTTTCAGTCTCGACTGGCCTGACTGTTTGCATGACTTCTGTACATGTACATATATAGCTTTCTGTCAATAGATGTAGTTACATCGCTGGTCGTGAGTTTGATTATAACCAGAATCCTGACCTTTCAATATCTTGAAGATCTCAAACTGCTTTCAAATAATCTAAGATTAAATATCTACTTGAGTCCTGTGTGTCGTTTGTTTAGCGATTAGAGCGGTTTTCCGCGAATTCAGGGACCGGAGAGTAGCTTGCTCCCTTATCTGCTGAGTTATCTTGAAACTCGATACGATCAAATACTTGGCATTTTGTGTCCGACGAATAATAAAAAAAAAGAAAGTGTATTTTCTAACTCGGGCTTCCTCCGGAAGTGCCCGAGTAATTAGAGATAAGTAAACATAATAACGATGTAAAGGAAATGACGTGAAACATAAGAATTCAGATTGTAAAACATGCTTGTAAGAGAAGGTTGTTAGTAAAATACAGTCCCCAAGATCGTTTGTTGTGTTTGATCCATGCAGTGGCGCTGCCGGGCGGATTCCCGACACTAACTACCAAATCAATTAGTTTAGATAGCACATTCAATAACCCTGAAGTTTCAAGTTCATTGAAACACTTTAACACGGTCAACTATTATTCTCAAATCCGAAGACTTTTGCATGCCCATTTCTAGAGTATGACAACCGCATCTTATTTGTGTTATGCTTTCTTTGTCATGCATCTCTATTTGTACTATACAGAATACTGCTAATTAAAAGTTGTGCATTCCAACACACCATGCATTACATGCAGCGCCTGACTACCTTCCGAGTTCCGTCCGAGTATGATAATACCAGTATCTCGGATATGGGCATTGTCACACAATTGTATTTTGTAAAATAACACAACTCTAACGCGCGCTCTGATTGGTTAGCTACTATGTTTACATGAAGCTATGTAAACACGCCTGGCTGCTCGTTATTTTACAAAACAAATATAAAACGTTTTTCCGTGTGATATCGGCCTAATAACACTCGGGAAAGTTTGTGAGAAGTCTCGAGCTCTGTGTAAAACCTCGCCTACGGCTCGGTTTTACACATCAGCTCTCGACTTCTCCCAAACTTCCCCTCGTGTTATATTAGGCCGATATCACACGGAAAAACGTTTTATATTTGTTAAATATTATGATTATATTATCATATACTCGGACGGGACTCGGAAGGTAGTCAGGCGCTGCATGTAATGCATGGCATGGTGTGTTGGAATGCACAACTTTTAATTAGCAGTATTCTGGACAATAGAGATGCATGACAAAGAAAACATAACACAAATAAGATGCGGTTGTCATACTCTAGAAATGGGCATGCAAAAGTCTTCGGATTTGAGAATAATAGTTGACCGTGTTAAAGTGTTTCAATGAACTTGAAACTTCAGGGTTGATGAATGTGCTATCTAAACTAATTGACTTGGTAGTTAGAGAAAAATTCATCACCGGATTTTTCAGTTTTACCCCTTTCAGTAAAGACAAGTGAAATCTTTGACAAAAGACAAAATGCATATCTTTACTGGAACTCATATTTTTCGAAATCGAATGAAGCGATTTCTTTCCGTTTCTTAAAAGGAATCCCGAATAGGATGCAGAACAATATGAGCTCAAAAGAAGTTTACTTAAAGTCCATAAAGCGAAGTTTTCGTGCACCCGACACAATTGTTTAGGATTGATTACAAATTCTCTACCAAAAAGTTCCGATTCGATCTATTTGCAAGCGCTTCCATAGAAATTATCGAAACTTCGTAAACTTGAAGACGACCATGTGAACTTTATGTTTTGAAGACAATTTTTTAAACAAACCTCTACTCTTTCTGAAATCGAATTTATTCAAAAAGCGTTATAACGTCATTTTGGCGCTAGAATAACTCCGATCGTGATGAAACATATATGATGGCAAACTTTAATCTATCTCTAGACTTGGTATAAAAATTGATTTTAAATTAGTTTGTCAGCAGCAACGTATTTTCCGTTCAAACATGGAAGGTCACCTAAAAACCCAGTCCAGCCACCTTAAGTGTAAACTAGACGCTCTTCTAGCGTGAAGTCGGGCTTCTAAATGAAATGTAACCTATTTGAACTAAATCAGTAGATATCTTATAGTGCGATACAAGCATCAAGAGTTCCAGACTTTCGGTTCGCGCGCAATGCATTGTGAGATTATTACAAAGGAAAAGTGAGCACCAATTCTAGACACAGGGAGCCCAAGCTATGTTTTTGCTCACTTTTCCTTTGTATTAATCTCACAATGCATTGCGCGCGTACCGGAAGTCTGGAACTCTTGATGCTTGTATTGAAACAGTTTTTGGTTGCTCGTCGTTGCGTGACTCGAGCTCGATAGAACATGCTTTCCTTGCAATTTCAGTACTGCGAACTTTACAGTATTAATAGCCCGACTTCACGCTACTAGAGCGTCTTGTTTCAATCTAAATTTAGATTTAGACGAGAAAAGACTTATATTTTGGCCCCTTGACCTCCGGTGCTTTTCCTGATTGGTTTGTGCTTTCTAATCTTTCTTGGCCAGACTTCATGTCTCCTTCGGCTTTAGCTCGACGTTGACGGAGAAAAATAATAAAAAACCAGAGCTCCTCGCGGCCGCTACAAGGCGCATGCGCTGTAGAACCCAATATGCGTTCTGGGGTCAAAGAATACGAAGAAGAAGAAGAAGAACGCTCTGCATTTTTAGAGTCGGGTCTTCCACAGGAAGCCCGACTAATTAGAACTTATCACACTTGGGTCAAAGTTCTTTCATTTGGTCACTCATAAACAAAACTTTAAGGTGTAAAAATGTTGCGGAGACTACAATTCACTATTGGAAGCCAAATACAGCATAGCTGTAACAGCACAGTCAACTAAGTTGACCATGTGTTTTAGAAAGTAGACCAGTATGAGAAAATATCCAGTGGTTTTGCTAAAAGTTTCAGCATTTAATTGTTTATCAATCAAAAAAGATATTTGTAGTCTCCGCAACACTCATTTCATGATTTTTTATAATTCATTATAATTTATGCAGCAATGCCGACTTGTCAAAGTAGAATTGTTGATTAGCACGATTTCCAAACGGATCACACTAGGGTAGACTTGGTGCATGCACAGAATAGTTTTTGAACTCGACAGAATTGAGTGATAACAAGGTTTATTACTCGGGGCCTTCCGAAGGAAGCCCGAGTTATAAAATGGACTTTCTTTTTATTATTATTACTCGGGCCCAGGCCGCAGGCCGCCCGAGTTAGAAAATGCGTTTTTCGGTAGTAGTTTTTTTAGGCTCAAGAATGACGAAAGTATGCGACGTATTTAATCGTATCCGGAGTTTCAAGATTACTCCGCAGATTTGAAAAGATAAAGGAGACACAGGACTCAAGTAGATTATGAATCTTAGTTTTGAAAGCAGCTGTAGATCTTCAAGCTATTAAAAGGTCAGGATTCTAGTTCATCGTTCAATGACTAGAAGTGGTAAAAGGACTAGAAGCTCGCTTAAAATATATATTTTTTAAAACAAACGCGAGGCCGTTATCGGAACCATCTGACCTATGCAACCTCAAGACGTATCATGTTCGTACTCACCGGACTAATAGTCTCCCTCGTCACTCAACTGTCACTGATTGTCATGACGTCAGAGAAATTATATTGTATTGAAGAAGATGTCCTTGTTTTATTCGACGTTCGAACCGTAACTCGAACCCGAACTCGATTCCAAACTCGACGTTTCGGGATCTGAAGCTAGAGAGGGGGCCTTTACACAAACTCATCAAAATCAAATCAATGGAACTCAAAGTCAAAAGGTAATCAAATGAACTCAAAGGCAAATCAAATGAACTCGACACATACATGTATATACATAGTCTCCCTCGTCACGCAACTGTCAGTCATTGTCAGGTCTCTCCTCGCGCAACTGACATTGTCCTTGTTCTTCAACCAACTGGCATTCATTTTCAAGTACTTCCTCGAACAACTGACATTTTCCTTTTCACAATGCCCGAGTGAACGCTCATTGAGCGTCTTGTTATTATTATTTTTTAGTTTTGTTAGGCCACGGAATGCGAAGTATTTGATCATATCGGTACATCACAATGTGAAGTATGTGACCTTCTCGAGTTTTGCCATGCGAGCCGGCTTCGCCAGATCATAGTCTGAATCGTGTTTTTTTTTTGGGCGTCAGTTGTGCAATATCCGGTCACATGTCACATCGAGACCAAATATACCGAGGCTCACCGAGGCCTAGTATCTCCATTAGATATAAGTGTATTCGAACCATTTATATACAAACATTTATCTTTCTCGCAATCGATGTGGGACTTTGTCAAATCCAAAACACTACGCATGACCACTAAATCCATAGACAATCGTCACTAAAAATAAAGTCAAAATCAAATCAAATCAGATGATATTGTCAAAGCTGGTGTGTGTTTAGCGGCGTCTAGCGAAAGCATGGGGTCTTGTACTATTGAATTGTCTCGCACATGCGCAATGTGTTATATAGGCGTCGTGATTCCCGAGCCGGCTTCGCCAGATCATAGTCTGGATGTTATATTATGGGAGTCATAAATGATCGAGTTTGAATTGAGTTAGAGATTTTATCAAAGTAAATTTCAACGAATTCACGATATATACGTTATGTCGAAGAACGAATACGGACCATAACTCGAACCGTAACTCGAACTCGAATTCGATTCCAAACTCGACGTTTCGGCATTCCCTTATACGAAACACATTTCTCAGATATATATAATGATGGATGTTTATTTTATTCGACGTTCGAACCGAAACTCGAACCCGAACTCGAACTCGATTTTGTTTTGATAGCTAATCTCGCTTTGCGTGACGAGAGAGATTATTTGTGTCGATGAGCATCGATAAAGATCTCCGACTGTTCGAGATACGTATATGATACTTGAGGTTGCATATTCATGGTTCCACAAACGGGTCGAATATACATAGTCTTTCTCGTCACGCAACTGTCAGTCATTGTCAGGTCCCTCCTCACGCAACTGACATTGTCCTTGTCATAAGCCCGAGTGTACGCTCATTGAGCGTCTTGTTGATCAATGTTCAATGTCTCTACAATGATGAGTAGCTGATAGATTGACGACAGATGAATTCGACGATAACACGATTTGGTGATATGACGATATTTGACGATTTGATGGGAAACCTTTGACGGTTCGAACTGAAATAAGATTAAAAGCCTCTTAACTACATTTTAAAACATAATTTGGGTCAATTAAATACATTTCTAAAACTGATCTTCAGGTATCACAATTGCAATACTGTGGAATGACCCGAAACCTACGGTGGCTCATAGGGGACATTGAGAAAACAAAATGGTGCAATTGATCCAAAGTTTTCGATCCAAACTCATAACCACGGATCCAAAGTCATAACTACGGATCCAAAATCTAATTTCGGATCCAAAGTCATAACTACGGATCCAAAGTCAGAAATATGGATCCAAAGTCATAACTACGGATCCAAAGTCATAACTACGGATCCAAAGTCATAACTACGGATCCAAAGCCATAACTACGGATCCAAAGTTATAACTACGGATTCAAAGTTATAACTACGGATCCAAAGTCAGAAGTATGGATCCAAAGTCATAACCACGGATCCAAAGTCAGAAGTATGGATCCAAAGAGTCATAACTACGGATCCAAAGTCATAACTACGGATCCAAAGTCATAACTACGGATCCAAAGTCATAACTACGGATCCAAAGTCATAACTACGGATCCAAAGTCAATACTACGGATCCAAAGTCATAACTACGGATCCAAAGTCATAATTACGGATCCAAAGTCATAATTACGGATCCAAAGTTATAACTACGGATCCAAAGTTATAACAACGGATCCAAAGTCAGAAGTATGGATCCAAAGTCATAACAACGGATCCAAAGTCATAACTACGGATCCAAAGTCAGAAGTATGGATCCAAAGTCATAACTACGGATCCAATGTCATAACTACGGATCCAAAGTTATAACTACGGATCCAAAGTAACCTGCCTGGTGATTTTTTTTCAGAAAGTTGGTCCGAGATAAAAAACCTTTATTTCGAATTTTATTTTTTTACTGAAATTATGCTTGGTCTCCCTGTGGTCTCAGTTGGCGCCAAATCAATTTCCACATACCTGTGATTGAAGAAAAAACAAACCTTATAGTAGCAGCAATCAATGAATTTCCATAAAAGACAACTCAAAAGGTATTATACATACCGTTTTGTGGTGTAAAAGTACTTCAGTGGTTCTTATGGCCACCAAGACTGTGGACTTGCCCCCCCCCCCCCCCCCCCCCCCCCCCGGGGGGGGGGGGGGGGGGGGGAGTACTTGGTTAAGAAATGGTTAGGTATGTGCGGCGAGATGTTCTGACCTGGACCCTGTTTTTTGGAATTTGTCACTCGAAAACCTGGATTTACGAATTTTTATTTACGATCTGATACGATGCAATCTTCAGGATATTTTGCCAGACTAACACTCTAACACCTTTACCGTCTGACTGAGGCCATTATTATTGTTCATGCGGAGTTTTACTGAAACGGCGATACCACATTATACAAAGTATTAAAAATTAATAAATGTTTTTTAGGCTATAACCTGGATTAATGATTTTTATGCGTTCGTTTAACCTGGATTAGAGAATAAAATGGCCCAAAACAGGGGCTCCTGCCCAAAACCTGGACCCTGTACCGCCGCACATATATATCATGTAATTATTGGGAGTACCCCCCCCCCCCCCGGGACTTGACCAAAGACACGTGCCGTAAATGCTTGTCAGATATCTACATCCATGATTTTACGACTCTTTTCAAACACATTTAAAATAATATTATTCTGTGTAACTCCTCAATATGTGAATTAATTATTTCAACAAATGTAGCCGAGCGGTTGTGGCAACAGAAGCTACAGAATTAACGATTAAATAAAGGTACCTCGACTCAACGAAACAGGAACGAAACGAAACGCCCCACCCCTCCCCCAAGAGGAAACCAATCATTCTTCATTTGTTTCCTCTTGGGGGAGGGGTGGGGCGTTTCGTTTCGTTCCTGTTTCGTTTCGCAAATTACCGTAAGCCACTTTGGATCCATACTTCTGACTTTGGATCCGTTGTTATAACTTTGGATCCGTAGTTATAACTTTGGATCCGTAATTATGACTTTGGATCCGTAGTTATGACTTTGGATCCGTAGGTATGACTTTGGATCCGTAGTTATGACTTTGGATCCGTAGTTATGACTTTGGATCCGTAGTTATAACTTTGGATCCGTTGTTATGACTTTGGATCCGTAGTTATGACTTTGGATCCGTAGTTATGACTTTGGATCCGTAGTTATGACTTTGGATCCATACTTCTGACTTTGGATCCGTGGTTATGACTTTGGATCCATACTTCTGACTTTGGATCCGTAGTTATAACTTTGGATCCGTAGTTATAACTTTGGATCCGTAGTTATGGCTTTGGATCCGTAGTTATGACTTTGGATCCGTAGTTATGACTTTGGATCCGTAGTTATGACTTTGGATCCATATTTCTGACTTTGGATCCGTAGTTATGACTTTGGATCCGAAATTAGATTTTGGATCCGTAGTTATGACTTTGGATCCGTGGTTATGAGTTTGGATCGAAAACTTTGGATCAATTGCACCATTTTGTTTTCTCAATGTCCCCTATGAGCCACCGTAGAAACCAAATACAATGTACAGTAATAAAAAAATAGCATACGCATTTATAATTACAACAAGACCGTTCAATACATACATGTATATACACTGGCAGAAGAAGGAAGGATCGAAATGTTTGTAGTTTTACAGCTATGTGATGTCACGCGTGATCAATAAGTCGGGATTTTGAATGGAATCGTCTAGACTGTGACGTGTGCGAGTCATTAGCGGCTCCGTTTGAAATTCCAAAACTACGTTCAAAACTCCGAGATTCTCTGACAGTTGTGTTTCGACATGCTACCGAGAGTATGTATAAATTCACTCGGAAGAGAATACGTCCCAGGTAAACCACTGATTAACCAGCTTCGACATCTTTATCATAGAGCTTTATGAAACTGAATTGATCGGCACCATGAGGAATGAGAAGACTTTGAATACAAATACTGTCCGACAACAACCTTCTTCACGGCTTCTTCACGAATATTACCCCAACTCCTTCACAACCTGTGTTTTATTTCCTTGCCGCTGACACTTGGCCTCGTGAGTTTAAACACTTCTACGGACTGCAAAACATCATCGTTCAGTTTGTTAGATTTGCTACCTCCTTGCCCTCGACGGTTCCATGATTCTGGAAATGTCTCAATATCCGGATAAAGCTCTATGATAAGATGTCGAAGCTGGTTACTCAGAGGTTTACCTGGGACGTATTCTCTTCTGAGTGAATTTATACATATTCTCGGTACAGTATGTTGTTCTAATTAGCCACTTCCAAATCGAGCAGGGGACTGGTACCAAGTCCGTAAAACTAATTCAATTTGATACTAGTAAAATTGGGCATCATTTTCTGAGAGAGCAGATCAAACTTAGTTAGTCTGCAAAGTTTGGTGAACTTCGGCTTAATATTGACGATGTTAGAGGGCATCAAAGATGTATATTTTCCCATACAAACTCTGTAAATTGTTGACGCTGTCCATCCAAACCATACATTCACTGTAAAATTTTGGCTGGACAACACAGTTTCAAAAGTTTATAATTCCGACAGAATTCGCCCAAATCACATCAAACTTTGCACAGATGCTAATTTCAACATGCTCTTTCATGTCATGAACTTAATTTCGTAATTGCATTAATTCTAATAAACTTGTTCCCAGTCCCCTGCTCGATTTGATAGTGGCTAATTGTGAACACTTTTTGCACTTCATGTTATTTCTCGTCAACATATGGTACGATTATCCTGCTGAACCTTTGCTATGAATTAGCTCTACACTTCAGCTAACATGTGATTAAGTTTCGTTGTATTTATTATTGAACTTTTCTAAATATATTTTATTATATCATGTCCGTTGGTGGTTCTAATGGCGAACAGTTGTTTGTAATTGTGAACACTTTTGGCTTGCTTTTTAATGGCTTAATACTGTGTATTATTATCGATTTCTAGCCTTGCAATTCGATGTACAAGTTCCAAGTTGTCTTAAAACAATATTTATGTTCGTGTTATTTCGATACGAATGCTAGAAAAATGTTAAAACGAAGTTGAGTCAGAGGGCAACGCTAAATTACTGACGTGTTTGCATGTTCATTGATGCATGCCGTTCATCACGTTCGTGTAATTGCTAACAACGCAATGGCGCAAATTTGTATCACAAACGCGGACTTCTTATACATATTTCCTTCTCAATATTTGCTATTGTACCAGTGTAGCTACATTAGCGGCAATTTTACTCTATATCTTAAGAACTACATATGTTATGAAGTGCCAAGTTATGCGTGAGCATATGCGTGTTACAATTAGATGCACATCGCAAAAACACGCACAATTTTTCATTGCGATGCTTCTCGTTCATTTTCAACACTTTTCTAAATATTGTTCTGTAAGGAAAAGTGTTATTATTTACCTTTTAGCTCATATAAAAACAAACTCAAAACTTTGCGTTTTTAGAAAGAAAATATGCGAACTTTGCCACTGAGAATCTAAAGGCGCGCTTAAAATTCGAATTTGTAAACAACAGTCGTCTGCTTACCTTGCCGTCAAAGTTGAAATTTTGCGCGGAATAAATGTCAGGAAGTCCAAAATAGCACTGAATGATTGAAAATAAATCAATATTTGCTCGGGTAAATTATTTTTTGTCGATCTTAACTTTACGGTATAAAAACCGCACTTTTACTGAAAAGTGTTCACAATTAGAACTGTTCACAATTAGAACAACATACTGTAGCATGTCGAAACACAACTGTCAGAGAATCTCGGAGTTTTGAACGTAGTTTTGGAATTTCAAACGGAGCCGCTAATGACTCACACACAGTCTAGATGATTCCATTCAAAACTTATAGACCTAATCGGCTAACGAAATGTTGTACCCAATTCAGACCTTTTGGGAAACGGTTCTTTGTCTGTTGTATTTCGATTTCAATAGAGCATTGACATGGAAATGTTTGGAACAAAAAGCTCTTATTCCCAAAGGTTTTGAATTGGGATAAAGAATGTAAACATTGCGTTAGCCGAATAGGTCTATTGATCACGCGTGACATCACATAGCTGTAATAACAAATCGGTAGTCATTAGATGAATGCAAAATTCGTTATCCTACTATATTCAAAGCAATCACAAAATTATATATCGTATACTTTCAGCTTACATTTTATTCGGTTATCATAATAGCAAGTGGCAATAAGGAACTATACTTTACTTTAATACTGATCGAGTACAAACCAACTCACCAGGAAGCTTATAATCCTTGACTGCCTTGGAATCACATAAAGACCTGACCAAAGCACACGTTGGTGTCCGCCATGTTGGATGTGATCTCTTGTTGTATCTCACCAACGAACGAAACAAATGGCGACCTGACAGCATTGTTGTCGTTGAGATATTGCGCTATTGAGGAGCTGGTGTGTTCACATTGGCATAAATCAAGTGTTCAGATCACGTGACCATCATGAATTGAAGTCACGTGACCATCATGAATTATATTCTTGAAGATCTACAGCTGCTTTCAAAACTAATACCCCATTCACACCAAGGCCTAAACATGTTTTAAAGCTAGTGGTTTAACTAAACAGGTTTAGAAATTATCTACAAATGCCACACAACCTTTGGCACAAAACTGATGGTAAACCGTCCTTTATGCTGCACAGTAGAAATTCCAGGTAGTTTGATACTTGTGAAATTTAAAAATGCCTTCGAATTAGAGAAGCGAGAAAAACTCAGTTTAACTAAACAAGGTTTGGTGTGAACGGGGTATAAGATTCAAGTCTACTTGAGTCCTGTGTGTCGTTTGGTTTCCCTTATCTGCTGAGTAATCTTGAAACTCGATACGATCAAATACTTCGCATTTTTTCTTCATTCCGTGACCAAACAAAAAAACAAAAACAAAAAAAGAAGAAAGCCCATTTTATTACTCGGGCTTCCTTCGGAAGGGCCTGAGTAATAAGCGTATTAGACATACTTCCTTCAAATGCTTTTTTTCTCACGATCACAAGACGACAACCTTCCTCCAACAACGTTTGTGAAGAAAGAGGACGATATGCGATGTCTCGTGCTGATAAACCATGTGATTAGAGCCTTCGGTGATTATCTTAGCGGCCGGCACAGGGCGCATGCGCTGTAGAACCCACTTGGTAATTTGAGGTCAAAGAATACCAGCCTGGATTTTTAGAGTCGGGCCTACCACAGGAAGCCCGACTAAT
Organism: Actinostola sp. cb2023; assembly: GCA_033675265.1. Classification (NCBI taxonomy): domain Eukaryota; kingdom Metazoa; phylum Cnidaria; class Anthozoa; order Actiniaria; family Actinostolidae; genus Actinostola; species Actinostola sp. cb2023. The sequence goes on along the minus strand of JAUJYZ010001255.1, from coordinate 956,742 downwards.
GATTTTCATAT
>JAUJYZ010001255.1:836664-956653 GCA_033675265.1 Actinostola sp. cb2023 | reverse complement strand
GCGCGGAATTCTCTCAGAAACGAGGACTCACTATGCAAAACAATTATTTTTAGGGAGGGGTGTGTAAAACATTTGGTGCCGTCCGCCACTTGGATTCGGAAGGTTCGTATTTTCGCTAATATTGCTCTCACGAATTTGAAACTTTGGCAATCAGTAGACAAACCTGATATACTAAAAAACTACAAAAGATAAATGACTAAAATGAAATATTTCGCAAGTTAGAATCGATCAAAAATCGCTCCCGTGCACTATTATTCAGCATTCTCGTACCCAGAGCCCGCTCGTCATTTGGTTTGTCGCTGGCTCTGGGAATCCTGAAATTTTAGCGAATTTCATTGGCTGATGAAATCAACAATGACTGATCGTATTTGATTGGTTCATGAGATCAACAAAGATTCAAACTTGCAAGGCGAACGAAAGGAATGACAGCGACGGTTGTATTTTCATACAATGGTATTCCGTTATTGAATTATAAAGCTATGGAAATGAGAGTGACTGTGTAGACATAAATTGATCTGAATTCGTAAAGGGAGATCTAACAATACATAAATTATAAAAGTAAAGTAACGGCTACAGACACAATCGATCGTACTCGCTTTGAGTATTCAAAGGAATATTTTTATAATTCAAGAGAAACAATAACAAAGCGGAAGACAGGAAGGTTCACATGCAAGATTATATTAGAACATGTATTTATCGTCCAGCCTTTACCGCAACAGAGCCAGAGAAGAACCGGTGATGAACGTCGAAGGGATTTTAAACGGCTACACGAAGATAAATGTACAAACTTTGTGTACTTGTTAGTTTTGAATATTCAAACAAACGTAAATACTACGTAGCCAGTAGACTCTTCCACAGTACCCGCTCTCAGCGGTCTTTAGTATGAGCATGCGCTCTGACGACTTGGTCGTCAAAATTTGACGACCGAGCAACAGGGTTTCCCAGAGCCAGCGACAAACCAAATGACGAGCGGGCTCTGGGTACGAGAATGTATTATTCAGCTGATCCAAAGGCCGCGCGGCCTGGTTCGACCTCCCTAACACTAGCCGACAAAGATCGATGTAGCCAACATGAACCATCTACTGCAGCCGTTTGGCCTATATAATCTTGAATTTTTACCTTTTGAACTCTCTCTTTCAAAAACGGGAGAAGACCATTGATGCCCATTGTCCAAAGAAGTACGTAAAAAAGTAAAAAAATCGCGTTTTAACTCTGCAAGCTTCGATTCTGCGAGACCTTTTCCCGCCAAGGGTCAGCGACAAATGAATCTGTCATGAGCGACCAAGCTCATATCTACCAACATGCATTGCGGTCGTAGTGAAATCACCACCTGTCCTCAAAGTAAGAAACTGTTTTTCTGGGGGTGGTTTTATTCATGGAAAGCCGAAAAGGTCGAAAAGACAGGATATTTTAAGTCCTATTCGGCATATCATCCCGGCAATTTATCACTCAAACTTTTTTGAACTAGCTGAGCTGAACGTCACCCAATTAATATTAAAGTACAGAACATTGGATTTGCCTGATTTAGATATTTTATAATTTCTTAGGTCTTAGGGTCTTAGGGTCTTAGGGTCTTAGTTTTGGGGGTCTTAGTTTTCCGAACACCCCACACAGCACTTACCCTGCTAGCAGAGTTTCCTCTTTGGTCAATGGTTTTGTATTTATCTTTTGCTGTATAGGCTTTTGCTTCTGTTTCTTGATCGTCCGAGAGTAAAACTCTGCCAGGATTCGCCACATTTTCTCGTTGAGTATGCGCGACGGTTTCTTCCAAATTCTTGGATGATAGAAACTGGTTTAAAACCGGTTTACAGGCGCACGCATAAAATAAAACATGTTTCATCTGGCTATAAATGAGCCCACGGTATGCGTACGCAGAGTCTAATGAATTGCCGCTGGTTAGAATATTGAGCCTTCGTTACCAAACAAATATGGCGTACGTCCACTGATTCGAAATGTTATTTTCGATGGAGCTGTTGTTTCACGTAGAGGAATATTAGAGAGGCTGTCAATACATCAAGAACTGGCAATCAAGGTGGGAATGTGTTTGGATGTTTACCAGTTTATACGGCGGTTCGAATAAAACATCGCAGTCAGTGGACAATCGTTTCCCACTGACTGGCAAATCCTCTAGCTATCGTTATAACTCCTCTGAACTTATTAATTGCTGACCAAATAGAAGAATGTACAAATCTAGGAATAAAGTATTGTAAAAAAAAAGACTTTATTGATTACCGTTAGTCAACTATGCATTGTCGTCGCTACGCAACCCATGACGCCGTAACCGTCGCGCATGCTCAACGAGAAATGTGGCGAATCCTGGCAGAGTTTCTCTCGGACAAAGGAGGAAGTTCACCTAGCATGCATTGCGCGCCTCGCTCATTATGCATATTTTTTCATTTCCGCTCGTGAATTTGTTGTTTACATGTCGATTTGACCGCCAAGAAAATGTAGGTTTTTCGCGTTGTTGGAGGTTTTCTATCGTCAATCCTTATGTTTATAAGAAGCTTGGACATTCTTCTGAGACACAGGTTAGTATTCTTAGAGTTTTTAGCATTTAAAAAAGACAAAATATGCACAATCAACGAACATGTTTCAATGAAGACTGAATGTTTTGATATAAAAGCGAGGTTTGTTTGTGGGCTTTCAATTATGTAGAAATACGTTGATATTAAATAAAGACTTTATGAAAAAAGTTATATAATCATGAAATACGGTATTCAAACTTTGTTTTGACCTTTAGGTCTCCCTAAGTCTCCATGTTTAAGTCTGCTACGGCCATTTCAATCTCCAGGGTAAAATCGCTAACTTCAGCTACATTCCCCCTTCTATTATAGAACAGTAGATGAGAGGTTAGTGTATGAGATGATTCCCCCTATTTCGACGACTGCCCAGAAGAGGATGAAGATCCCAGTCATCACCCTCTCAGACTACACAGACTACACTGTACGGCTAAATCAAAGGGAAGATGGTTCCATTTTTGTGCCTGGAAGAGCCTTCCCCCCTGCAAGACACGGGGGTTCCATAAGGCAACGCTTGCACTGCCCTGTTATGGGTCAACCTCCAGTCCCTAACCATGTGCGGCTGAATTGACCCTTTGTACCCCATGTAACAGCCAAGCTTTCTGTCTACACTACTGAAACGTGATCACCAATGTGTGAGAATTTTTAATTATAATTCTTGTGTAGGATCAATAATTTTTCAATGTAAAAAAACAACAACACCAAAACAAGGCTGGTCAGAAAGTTTTGGAAATATAATTTTTGATGAGCATTTTAGAGTGATGGCACACAAACATAATACCGTGTCAGTAGTTACAGTGACTAATAGTCAAATCAAAACAAAATAGAGTGATTGCAATAAACCCATGAAATAAAAATTAGACGTTAGTGTGTATAAATAGTCTATTTTACAATAACAGAGCGAAATCTCGCAATCTGATTGGCTCTCAGCCATTGTCTATAAGAGGACAGACACATAGAACTGACGAATCGCTCGTGCACGGATCCATGCGCGCGCTTGAAACTGTTTTTCTTTCAAACTTTGTCCTTGCTTTTGGATGTTTTTTTGACTTTGTTATTGTAAAAAAGAAATCGCAAGCGGTTTTCCATTGTCTGTACTCTTATTCTCGCTACGCTCGTGGTTCCACTTGAGTTTTGAACATTTTGTGACATCAAATCCATTGTCAATAAGAGTACAGACAATGGAAAACCGCTTGCGATTTGTTAAATAGACAATTAAAGGAAACAGTGGGGATTCTCCCATAATTTGTAGGTGGGGTATTCCACTGGGATAATAATAAATTATGTTAGTATGTTCGGGGGGGGGGGGGGGGGTTAGGCGGGGTATGTTCGGGGGGGGGGGGGGGGGGTACTCCCTTTGTCCAAGTGGTAGGGGTGATCGGTCGAATAGATCATCTGCTTCTCTCTCTTCTTCCTGTTCTTCTGATTGTGTACTTTCACTTTCTGATTCACTTGATGTCTCAACTAAATCATTGCATTCCTGTTGGTTCTTGGATGGGTGTAGGGTGTCAGAATTGTGAACTTAACAGCTACAATGACATCCTTTGTTTTCGGAGGTAATAAACAGTTACAATGAAGAAGAAACTCTGTTTCTAATCTTGGAAACTCTGGATGTCGTCTTTAAGAGTTATCTGAATTCAAAGTGCGAAGTTATGTGGTACGAACGAAGTTGATATTGTAGACTGATTCTCGAGAAGTTCAAATTTACATATCAACACAACATTCTTGCTTTCCTCAACCTACAATAGGTAGGTAAATTTATTTATACTCAAAGTATAAAATGAGCCATAGGATCGTACAGAATATATTCGAGATAAGCTTAAGTTACTATAAGCTTAAAAACTACGAAATATGTGATAATTTGTTTTGATATTTGAGAACCTAGAAAGGCTAGAAATTGACATGACAAACGAAACAAAAAATAGGTTTTTAATAACAATTACCTCGATCATGGAGCTAGATAAAACTTTTATTACCACTGGAAATTGTTTTCGCTCTACCAAATCCAAATTGTCACCGTACAGCTATACAGAAAGAGAGCCATGCAGCTCGTCGTCTTTCACTTGAAGTGGCAAATAGTTTCGCAATTGACCTCAATCTCGTCCCCAGAGCCTGCGTTACTTTCGACCAGCGGCGAAGAACGTAGGCTCTGGCATAATCCATTTTTGAGACAATTTGATTGGCTATTCCATTTTAGAAACTACGCACGCGCAAGATTCCGGAAATGAAATATATCCAATTAGCCATTACCAAATCGAGCAGGGGACTGGGACCAAGTCCGTAAAACTAATTCAATAAGAAACTAGTAAAAATGGGCATCATTTTCTGAGAGAGCAGACCAAACTTAGCTTGTCTGCAAAGTTTGGTGAACTTCCGCTTAATATTGACGATGCTAGAGGGCATCAAATATGTATATTTTCCCATACAAACTCTGTAAATTTTTGATGTTGTCCATCCAAACCATACATTCACTGTAAAATTTTGGCTGGACAACACAATTTCAAAAGTTTATAATTCCGATAGAATTCGCTCAATTCACATCAAACTTTGCACAGATGCTAATTTCAACATGCTCTTTCATGTCATGAAACTTAATTTCATAATTACATTAATTCTAATAAACTCGTTCCCAGTCCCCTGCTCGATTTGATAATGGCTAATGAAAGTTGTCAAAACAACCCGGTGTCCCAACTTCCGTTCAAAACAAAAATTAACATTTTTCAACGGTTTCATATATTGACATGTTATTTTAAACATGTCGCCTCGATCTGCAATATTAAAATATCTAAGCACAGAGAAAAATACAGTTTATCTAAGCTTATATGTATCTCGAAGTGTCTTGAGAAGTTTTCAAACGAAGCTCAAAATTTACACGAAGCTTAAGAGTGATGGTTATTCAAAGAACATATGTCGATCGTAAATCTAATATTCTTTAGGCTAGCAACTGAAAGGCGGTGCCAATCGAGGTGCTTACGAAGGCGAAAGATTCAAAAGAAATACATTTGAAAGAGAGACAACAATAACTAGAGAAGATGAAGATGATAGATTCAAATAATTAACTGATATGTAAAGTAGACACGAGTAAATATATACCCGTAGGAAGAACTGTTCGCGTATCCTTCTGCTGTAAAACCACTGCTTTTAATAAAGACTTCAGATACTGCGCTTCTTTTACTGTTGTATCTTCTTTACCAAGTGCTTTTAAAGCGTACTCTATTCCCTAATGAAACCTTTCGAAGGATTCCACTGAAACTGAATCGACAATTTGAATCGACAACAACCAACTGCCCAGCTAACTTGCGCATGCGCTCTAAAACCGGAAGAACAAGAAATCCTGTTCCCCAAAAAAATGGATTATGCCAGAGCCTACGTTCTCGTCGCTGGCCGAAAGTAACGCAGGCTCTGGGGACGAGATTGAATTGACCTCTAAAATTTCCATGTCGATGTTTTACCCATGCTCGAGAATCCATCGGTGCTCTTCGGCGTGGGCTCGGATGAAACATCGCCCCGCCAGAGAACCGCTGGAGAACTTACCTGCTAAAACGACTTCTGGGGCGTGAGACAATGCTGGCTTCTGATTGACCCTATTTTTTGCCACAAAAAATAGGGCCAATCAGAGCTTAGCCATATTTTCATTCATTAAAACGGACTCAGTGTTGACAGCTAATGAAAGGACTGTTGAAAGATGGATCCAAGAGATCAAAGTTGTTTACAAGATATTTAAAAATATTTATGCACTTCAGTCATTCACGTTCATAGTCAAGACGTTCATAGAAAATCGAAGCGATGTTTTTTCGATAACAGTTTGAATATCAACTGACATTGCCGGAGTTCGGACGACAGAGAAATACTGAACATGCCTGAACGGCAAAAGACGTGTCCAGATTTTGTTTAAAGTCTGGAAGTTGTTGGAGACGACAAGTACGTTACCTTGTGCGAGCAGTCTTCTTTTGACCTCCTTCCCGAGAGAGAGAGAGAGAGCGAGGTCAAAAGAAGACTTACCTTACAAGCTGTCAAACCGTAATGAGATTATGTCTCCGTCCAGGTTGATGCGCTCGAGTGCGTATCACGCCCCAGAAGCCGTTCTAGCAGGCAAGTTCTCCAGCGGTTCTCTGGCGGGGCGATTTCCGAGCCCACGCCGAAGAGCACCGATGGATTCTCGAGCATGTGTTTTACCGTGTTACGGAAGCCCAGGAGGGCCACTGGTGGGTTTTCGTTTTTTGTTTTCGGTTTTTTGCTTTTCATTTTTCGCTTTTTGCTTTTCATTTTTCGCTTTTTGCTTTTCGTTTTTGTTTTTGTTTTTGTTTTCGGTTTTTTGCTTTTCATTTTTCGCTTTTTGCTTTTCATTTTTCGCTTTTTGCTTTTCGTTTTGGTTTTGGTTTTGGTTTTTTTGTTTTCGGTTTTTTGCTTTTCACTTTTCGCTTTTTGCTTTTCGTTTTTGTTTTTGTTTTCGGTTTTTTTGCTTTTCATTTTTCGCTTTTTGCTTTTCATTTTTTCGCTTTTTGCTTTTCATTTTTCGTTTTTTGCTTTTCAATTTTCGCTTTTTGCTTTTGGTTTTGGTTTTGGTTTTGGGGATTTGGTTTTTGTTTTTGTTTTTGTTTTCGGTTTTTTGCTTTTCATTTTTCGCGTTTTGCTTTTCATTTTGGTTTTTGTTTTTGTTTTCGGTTTTTTTGCTTTTCATTTTTCGCTTTTTGCTTTTCATTTTTCGCTTTTTGCTTTTCGTTTTTGTTTTTGTTTTTGTTTTCGGTTTTTTGCTTTTCATTTTTCGCTTTTTGCTTTTCATTTTTCGCTTTTTGCTTTTCGTTTTTGTTTTTGTTTTTGTTTTCGGTTTTTTGCTTTTCATTTTTCGCTTTTTGCTTTTCATTTTTCGCTTTTTGCTTTTCGTTTTGGTTTTGGTTTTTGTTTTTGTTTTCGGTTTTTTGCTTTTCACTTTTCGCTTTTTGCTTTTCGTTTTTGTTTTTGTTTTCGGTTTTTTGCTTTTCATTTTTCGCTTTTTGCTTTTCATTTTTCGCTTTTTGCTTTTCATTTTTCGTTTTTTGCTTTTCAATTTTCGCTTTTTGCTTTTGGTTTTGGTTTTGGTTTTGGGGATTTGGTTTTTGTTTTTGTTTTTGTTTTCGGTTTTTTGCTTTTCATTTTTCGCGTTTTGCTTTTCATTTTGGTTTTTGTTTTTGTTTTCGGTTTTTTGCTTTTCATTTTTTGCTTTTCGGTTTTTTGTTGTTGTTGTTGTTGTTGTTGTTTTTTTTTTTTTTTTTTTTTGTTTAACCCAAAAGACAAAAGCAAAAACCAAAACCGAAAAGACAAAAGCAAAAACCAAAACGACGAAACCAAAAACCAAAAAGACAAAAACAAAAAGCAAAAAGACAAAAACAAAAAACAAAAAGACAAAAAAAGAAAAAGCAAAAAGACAAAAACAAAAACCAAAAAGGCAAAAACAAAAACCAAAACCATGAGTGGCCCTCCTGGGCCGGTCCATGGTGCCTTGCGAGCCACGTGATGAACAAACATGGCGGACGGCTTCGTGCTGTATCTCGGATTTCTATTCGATTACTGATGAATGTGTACCCTGCGAAAAACCTCTGCTCGCAGGGTAATACTAGAAGATTATGGCTAACTCAATCTGGTTAATGAATGTCCTGTTATCATTTCATAACTCTTCATCGATATTCATGCACGTAAGTACTCAGGAAACACAGGTAAGTTTTATGTAACTTGGTGTGAGACTTAATAAGTTAGCTTACTCTACAGACTACAATGTAGTTAATAAACAATTTTAATTTGATCGCGAGAAAACACACCAACACCTTCAGCTACCTTCGTGCCTCGTGTTAGCTTTAGTTACTGTGTAGTGCTCAGAACTTGTTGCAGTACTTAGTTGCGTCCCTAGTTGTAGACAAATGGAACAAAACACACTTCCATTTCAAGGTAAGTGTATATGTCGGTTTGTGTAAGACTTCCATTGTTTGACAATTGTGATTTTCCTTTTAACAGTGGATCACAAGGGTGTTACACGTGGAAAGTGCAACAATTGCTCGTGCGTCTCCTACGATGAACAGAAGGAGTCGAACAATTGTAGAAACTGTGCTTGCCCCTCTTCAAAACATGTAGGTATACTTAAGTTAATTGAGATAATTTTAATATTTGTAGGTATCTAGAATAGTAATCATAGTACTGTGTTTGTTCTAAAATACAGGAGCCCAAGACAGGATGCATTGGTTCTCTGGCTTGTCAGTGCCTGGAGTATATAAGTGTGTCCGGGACTAATGATTGTTATTCTTGTGGCCATCTGGCAGTTGACCACAAAGGCATGGGAAGAACATCTGTTGAAGGTACTGTTATAATGGATGCTCAGATAATACTTATTAGCTTTTATTAGCTAACCTTGAATCAAAGGACACTGTGTGCTAACTAGCCTGATTTCCAGACGGCTCATGTGTCATATGCTCTCGCTTCCTCCCAATCCCTGTCTGATTTGCCCTCGTAGGAAGTCATGTTCTTGATGTCATGATCCCGGGGGGAGGGGGGGTGGTGGTACTCTGGGAATTTTTGGGTAGGGATGTGCCGCGGACACCTCAAAACCCTGACCCTATTCCAGACCTAAATATTCAATTTTCCATACCCTATCCCGCGACACATACCCGTTTATAGCATACATAGGGGAGTACCCCATGATCCCCCCTCCCCCCACCTCTGGGGTCATGATCCTCTGTTTCTTCAGGAGCCAATGAAATCACTTGTATGGACGGGAGTTAATACATGCTTCGATTTGTTGACCCGTTGAGTTGACCTTCTCTCAGAACAAGAATCCAGCCCCGAGCACCTTTGGCTCCATAACAATATATACAATGTATACAGTCATTTGCAAAATTTCTGGCCGCTACGAAATATCAATATATCAATATATCGGGTGCATTATGGGTAATTAAATAATAGAAAATTCCCCTAAAAAGCTGGTTAACGCCAGCAAAGTTGGTAGAAATATGTGGTATAATGTTTATTTTAGTCTTACGTTTCTTGTTTGTAAATTTTGCTTCATTTAATAAGTTAGGAATCTCAAAAAGTATTATTCAATTACCCATAATGCACCCGATATATTGATATATCATGGCGGCCATAATTTTTGCAAATGACTGTATATCTGAACGTACAACATCCATGTATTTCATTTGAAATCAGGCTGATTTCTTCCCTTTTCTTCACTAAGCTACTAAATCTGGCTCATAAAAACCTAGCGTGTTAATCGTCTGTCATTTAGGTGCAAATTCTTTGCATACATGTACCTCACTTTGAGAAAACTAAAAGGTTCGCTCTGATTGGTCGGAATTCAAACACTAGCAGAACATGACTTCCTACAAGGGCAATCAGATGGGGATTGGGGAGGAAGCGAGAGCATATGACACATGAGCTGTCTGAAAATCAGGCTACATTTAAATGTGCTAACTGGTCAATATTAAAATCCATGATTTTATTGATTGGTTACACTGGGGAATCACAATCGATACACAGTTTACAGTAGAACCCTGCTATCTCGAACTCCCAAGGGAAAATAAAATTAGTTCCAATTAGTGGGGTTCTACTGTTTCATGTTAGTGGGAACTGATAAATTCCACCAAGTGATTTTTAATTCTTCAACAAATACATGTCATTATTATTTACAGCCAACAGGAATCTCCAGCTGGGTAGAAATGTCCAGTTTGGTGGGAGGAAGTCAACTTCATGTACAAGCAGTGCAGTGGTTACAGGTAATTCATAATTTCAGAAAGTTTATAAGACTTGCACTAAGAGGTCACGTGACCCTAACTCCCATAAATCGAATGCATTTTCCAAACAAAATCTTAGAAAACGATTGATAATATTTTTAATGTCATTTCTCCTGTGTCAGACATTATGAGCTGAAACTTCGCCCTTTACCAATTTCGAGCTGCTCTTTTTTCATTTCTGGAGTTCATTTTGACACTGCTGTTCGATTTATGGGAGTTAGGGTCACGTGACCTCTTAGTGCAAGTCGCCTATTGTGGTCAATCAATCCACAGTCTTGTTAGTGGATGGGAACTATTCCACCAAGTGATTTCTAAATTATTTAACAAATAATATCTACAGCCCATAGGAATGTCCAGTTTGGTCTGGGAAGTGCAGGAGAGAAGGCAAAAAGTAAGTCAAGTAGTGTTGTTTACAGGTAATTAATAATTTCAGAAAGTTTACATGTAGTCTTGCATTTCATGTCTTTAGGTTTTCAAGGCATGATCGACCAGCACAAGCTGAAACGTAAGATTCAGTGTAGTTCTTCTGCTGGTCGAAGCTCCAAGAAGGGAAAAGGTCCCAAGACAGCCCAAAATGAGGCAAATTTTAGAAAGGTAAAAATTTCTCAATTATAGTAATGGTCAGTGTGCAATAATTGCATAACATGTTTTTAATACATTTTATTTAATAATAGACTATAAAGATACAACTTAAAGAAAAGAAAATGTTAAGAAAAGGCAAGAAGAAGACGTACCATGATGTTGGAGATCAAACCCAGGTTTTAAAAATAAACATGATTGCCCTAACTGGCTAGTCCTTATTTATTTATTTATTGATCATTGCTTACATACAGCGATTTGCAAAAATTCTGTGAAATTTAATACATCGATATATAGTAATTTGCATAATCCTAATTCTTTGTTTTTAGCTATTATTAAACCTGAATCTAAACCCAATTAACCTTTGTAGTGTGTATGTGAAAAAACAATTGGAAAAAACAAACTTTAGAGGGCTTATTCAGCCATTTTATGATGCAAATTACCCACAATGCACCCGATATATTGATATATCGATCGATATTGATTTTTACAGAATTTTTGCAAATCGCTGTACACCTATTTCAATAAACGTTGACAACGGGCGATCTGAAATGGATGATGATGTGAATTTTCAGAATTTTCGAAAGATTCCGATCTTCCAATTCAGATTGACCGTTGTCAACGTGTTTTGAAATAGGTACATGTATAATTTTTTTTTCACATCATCACAGCTTACATGGCACAAATTTATGCTTTGGCCATTATTTCCCACTTACTGTATATAATATATGCATATAACAATGATAATAACAAATAATGTTACATACTTTATTTTGCCTTTTCTTTCAGGTAACATTTGGTAAACATACAACTATAGAAAATGTACTGAAGGCATGTGCTTCAACATTTCTCAACATCAAGGAGGAAGACTACCAAGACAGTGTAAACCAGGGGTTAGTGCTGTACCTCCTTGACGGTAAAGCTATTGTGACCGACCCCTCGTTTACACACAACAAGACATCATTTTCATGTTGCTATGAAGAGGTACAATAATTGTATGCCAATTGCAGACTTTCTTTGCTCTTCATTTTACTATAAACAACACATAATGCATCTATACATATACATATACATGTATGTACTACATGTACAATGTACATGTCTGTAATGTTTTTGAAGGCGTCTAGTATGGGACCTTCCTTGTCATGGGTGGAAGTACAATCTGGAGTATCATGAACAAGTCTGGGTCTGCTATTGTTCTGTTCTACCTTAATTAGTGACTAATACATGTACATGTAGTCAAATCAAAACAAAAGAAAACAATGGCATTTTTACAGTTTATTAATATCTACAGATGTACATGGCTGATAATCTGTTTCACAGGTTAAGTGCCATCACTATTACATCTCTACAATATTATTGTTTATTTTGACACCTAAATAAAGTTGTTGTTGTTGTTGTTGTTATTATTGTTATTATTAAATATTATTGTGTTTATAGAGTATTGAATTCACTAGACAATAACTAAATTGTAAATAACTAAAATATATTTTCATGTGTTGTAGAGATCTGAACATGAGGACTCTGTCGTTAGCAGTGAGGAAGACAGCATGTCCGAACCACCACCATCATCCATGAGAAGGTATTGATGTTCACAATCACTCAAAACTACATTTACACTTAAAAATATTAGTCCAAAATGGTTAATGTGAATTAATGTTTGATTAAAGTATGAAACAGTCAAGCAAGCATCATTGTACATCATCCACACATAGTTCTGAGCCTCAACAAATTCTCAGTGTGGCTCAAGTTCAGCATGATTGCAAAAACGAGGTGGCCAGCAGCATAGCAGGTGGGACCCTTTTCAAAAGTTTTGAACTATTCTGATTACTCAATTCATATCATTTGTTCAAATTGATTAGAAATATCTTGTTCCATAACCAAGAGTGAACTGTTAGAGGCTGGCAGAAGTATCTATCCATTTCAAATATTTAATGATGGTATGTACTGTGCATTGATTTCATTAGCAGTTAATAATTGGTATTCGTTATTTTGTAAAAGTTGCCAAGAGATCTGAACGAGTGAGCTGAGAGTTGTGTGCATAGAATATTAGAATGTAGTGGTGTAGTGAGTACAGTGTGAGTGAACAAAATAAAGCTTATTATTATAAAGTTAGTAATCATCCTTGTTCACTATAATACCCCTTTCAACCAAAAGTCTCAAATTGTATGTGCACACATGAATTTTCTTTTCTTGCATGTGTACATGATAGATGAGGTTTTCAAGGTTTTAACCTTTGATGTGACTTCAAAAAATTGGCCTTCACTGGGACTCATATCACTGCAAGACAGAGAACTTGTTCCATTCAGCACAGGTGGAATGAGAAGTGCCTTTAATGCAACACTGGCCATAAAAAATGCAAATCCCCATTTGAGAGGCTTCAAAGTGAATGACACTGTTGTCATAAAAAAATACACAAACGAAGTCCAAGAGCAAGCAAAAGAAAAAAAGGAAGAACATCCAAGGTTTAGCAATGAAGGTGGGAGAAAACTAAAAGATGTACGATGCATGTATGCCTAGTTATGAAAGAACAATATGAAATAACACCATTTGTACATGTAGAACAAAGTTTTTCCAGAGGAAGTCAGAGTAAAAAGAACAGGGAAGCAATGTGTGGATAATCCATAAATTATTCATTACTTTTTATTGTTATTATTCTTGTAGGAAGTCCAGACACAAATGGTGGTCCAACACATTGTAAGACAGTTTACGTTATGTGCAAATAAACATGCATGCAATGTCAATTTACCTGAGTAAGTACTTTTACATGTATAGTACCTTTTAGAATACCACAACTGCCTACTATAGCAGTTTAAAATTTGAATATTCATGATCAATAAAAAATGAAAACACACATGAAAATATGTTTTATAGATACATGTAGTCAGTTGTGGTATTCTAAAACAGATAGAAGGCTCACTCTCACCTTCTATCGGCTCTGATAGTTGACTCAGGGCTAGCGCCCCTTGCCAACTATCTGCCGATAGAAGGCTCGACTTCGCCTTCTATCTGTTAAATATGCAAATGCTATATTACCCTTGTACTGAAGCATAGTGCAAACACTAAAACCGTGAAACAGTACAAACTAGGTAGTGCTAAATAGCACCAACGAAACGCCATGTCTGCACAGCCTGATGCAAACACAGGAAACAGCCAATCAGATAATTCTGAATGTATATTATAAAATGTATATTCTATCCTTGTGCTTTGCAGAAGAAAATGGTTTTGCATAATAAAATTATTACATGGTTAAAGTTGGCACTGTTTCACGGTTTTAATGTCTGCACTCTAAGCTCCGATTTTCTTTTGTATTACCCCCCAAGGCGCAAAGCATTATGTGCTATGAGAAAGTAGAGAATAATAGCCTTGCAGCACTTCACTTGCAATATTCAACAGCTAGTTATAACTCTTCCAGGGTCATATCCTGTTTCCTACTGGTAAATCCAACTGACAAAGAAGTGCTGATGATGGAGAAAAAACTGGAAGGGCGATATGTAAAATACCTCAACAACAGTGGTATTGCCACTGAAACAGGTTTGTCCACAGATGATGGCCATGTGTGCTTGGTGGCCTTGGCGCATTGGTCATTGGAATACAACGAGGGCAAGTTGCTGCTGACAGATTTACAAGGTAAAATAATAATAATAACACTTTCTTTACAGAGGGTAACTAGAATTACAGGTGTGGTAATTTTCATCTAGGCCCTAAATAAAACAAGATATAAATAAATAAACATATAAAATAGTCACATTCATCTAATACTAATTAAATATAGCTATATACGGTATACACCTGTTTTCAAAAACGTTGTCCATTTAGAGTGCAAACCATATGTCCGTGAAATAGTACTATTACTAAATAGCACTAAATAGTGTTATCTCTATTGTTTTCTATTGTTTCATCAGTGCTATTTAGTACTATTAGTTAGTACTGGTTCACGGACATATGGTTTGCACTCTACAAAATACGAAATAGTAAAAAGGGATTAATTAGAGAAACAATGAGCCACAGTTCAGCTCAAGTGCATTTCTTTTATCTCTAATTAATTCCTTTTTACTATTTTGTAAATGGACGTTTTTGAAAACAGGTGTATTATATAAAATACAAAAGTATATCAATAATTTCAATATATGCAGTATATAAATTTATGTATTTATAAAACGAGAGACTGTGTTGTATTGGTGGTATAGATACACTATATGAGCCGAAGTTTTATAAATGCAATGTAGCCAATAATGTTCACATTTGTTGTTATAGGTGTGGGTTTAACTTTGACAGATGTTGAAGTAGCAACACTGGAAAAGGGGTATGTGGCTATCAAGTAGAAGGGGTGTCGAATGGTCAGTCTCGCAAAATTTCGGTCAAATTTCGCACATCTGGAAGTCTCGTTTTTTTCACAAAAAACTGTCTGTCTCGAATTTTGAAAACAAAGGAAATCGGTGAAACGTCTTGGGCTCGCAAAAATATGCCTTGTATCGGAGTCTCGCAAAGTCTCGCCGTGACCATTCGATACCCCTAGTAGAATCACAATTTGACATTTATCTTCAGCTCATTAACACAATATTTTACCAGGTACTTTGGAATTGGAAATGTGGGCAGTGAGGCAATCACAAAATTCAGAACCAACCATACATGCAACAAGATATGCCAAATGTTAAAACTGAAAGCATTTGCACCAGGTGAGTTGTGTGCTTTAACATGTTCAGTACTGTAACACAATCACAACTTTTTATTAAACCTTTACATGTATTATTTTTGTTTCAGTAGAGCAAAATGAAATTCCAAAAAGTACCTTCTGTCTTTGAGAACTACCCTAGCTGATCCATACATGTAACTTTTGTACCTTTGGATACATGCCATGTACCTTTTTACATACTGTATTTATATAGTACTTCATGCCACTTGGTATCCATGTACCTTTTTACATACTGTATTTATATAGTACTTCATGCCACTTGCCTCCATGTGACACTATGGAATATAGAAAACTAAGATACTTGGTGCTGATTTGCTAAGTGGGTGTGGCTAGACCATATTCTAACATTTGTAATAAATTGTTATGTTATGCCATGTCCCTTTGGATATAAGCTTCTAAATGGGATAAAAGTGTTTTTGTAGTCTTGCTTGGCATTGTCCACTGTAATATTCTGCAAAACATTTCCTGCGATGTCTTGCAATTCAGGCAAGAAGTATGTCGGCAAATCATGTTCCAAACCATGATGACAACCTAAGTATTCAATGTCATCTTTTTCTGGAACAAAGCCAGCTTCTTTAAAACCTTATAAATGAGAAAGTACACATTTGATTTTAGAAAAAAAAAATTAAAGCCTAATGGAACATTAGGGGCCAGGCTACCTGTGTTACCACCCAGCCGTTAAATCTGAGAATGGAGCTAAGTTGTTGCATCATGTTATTCCCTAATAAAAATATAGGAATCCATCCATTTCTAGAAGAACATTTTATTGCAAAAGTACAGAATGATGACGGAATAAATGTAAAAACAACAACGTCCTAGTCCCAGAGCCTGAGTCCTAATGATCCATTATGCTCTAATATGTTTTGGTTGACAATCATTGCAATGATCTTTCACATTATTCTCTCCATGATTTTCATTGGTCAACTACTGCCAACTACATCACTGCAAATAATGTTCTATGAATAATGCTCTGCTGAAATGCAGTTTGGTTCTCCTCGACAATGGCAGTTCAATTTCCAGGATCGTTGCTTCAGCAAGAGAAAATAATATGAACGATAAAACAATAAGATTATTATTAGAAGAGGTTGAGCAAAATATTGTGAATATATGCCTTCTGCATCAATTGGCAACTTAGTAATTAAATAATCGTAATATTCTGCCAACCTTGTACAATAATAATAATTGTACACTTAGTATCAGCATTTCATGTTCTTTTTTTATTTTTTTATTTTCTGAGGTTCTGGGAGTAACGAAAATAATTTTATAGCATTGATATAATGCATATAGCTAATTGCATAATCGTTGTCAGGTTGAAAATCATAAATCATAGAAGCTGAGACCGCAGGGATGGATGGGAAATCAGTCCATGAGCCACATTACATGCAGATATATTCAATGTTCTCGTAGTTTTGAAAATATATGAGCTATTTAACTAAGATCCTACAAGTCTGGACAAAATGGTCGATGATTTGACGGTGTTATTTGAGAGTTTTAATTTCCCAGAATTCCTTTTGGTCATAGCTTTCATGATTTTCAACCCAACAACGATTATGCAATTAGCTATATATAACACAGCTCTGATTGGCTAATTAGCGTGCATCCATAACTCAATGGACGAATGCTGGCGTCATTGGCATAGCGCGCTCTCTGAAATCATTTGGGAAATAATATTGCTTTATTTGAATTTGCAGTGACTGTTATAAAAGAAATGGTCAACGCTTCAGCTGCGAGTCCATTGAGTTATGGATGCACTTGGTGGGCTGCTAAGAAGCTACAGTCGCACGAGGCGTACTTAAACTTTTCTTGTGCTTAGCAGCCTCCTGTGTGCATCCATAACTCGATGGACACGTGCTGAGAATTGACCATTCCTTCAGAGGAATAAAAAATAAAAACCTGCACGTTCTGGGAAGTAATAAAGATCTTCAGGTATGCCTTGGGGTGTTTGCCTTCCCCGCTGCTTGCGTATCCTGTGGCAGTTGTGTTCCTCTACAAAGTTGTCCATTTCTTTTCTTAACAGAGGCATATAAACATACTGTAAACATGCCCTACAAAAAAGTATCGGAATGAACATTATCACAATTATTTAGTAAAAAACTTATACATGTATGGTGGGTTTTTAAGGAGACCTACTTGTGCAGTGGATCATCTTTAACAAGCAGCCCCTCGGCAACAAGAGCCTGTGATTTAAAAAACACCATTTGTCTCAAGATAGAGATCTAGATTTGTGCTCAAATTGTCAAAAATATATCACTGGTACTCCATTCAGAGGGACACACAACATTATTATAAAATTGTCAATAAAACATAATTAATTTAATGTATACAGCTATTTCAAAAAACGTTGAAAACTGAATAGTGTATTCTGATGGAATACACTAAAAATAAATTATTATTATTTATATTACTTTAGACAATATTACACGAGTCCCAAAATGCATTTCGGTCTTGGAATACAGTTATTTAGAATCGGGTGTTGCTACGTAGCACAGTTGATGTAATATATTCATAAAAATATAATGAATAACACATAAAACAATAGATGAGTGCTACTTAGTTTTTCCCATTTAGAAACAGTATTCAGTATCAACGTTTTTTGAAATAGCTGTATATACACAAAATGTACCTCAAATGTTGTCTCCCAGTATGAGGAGTTGTGCTCACGTAAATTGTGCCAGTATGCTTCAATCCTCTTGTGTGTTATTAAAAAAAGAAAATATATTTTTGATTGTTTAATGCCTTTGGGCATTTAACTCCTTGACTGCCAGCACGTTTGGTATTCCCTGTGCCAGAAGAAATGGTGGACAATGTGTCTTGAAAATATATAAACTAGTCCCCTACTATACATCTGTAATGCCAAAGGAATTTGTATTTGATACGCCGGTGTTCGCATACATTTTTACTAAATCTTGACATGTACTCAGTAGGTCACGTGTGAGATGTAACTTTATTTTCCTTAAAATTTACCCAGGCAAAGCAAAATAAACAAATAAATAATCTGTCATCATGATGATGTATTCAGTACGTCAAAAGGGTGTGTGAGATGTAACTCTCAAGACGTCACTAACTTGTACTCAGTACATCATATAGGCAGTCAAGGGGTTAAGGAAAAAGCACTACCGGTATATATTAAATAAATAATATTAGAAAGAGAGAAACAATGTGCCAGAGTTCCACTTCATTGAATTTATGTTTTTTCTCTAATTATTGATTCCTTTTTAATACTGTTTACTATTTTGACGTTTTTGTACCTGATTTCTCATGGAACTGCCATAGACATGGCTGTTTTGACCAGCAAGGTTGTCAGTGCCATGCCTTCTAAGAAACATTTGACATATAGCCAAAAGACCATTTTCTGTGCCAGCATCAGACCTTGTCATTGAAGGAATAACTATAAGCAAATAGATAATTCAATGTGATATCATAAATTATTATTCAATTTTCATACATTGTACAAATTCCGATCTTCTGGTTGGTTTGTACCACGTGACACGTAGTTATGACGTGGCGACGTCATTATCGTGGTGTACCACGGTATTAGTATTAGTTACAGTGTAGTATCAGCTTGCCTCCGCAATGTATTCAAATTGAATAATAAAAATGTTAACGCCCTCTTTCCTCGCGAGTTATCAGGATTTTACCTTCACTCGTTCACTAACAATGAACTCAAAATTTTCTCATACTACACTCGGCTACGCCTCGTGCAGTATTTAAATTTCTCGTTCATTGAACTCGTGCAGGTAAATCCTGATAACCCACTCTAAATAATGAATACCCCATGGAAGTTACTGTTCTCTTGCAGATCATGTATGTACATGTATGTACATTATTTGTAACTACTTTTTTACTATAATTTTGATGAATTATTACTGTATTCTTGAATTTCAAATGTGACATATATATTACAGTGTGGACACTCGAACCGTGAACACATAGGTTTTTTCTAACACATAAAGATAAATTATCGATTGAGCAAATTGATCAGAAAAATGAGATATTTTGATTACTAAGTGTATTTAAACTCAATGCTCCATTTGAGAGGCTATGAGGCAATAGAAAGATCGAAAAAAAAAGTTAGAAAAAAACTCGAAGTGTTCACGGTTCGAGTGTCCACACTGTAAAGAAGGGATTGAGAACCTCTACATCAACATACCTTTATTTTCTTTAACATATTCATAATAATATTTAGCAATGTATGTTGGGTCATTATTTGTGGCATCAACATGACACCATATGATTTTACGAGAAAAACCATCAATGGCAGCATGAATAGCAAAGCCGTATGGCTTTAATTTGTCATGGCCATCAAGATGCCATATCCAATTGCTTCCCTAAGTGGGGGAAGAAAAGGAAATATGTTTGTAAAACTACCATAAAATCTCAGCTATTATAAGCCACACATTTCACACTGTACAACATCAAGTACTTGAATTAAGTGTTGTTTACAAATGTATGTACATGTCTTATATTGTCTATGAATTATGAAAAAGAAATGAAAATACTTACAACAGATACATATTCCCGTCTTTTGCAAACATGCTTTTGCCTGTCTTTCAGTCCTTGTGGGTCAAGCAGTTTCATTCCTTGGTACACATCATTTCTTTATAGGTATAAAAAAAATAAAGAATTAAAAAAGCTATTGCCAACAAAATAATTAATGTACTTCCTTTTCCAAGAGGAAATGTCGGTACCTTTTCACAGGTAGATCATGCCTTATTCTCAGACGCTGATGCATGTGCCTGTAGCCAATATTTTGGCTGGGCCCATCCATTTCAATCTAAAAGAAGCAAATAAGTATCACAGCTGGCTGAATGCACCAAACAATATTTCAGTACAATATATTTGCAGCATTTTTGTACAAATGCACTATTATATATAATACAATCAACTAGCTAGTGTCTTCTTTATTAGTGACAGTACCGGGTATGTTTTATACATTGTACCTTTATAGCATTCAGAATGGCTCTCTCTGGAACAGACCCATGACGCTCAATACCCAGTGCCCTGAGCCTCCTCTTCAGAGTCCTGACACTTAATGCACACACATTTATGATATTATGTTTACTGTTTACCCCAATGAAATGAAAGCTAATAACTTATTTATACCTCCATTGAAGACCAAAATTTCGTTGCACATAATCTACAATGATTTCATTCGTTTTGTTTTTCTTTACCATGTCCACCAATGAAATTTGTAGTTCTGCAAATGATGTGTTAGAAGAATACAATAAGTTATATTCGTGACACTGTATAGATAAATATATTTAACTGAATATATAAGCTTAAGCTTACTATGCTACAACAGACTAGAGCACATTTTTACCTGGGGTAACATCACCAATATAGACATGTTTGGATTCCATTTCAAAACTAACATAGAGGATAGAGGATAGAGGATTGTTAGTATAGCTTCGCTACATATGAACTTAATTAAATACGTACGTTCATACCTTTTAGGGGCAAACGTTTGAACTTGACTTCACAACACGAAGCCGTCCGCCATGTTTGTTCATCACGTGGCTCGCAAGGCACCATGGACCGGCCCAGGAGGGCCACTCATGGTTTTGGTTTTTGTTTTTGCCTTTTTGGTTTTTTTGTTTTTGTCTTTTTGCTTTTTGCTTTTGTCTTTTTGTTTTTTGTTTTTGTCTTTTTGCTTTTTGTTTTTGTCTTTTTGGTTTTTGGTTTCGTCGTTTTGGTTTTTGCTTTTGTCTTTTCGGTTTTGGTTTTTGCTTTTGTCTTTTGGGTTAAACAAAAAAAAAACAAAAAAAAAACAAAACAACAACAACAACAACAACATAAAAAACCGAAAAGCAAAAAATGAAAAGCAAAAAACCGAAAACAAAAACAAAAACCAAAATGAAAAGCAAAACGCGAAAAATGAAAAGCAAAAAAAACGAAAACAAAAACAAAAACAAAAACCAAATCCCCAAAACCAAAACCAAAACCAAAAGCAAAAAGCGAAAAATGAAAAGCAAAAAACGAAAAATGAAAAGCAAAAAGCGAAAAAATGAAAAGCAAAAAGCGAAAAATGAAAAGCAAAAAACCGAAAACAAAAACAAAAACGAAAAGCAAAAAGCGAAAAGTGAAAAGCAAAAAACCGAAAACAAAAACAAAAACCAAAACCAAAACGAAAAGCAAAAAGCGAAAAATGAAAAGCAAAAAGCGAAAAATGAAAAGCAAAAAACCGAAAACAAAAACAAAAACCAAAAAGCGAAAAATGAAAAGCAAAAAGCGAAAAATGAAAAGCAAAAAACCGAAAACAAAAACGAAAACCCACCAGTGGCCCTCCTGGGCTTCCGTACCGTGTTGCTCCCGTTCATGGCTGCTAAGGAAAAGTGGATAAATCGCGTCACTTGTTTTGATAATATAGTCGCGCGAGGCGCGCAATGCATGCTAGGCGAACTTCCTCCTTTCTCTCGGACGATCAAGAAACAGAAGCAAAAGCCTATACAGCAAAAGATAAATACAAAACCATTGACCAAAGAGGAAACTCTGCTAGCAGGGTACACAGCACTAGATCTTCGTCAACAAGTGCTGCACAAAGGGCTTTAGTTCTTATGCAAGACATCCTTGACAGAGCAGGGTGGTCCTCAGCCCAAACATTTGCTGCTTACTATGAGAAAAAGATTGTTGTGCCCGAATCAGATGTGTATGCTGAGGCAGTGTTAAATTCTTGTTCAAAGTTGAATATTTGAGTTCAACAATAAATGTTTATGTTGAATATACATGACATTGTGTTGTTAATGATTGCCTCATAGTTGGTGTGCCAACACTGCTTTGAAATCTCATGTGGTCCTCAGTCACGTGTTAGTGAGGTAGAATTTAAAAATTAAACGACACTTACCTGGAAGTGGAAGTTTGATTGTAATTCTACCGATCTATTAACGTGACTGAGAGATTACATGCCCTTCCCTCCTCTCCCATGTCATATCCAGGCATTTGTATCTCAGGAATTATTCGTTAATTGGTGTCACATTTTTGTTCTTGTCACACCAACTATGTCTTCAAAAGGTGACCGGTACTGGCGTGACGCATATCTCATGTAATCTCTCAGTCACGTTAATAGATCGGTAGAATTACAATCAAACTTCCACTTCCAGGTAAGTGTCGTTTAATTTTTAAATTCCTACAGGTAGCCCAAGGTATCTATGAGAGGCTTGTTATCGAGCTGTATATAAGGCTTTGTATGCCGGACCTTAAGGCTCTGGTCGATAACTCCGTAAATAATAAATCCAATAAACTCTAACCTTCCTGTAGTGTTGTTTGTGTCGTTGTTGACCTTAGGCTCTTGGTCGATAACTCCGTTAAACACGAGCAATTAAATATTTTAGCATGTATCGAACGTTATCGATAAGACTGAAGATTTAATCACCGTAGACTGACTGAATGTTCTTTGTCGTATGTACCGTTGGAAATACAAGTTTATCAACGTGAAGAGATAATGTTTGCTGAACTTGAATGGACGTCTACTCGCTGTTACAACAACTCGTAAAGGGGCGGTGTACCGAAAGAGCATATCATTTGAATGGTGTGAAATACATAAGGATATTTAGACGTATTTTCGTCAAACAGAGGTCATTTCTCCATGAATATTTTGAGAGGAGTGAGGGGTTTAGATGACAGTTTTTAATGTCACTGATGAAAAAGAGCAGATAACAACGTGACATCGAACTGAGAGCGTAACATTTTTAGTTGTCTTGATTTTGAACTTTTTCATAGCTAAAATCAAATGATGTATTACTGTATTTGAATATAGACGTCATGAGTCACGCGGATTACTAGGCCTGTTTATTTGAGAAGTGAAACCTTATTGCGTTACGTACATTCAATAATAATACTCAAAGGTCAATGGTACATGGGTTTGTTGACAAATGGTTAATAGAGTACCGAAGTGATGACATCATAAAAATAAAATTTTCGCTTTATCAACTTTCGATCCCCGATTTCGAAATAATATCAACTAGACGCTCTTCTAGCGTGAAGTCGGGCTTCTAAATGAAATGTAACCAATTTGAACTAAATATAGATATCTTATAGTGCGATTTTCAGTGCGATTGAAACAGTTTTTGGTTGCTCGTCGTTGCATGACTCGAGCTCGATAGAACATGCTTTCCTTGCAATTTCAGTACTGCGAACTTTACAGTATATCAGTAAAAACGTTAAATAGCTTCAATCTAAATTTAGATTTAGACGAGAAAAGACTTATATTTTGGCCCCTTGACCTCCGGTGCTTTCCCTGATTGATTTGTGCTTTCTAATCTTTCTTGGCCAGACTTCATGTCTCCTTCGGCTTTAGCTCGACGTGGCGCATGCGCTGTAGAACCCAATTAGTCATTTGGGGTCAAAGAATACGAAGAAGCATGCTCGAGAATCCATCGGTGCTCTTCGGCGTGGGCTCGGAAATCGCCCCGCCAGAGAACCGCTGGAGAACTTGCCTGCTAGAACGGCTTCTGGGGCGTGATACGCACTCGAGCGCATCAACCTGGACGGAGACATAATCTCATTACGGTTTGACAGCTTGTAAGGTAAGTCTTCTTTTGACCTCGCTCTCTCTCTCTCTCTCGGGAAGGAGGTCAAAAGAAGACTCTGCTCGCACAAGGTAACGTACTTGTCGTCTCCAACAACTTCCAGACTTTAAAACAAAATCTGGACACGTCTTTTGCCGTTCAGGCATGTTCAGTATTTCTCTGTCGTCCGAACTCCGGCAATGTCAGTTGATATTCAAACTGTTATCGAAAAAACATCGCTTCGATTTTCTATGAACGTCTTGACTATGAACGTGAATGACTGAAGTGCATAAATATTTTTAAATATCTTGTAAACAACTTTGATCTCTTGGATCCATCTTTCAACAGTCCTTTCATTAGCTGTCAACACTGAGTCCGTTTTAATGAATGAAAATATGGCTAAGCTCTGATTGGCCCTATTTTTTGTGGCAAAAAATAGGGTCAATCAGAAGCCAGCATTGTCTCACGCCCCAGAAGTCGTTTTAGCAGGTAAGTTCTCCAGCGGTTCTCTGGCGGGGCGATGTTTCATCCGAGCCCACGCCGAAGAGCACCGATGGATTCTCGAGCATGACGAAGAAGAAGAACGCTCTGCATTTTTAGAGTCGGGTTTCCACAGGAAGCCCGACTAATAAAGAAGCTTACATGCCAAATTTGAGAGCAATCGGTTAAATAGCGGCTGAGATATGGCCAGTTGAATATATAATTTCCCCACACAAATCACTGTAAATTCGGCCTGGATTCCAGGCCGAATTTACAGTGATTTGTGTGGGGAAATTATATATTCAACTGGCCATATCTCAGCCGCTATTTAACCGATTGCTCTCAAATTTGGCATGTAAGCTTCTTTATTGATGTTCTTTCAAATCGGGGATCGAAAGTTGATAAAGCGAAAATTATTGTTTTCGTGACGTCACACTTCGGTACTCTATTGCCGATCCTCGTATTTTAATACAGATTTTCTTAATATACCATATAAACTAATATATCCCCTAGTACAACATACCAGCACTAACATTTCTATGATCTGAAATGATGGTTCTGCAATGATTGAATCAGCGTATACCACAGAGGATTAAACCTGTAGTTAATTATTGATGATTTAATACCGAGTTTATGGTTTCTTTACAATCGCCATATCTAAACCATCCCAAACCATTCATTGGTCATATCATTTCAATTTACGATATTTCTGGTACCCACGACCTTACCCATAACTTCGAACCCACGACGCACGACTTGGTACCCACGACCCACGACCATTAGTCAAACTCGAGCATGGCCGGCTTGCAGTTGTAAAATCTTTGACCAAGTGAGCTAGTCACGTGACAGATCGATTTCTTGGAATCGTGCGTTAGATCGCATCAGGCGGAAGTAATCTTCACGACGTGCCCAGGGGAGGGAAAGGGGGGGGGGGGGAGAAGGGGGTAGGGAAGGATAAGGTTTGTTATTAGACCAGCTTTATTATTTATGGCAACGTGTCAGAAAGTGTGTAGATGAGCTTTGATTTTGCCGCCATCTTTTTCTGTACTGCAAGCAGTGTCAGCGGTCTGCTACTATCACTACACATGATGGAACCCCAGGGGGGGGGGGGGGGGGGGGGGGGGTACGGTACTCAGGGGTATAGGTGACGGGGAGGTGTGAAGGCCTTTTTTGGGTTTGGAATTCGCGACTTTAGACTTTTTGGGGGTTAGCAATTTTCTGATGAACTTTTTTTGATAAAAAGATTTTGGCAAGGACTTTTTGGGGGGTTGATAAAAATGATATCCTACCGTTCTCGATTTTATGTAAAACGATTTCATTAACAAGTTTAAACTACGTAAATGACATGACATGACACAAAATTATACCATAGTTATTTCGTTTTTGTAGTATAAAGCACAATGAATAAATAGAGGTGGACGCATAAACTATCTCGCATTCCGGCTTGGGTGATTTTACTTCTTCTTTTTTATGCGGAGAAAAAAATTTGCGTAATGGACTTTTTTTGGTGCACCAATTTCGAATTTATATTATTACATTTCTTTAAATTCTTCGCATTCACCCACTTTCCAACTTTCCAAGTTACTGGCATTTTCTTTTGTTTCACGACCGGTAGAGTTCTTCACATGCGCCTAAAAGATCCTAAAACATTGCATTGGGTTCCTGTCAATCTACTTTAGTTTTCTATGGTCAAGCTGAAAGAGTTTTCAAGTTTTTTTCTGTTCAGAAAATGATTGAAGATTACGCAGTTGAATTGGATTGACTGAAGCCAATGAAAAATGATGCGAATGAAATACTTCATCGATCACGCTACAAAAACAAGGGCTGTTTATTGGTGCTCAGTAGATGATGGGTCCCTCTATCATCAATGTCATCATCTTCTGTTGCTTCATGAAAATGTCATTTCCTGTCTTCACCTTCAGAGATATCCAAGTGTATTCAGTAGATGGGTCCTTCATCCATGTCATCTTCATCACCCAGATCATCATCATCATCAAAATGAGAAACAAGGTAGTCATTTTCCTAAAATGTGAAGAAACAAGCTGTCAAAGTATTCACCTTGACTGAAATGAATGGAAGACTAGGTTCGAATTGTGACCACAAAGCATCTATCAGTTATGGATTGTTTGGAAGACAGGCGTATTTCGGAAGCTCTTGGAGCAACCAGGGAGGTGTGAGGGAGAAAATGGAGTAATAATTTGCATTCAGTTGCGTCTTCATCTCCCTCACACCTCCCTGGAGCAACCAAGAATACAGTAGTTGGTGCACCTGTCAGGACTTTTGAACAATCCATAGATGTGCAGCCTGTGGTCATGCATTGAACCCAGTTTTCAAGTCTCGTTTCCCATTTTAAAATGGTGAATAGTAATAAATTAAAAATAGATACAGTCAAACCCAGTTTAACTGACAATATTTCTAGTTAGTTAGTTAGTTATTCTAGATAATATTTCTAGTCTTCACATAATACATACATGTATATTATGTTTTTAATTAATCTTCATCCTAAATAGTCCTTCATGGGTTTAGGCTATAGTCAAGCAGCATGTGTACTCCCGTGTGACTTTTATGAAGAAAGCAAGCCACCTATCTAGATATGTTAAGACATCCCTAAGGAACAATAAAAACTTTGTTGACAGTCTGTCAACTTGCTAGTATGCCCGTTAAGGGCATATTAAAAATGGCCATCCGACCTCTAGCATGGAAACGAGGCTGAAGCTCTTGGCCATAAAAACCATGTTATTTATGACAAATGATCATGAAATTAATAGAGATGATCAATTAACATTAAAGTATTAGCTATAAGTTATCAGAGTTGTGATCACGTGACTAGAAAGTGGTTGCATGGAAACGAGGCTCCAATTTACAAAATGCTTGTAATTGCTATATATAGGTAAATTTTAGCTGTCAACATACTTAGAGTTCTATCATAGTATTTCATACAATTGTGAAAAGGTGATTATGAATGCTAATCACGTGATCAGAAACATCAAAGCGAGGCTAGATGTCTCAATTTCAGGGTACACAGTAATATTTATATGTAAAAGGATTTGATTCTATAATGTTTGGAGTATTTCTGTGTGGAAACAGCTTATACTACTATTATGGTACTTCAATAAGAACTTTCATCATCATCATCATCGCTTCAAAAGCAACATCACTGTCATCATCAACATCATCATCGTCGTCAATGGGGATCGTTGTTAAATTCTCGCAGATTCTATTTTCTGTATCAGAACATCTGCATAAATCGGTACATGGCAATCCAGCTTTCCTACACTGACAATGACTTGTTGAACAGCGTGTCTTGATACATCCACACTTTATGAGATGGATTACTGCGGTGCTGGTGACAGTGGTGTCATTACTGGTGGCTACTCATTTTCTTGCAACTCCCACCCATACCCTTGTGGCGATGGTAAGGTAGGATTGACAGCTGTGTCATGTTCCCATATCATAGCTTGGTAGTGAGCTCTCTTGATGCCTTCTAGAAGTGCTGATAGGGTAGATGGAAGACTCTCAGATTGGGCCTGCTTTTTCTTAAACAGCCATGGTCCAATAACGTGTCAAGCTTCACACCAAGACATGACCCATCTACAAAGACGAAAGTGAACAAGAAGAAGCAGACCCCAAAATGATGCTAAAATGCTACGACCATTCAAATTCATTCCCCAGACACTGATGTACTTGCTCTTGCACTCAGGCGGTATCCACAGCTATGTAAAGACACGTCCTTTGTAACTGGTGTTACAAAGTGGGGGAAACGACTCTCACACTCACTTCAACTACATTCTATGTTCTATACACCCAACACTCATATCACTAGTGGGGACACGACTATCACACTCACTTCTTACTACATTCTGTATTCTGTACACCCAACACTCATCTCACTAGTTCGTTTTTAATGAGGGAGGAAAATCGGAATACCCAGAGAAAAACCAGCGAAGCAAGGGAGAGAACGATCTGACAAACTCAACTCACATGAAGCGCCCAGATTGCCATGTACCGATTTATGCAGATGTTCTGATACAGAAAATAGAATCTGCGAGAATTTAACAACGATCCCCATTGACGACGATGATGATGTTGATGATGACAGTGATGTTGCTTTTGAAGCGATGATGATGATGATGAAAGTTCTTATTGAAGTGCCATAATAGTAGTATAAGCTGTTTCCACGCAGAAATACTCCAAACATTATAGAATCAAATCCTTTTACATATAAATATTACTATGTACCCTGAAATTGAGACATCTAGCCTCGCTTTGATGTTTCTGATCACGTGATTAGCATTCATAATCACCTTTTCACAATTGTATGAAATACTATGATAGAACTCTAAGTATGTTGACAGCTAAAATTTACCTATATATATAGCAATTATAAGCATTTTGTAAATTGGAGCCTCGTTTCCATGCAACCACTTTCTAGTCACGTGATCACAACTCTGATAACTTATAGCTAATACTTTGATGTTAATTGATCATCTCTATTAATTTCATGATCATTTGTCATAAATAACATGTTTTTTTATGGCCAAAAGAGCTTCAGCCTCGTTTCCATGCTAGAGGTCGGATGGCCATTTTTAATATGCCCTTAACGGGCATACTAGCAAGTTGACAGACTGTCAACAAAGTTTTTATTGTTCCTTAGGGATGTCTTAACATATCCAGATAGGTGGCTTGCTTTCTTCATAAAAGTCACACGGGAGGTATTTTCATGACACTTGCTGCTTGACTACTAGCTAATGAAAGAACTTTATTGAGATGAAATATTATTCACACAGTGGCATCTGAGGGAAAAGGGGAGCAGGTGCTTCCCAGGGAGAGTTATAGATAGCTATAACAATTTTTACAGCTAATTTACTTCACGCGTGACTAGTAAATCGGAACATTCAAATGAAGTTTTGAAGTCTAGACTCGAGTCTCGAACATTTAGACAGAAAAATCAAATCTCCACGAATATACTATAAGAAAAAAGTATCAGATATCTGTTTACTCAGGCTGTTGTGATTGCAGAGTATGTAGGCTTAGCTGGCACAAATTTTCATCCAATTTATTTTTAACTTTATGAACGTTTTTGAGAAAATATTTAGTGGTCTGTAGGAGATTCCGTTGGACTTTGACATGATCAAACCGTTATTTGAAATGTTGATTTAAATTGTTCGAAATACTGGTCACGCGTGATGTAAATTAGCTGTAAAATGTTACCTCTTCTTGTTCTTCTTCGTCATACTCATCTTCTTCATCGGGGTCGTCACTTCCGTCATCACCTTTGCCTTCTGTGGGTTTATTTTCTTGTGTTGTTTTCTCAGTTCCTCCTTCGTTTTCAGTTTCATCTGCTTTCTAAAAGGAGAAAGGGGAATGAAAAAATAAGTTGGATAGATGATTCCGTCTCAGTTATGAACATCATCACATCATCATGCTCATCCATCATGAATATCTATCTACCTCTAACTTTTCAAAGTCAATATCAGGAGCAGAAGCATCCAGCTTTCTTCTTCCGTTGGGTTTCACTAAAAATATCAACACAAACAACAATTAAACAAAATATTATTTAACTTTTTAGGCTAAATATTAATATAACACACATCTACTTACGTGGATTATGCCGGCGTGATTTGGATGTTTTGGTTTTGATCTTCAGCTCTGCAGGAATGTAACTCCAGTCTATATAACAATCCAATAACAGTCAATCAATGTATTATATCCTCAATCACTTATGAAATACCCATGCATATTATCTGTCAAATCATCGACTAACAAGCTGCACATGTACTGTATTTACCTGGTGTCCAATTCATAGTGGATTCATTTTGATGTTTTTCTTTGAATCTATCAGAATATCTTTCAATATCTGTTGGAAATACACAATTATTATAACAAATCAAATAAAACAACAAATTGGAACATCAACATCATCATCATCAACTTAACAAATCGCAAGCGGTTTTCCATTGTCTGTACTCTTTTTTACAATAACAGAGCGTAATCTCGCAATCTGATTGGCTCTCAGCCATTGTCAATAAGAGCACACACGACATTATAGCTCGCTCATGGATCCAGCGCGCGCTTGAAACGGTTTTTCTTTCAAACTTTATCCTTACTTTTGGATGTTTTTATGACTTTGTTATTGTAAAAGAGAAATCGCAAGCAGTTTTCCATTGTCTGTACTCATATTGACAATGGCTGAGAGCCAATCAGATTGCGAGATGATGCTAGATGTTATTGTAAAAATGATGATAGACACATGAATATTGCTTCATGCCGCAGAGCTATAGATTCTAGTTTATGAAGTGATTCAAGGGCATCAGGAAGGATAAGCTAATGGTAGAAGCAAGACTATGGAAGAGTGCGAGATGTCAAACTGAGGCTTTTAAAATGAGACTACGACATCAACATTAATCCATAAATTAAAGACTCATAGGTCTACATATTAGAAAAAATTGAGATTTCGAGATCCAAGTAAATACTTTGGGCTGATAATGCAAATAATGCAGAATGCATAAAGGTTTAAGACATATGTTAAAGACACATGGTGCAATATAACTGTAATATTGCTGGTAATATGATTTTCTACTTCTGCAATGCTAAAATTGTGTGATTGCTGTCACTTTAGGATTGGAAAATGATACTCCGACATCGACATATGATATCAGAACTTTGAGAATCAGAGACATGTTGGACAAATTACTTCAAGATCCGAGTAAAAACTGTTGTTAACTATAGGCCCTGCAGGTCCTACAGGAATGGGGTAAGGTAGAAAGGAGAGCTTTATTCAATGCACAGCAGGAGTTGGAGGTACTTGGTAAAGAAATGGTCACTGAGCTGCATGTGTAAATTATATACAGCTTTGTGGTTTTGTCCACTAATAATATTAAACTATTATTATTACCACAGCCAGTGTGCCACGGCACAGGTAGTCCTTTCTTACCTCTATTTACAATGTCTGGTTTGATATAGTATGGAGATGCATTCATTATCAACTTAAACTCCTCTTTCAACACCAGCATATAATCATCAGCTTCTGACATTCGCAATGGTAAAGGCCTCTTTTCAAGTGGCTAAAGAAAAGAAAAACATTTAAGCTTATTAAGTCTTATTTCCTGAAAGTGCTGTCACACAGCTCACTCACTCATAAATAAAATATCCCTGAAATGAATACAGCTTTACTTACAGGAAAAGTTGGAGGAGGCTGTAATGTTGCAGTAGGCAATGCTTCTGATCCTCTGCCAAATCCTATTGAGGCAATATCAAAGGAAAAACCTCTGCCTCTTCCACGACCCCGGCCCGCCATCTTGGATTCTGCGCCAACTCCACAGGGTACCCAAAAGAACAGTCGAAAGGCAGCCAAGTCTTTTTGTTTCTTTATTTGAGATTTTTCAAAAAAGGGTCACAAAATCTGAAACTCTTTAAATGTAAATAAACCGATAATAATTTCTAGAATTTGATATATTTTGGTGAAATACTCGGCTCGAGTATCAAATCTTGAATTGGGTACCCTGTGTATAGGGTAAGACAAAATGGCCGACAAACCTACTGTTTTGGTGACAGGTAAATAAAATGTGTTTACTCTACAAATGTAGGGATGCTTGTGATCGATTATTTGCCATTAGTTCTAGCACTTATGGCTTTGTACAAAGGTTAATAATTTAAGGATTTCAAATTCACCGAGGATCAAATTGAACATCAGTGAGTAATGTTTTGAAATCCGGTTGAGACATCTCCGGCTCTCAGTAAAAAAAAAAACAAACAACACTTTTCCAGACAATTTTAAAGTGTCAATGAAATAATAAAGGCCAATACTTAGATCTAATATTGAATGTATTTATAGTTTAATAGGTGTAATATATAATTTAATAGGTGTAATCTATATCTCAACTTTAATACATTTTGGTTTTGTTTACTCATTAACTTACTACAGGGTTTGGACCTTTTGGTCCACATAAAATCAATTCTAGTATGCTAGCCGTCAAGGTAGGTGATTTAAGACTTTTGAACCATAAACAGTTTTCATATTT
The DNA here is from genome assembly GCA_033675265.1 of Actinostola sp. cb2023. Classification (NCBI taxonomy): domain Eukaryota; kingdom Metazoa; phylum Cnidaria; class Anthozoa; order Actiniaria; family Actinostolidae; genus Actinostola; species Actinostola sp. cb2023. Next base: position 924,097 of record JAUJYZ010001255.1, on the reverse strand, counting down.
GTCCATGTGTTTTCTGTGGGCAAAGGGTGAGCAGAGTTGGGAGGGGAAGTACATGTATAGCCCTCAGGGAAAGTTGATCATGGCCTGCAATATTAATGCAGGCTACATGTATATAGGGGAAGGGAAGAGGAACAATATTATCCTCTCTTTTCAACCCCCTCTCCACGCCCTTCTTCCCTCTCCCCTTGTCAAGCAAAATTTACCCCTATCCTGAAATCTTGAATATTTTTGGCCATGTTTCGATCTGTATTCATTGATGGTTTCAAGAGTCTATCAGGCTAAATTAAATCTCAGCTCAGATTTCCAGTTGCCATCTTACCGGCCATGCAGTCTCAATTTTACCATTTGCTAGTAAGAATTGAATACCGTAATTGAATGTATGTATTCCTTGTTGGATTTTCATTTTCTCTTTATTAAATTAAGGAGCTTGAATCATCTGATATAACGTACCATGTGAATCTAGTAACAGACGAAATCCCAGTAGCATATGAATATGTCCAAAGAGAAGTACCAATTTTATGGCAAAAACATCAACCCAAGGTAACGACTCAGTTCATGCAAGTTTCAATCAGCTGGTCTTCTGACTGTACAAGTGTTAATCGATCACTGTTACCTGCATGTACTGGTACCTCTAACCTGTACATGTATATTCAAAATCTGTATCTTTTATTATGAATGTTTATTGTTACATGGTTGTATGAAAATCGTGATGCTATTAATTACCATGGTGATTTTGAATGATGGATGATTGCAATGATGATAATGGGTGATGATTGCAATTATGGTGATTGATTGCAATGGTGATGTATGATTGCTATCATGATGTTGATGGATGATTGCAATGGATGATGATTGATTGCAATGGATGATGATTGATTGCAATGATGATAATGGGTGATGATTGCAATGGTGATTGATTGCAATGGTGACGTATGATTGCTATCATGATGTTGATGGATGATTGCAATGGATGATGATTGATTGCAATGATGATAATGGGTGATGATTGCAATGGTGATTGATTGCAATAGTGACGTATGATTGCTATCATGATGTTGATGGATGATTGCATTGGATGATTAACAAATTTACGATAGTTTCGCGTGGTATGTCCTCTTATTTACCACAGTTGGCATCATCGAATCGTCTAAATTGTTGTGGATTCACGAGGCGTAGCCGAGTGGATCCACTTAACAATTTTGATGATGAGATGGCGCCAACCATGGTAAATAAGAGGACATTAACCACAATAAACTATCGTAAATTTATTTTTTAACACAACAGACGGAAAAAACATCTGAAAACGCCGAGAAATTTTGAAAGAAAATCTGATTCAAGCGCGCGCTATATAGCTCCATGCGCGAGCGAACACGCAATTTCTGTGGTATGTACTCTTATTTACCACGGTTCTAAGCCAATCAGAGAGTGAGAAACTGACTAGTTGTGGTAAAATGATTGATTTCAATGGATGATTGATTGCAATGATGATGCATGATTATGAAGATTCCAATGATGATCATGATTGCAATGATGATTTTAAAATGATTGCAATATGTTGACAATGCTGAATGACATTGTCAATTCTCAAGTGACTAGTATGTACCGTGATGATAATTTAAATATCTTTTTATAGCTATGCATTCATGTTGGAGTTCATGGATTAACAGACAAGATTTTGCTTGAAACATGTGCACATAATGATGGATACCAATGTCGACCAGATATTCATTGCAAAGTCCATGAATCAGATTATTGCATTCCAGGTACCAAGTACTACTCCAAGAAAAACTATTGATTCAATCATCACCATCATTCAACCATCATTATCATTATCATTAACACTCCAACAGGTGCTCCAGCTGTGATACATAGTTCAATCAACCTCAAACTTGTTTGTGCAAAGGCAAAGAAAAGAGGAATTCCCTGTGAGATTGCTTTATCAGATGATGCTGGGAGGTAATAATAAATCTTTATTAGGCTTGTTAAATGTCTTTTTTCCAATCTGGTGGTACAACAACTTTATTTGTACCATTCATTAAATTATTTAATTTTACAATTACATTAACTAAAATTTATAGGAGGAAGGTTACTGACCCTGAGAAATAGCTAGGAAGTTATAAAAGTGCCCCAAGGGCCAGATTATAGATGTACATTGTAATAAAGAAATCCTATATTTTCCAGCACTCACTTGCTAGTAATGTACGACTTAATTATGGAAATAAAAAAACATGCCCTTTAATATATCCATGTTTGCAGAAATGTTGTAGTATACATTTATACAAATATCTAATGAGATACAAGATATCTAATGAGATGCAAAGTGTGAAATATCACTTATTTTCTTCTATTTAAAATATATCACAAACATCAATGTTACGTTAGATTAGTATCGCATCTAGCAAGGACAACACAATAATTTTTAGAACTATTTTGTGCTTAAGCAGTTGTATTTTAGCATGTTCAGAACATTTTGCATCTCATTAGATATTTGTATTTTGTATAAATTAATGTATACTACGTTTCTGCAATCGAGTGTTTATATTACAATGCTCATTTTTGAGGGAATAACAACAAAAATAAAGTCTGACTCAGCCAATATAATTACCGTAAATACTCGATTAAGCGCCCTGCTTCCAATAAGCGCCCCCCTTGAATAAGCGCCTCCCCCTAGTGGTCTAAAAAATGTATAAGCGTCCCCCCTTCCAATAAGCGGCCCCTCCCCCTAAAAGAAATGCAGAAACAACTCTCTGGTATTATTTAATAAAATAAAACTTTACTGATAAATAAACAGAAACATGGTATACCGTATGTCAATACCGTATATTTACAGTATACAGTTTACCAAGTACCGCACGGTACATGTTTGCTATTTTTATTCACTGTATATGTATGCTACAGTACCGTATATAAGAAAACATTGAGTTCATCATCTGAGAAAAGAAATAAGCGCCCTGCTTCCAATAAGCGCCCCCCTTAAATAAGCGCCTCCCCCTAGAGGTCTAAACAAAATATAAGCACCCAGGGCGCTAAATCGAGCATTTACGGTATGTTAAGATTAAAAACCCTGAAGAAGCTGATGTGCACCCTGTAACTCTAAGTCTTTATGTTTTAGGTATTTGTGTGACTTTACTTACTTTACGTCACTTCACCATGGTAGCAGTCCAACAGTCTTTGTCCATCTACCACCTATTGAGGGGCCATATACTGCACAAGAAATGGGAGAATCACTAAAGGTTCTAATTCTTATAATGTTAGAACATATATGAGAGACAGCGAAAGAATTGAATGTAGAAAAATGAGACATTGATTGTGATTTATTTCCTAAAAAGTACGCGAAATCGACAACGTTTGTATAACTTCTACAGTTTTAATCCAATCAAAGTAAAACTTGGCAACGTGACAGTTTATGTCAAGGCAACAAACTTGTTCTTTTTTGTTTTTTGATTTTTATGATTTTTGGCGGGAAAATGACGTCCAGAACATGCCAACGAATTTTGAAATTAAAAACTACACTAAATTAATCATTGCATTTGAAAGAACATGTAAAATTAGAGAAATAGCTGAAATAATATCTCAGATATCATTATTCAACCCAAAGATATGAATTTTTGAAATTTGAAAATCCGCCATCTTGTTACTAAAAATAGCACAAAAAATGGCAGAAATTTCAAATTTCAAAAATTCATATCTTTGGATTGAATAATGAGATATTATTTCAGCTATTACTCTAATTTTACATGTTCTTTCAAATGCAATGATTAATTTAGTGTAGTTTTGAATTTCAAAATTCTTTGCCATGTTCTGGACGTCATTTTCCCGCCAAAAATCATAAAAATCAAAAAAGAACAAGTTTGTTGCCTTGACATAAACTGTCACGTTGCCAAGTTTTATTTTGATTGGATTAAAACTGTAGAAGTTATACAAACGTTGTCGATTTCGCGTACTTTTTTGACCACCGTGCTAGCATCAAGTCAGTGTAAATTATTTACAAATACCTAGGAGAACGAGAAAAAAGGTCTACATAATGGACTACTGTAAATCTTCTATTAAGCACCCCCCTCAAATAAGCGCCTCCCCTCTATTAAGCATCCCCATTTAGAGCCGTTTTGTACTATAAAGCACCCATCTCTAATAAGCGCCCCCTCTAATAAGAGCTCCCCTCTAATATGCGAGGAAGTTGACATTGAGATCCGAAATATCGTTTTTGAAATACTGCTTTCTTGTCTTTACGATGTACATACGGTACATTAACTTTTGTTTGAGTCATACATACTTTAATTTCAGCGATTACCTGACATACCATTGTGTTACATTTCATATGGCTTTGTTTCTCCGTAAGTTGATAATAAAGTTTACGAAATATGGTAGGAGAGTCTGAGTGTTTGGTTTAGGAAATCACATAAGTGCCCCTCTTCTAATAAGCGCCCCCCTAAGACCTCTGAAATTTAATAAGAGCCCCAGGCACTTAATAGAAGATTTATGGTATAGAAACGTTTTCAACACTTGTATAAAATTTGTTTTGATGTCAAAACTAGGCTCCATTTATAACAAACTTATATATTTTGCATGAGAATAGAATTTAAAAAAACCTTTGCAACATGTTGCACTGGATAGCACTAATTAAGCAATAGGTAACAATAAAAATACTATGTTATACATATAGTATGTGTCAAAATGTCTGTTGTAACCAGTGTTTAATATGTAATGGATTTTAAGATTTTATTATAGAGTTTAATTTAGTATTGTACTCTAAAGTATGGTAATAATTCTTTTGTACAAAATCTTTTTTAACAAATACAACAAAATACATGTGGTTTGGAACTGAAGACATTGTTTTTTCACATTAATTTTACAGTAATATTATAAAAGCATGTATGTATTACAGTCACAGTGCAATAGCAACTGGTCAAATAGCATTGCAAACCATGATAAAATTTGTTCAGATTCAAAACTTGGGTATATAAACACAACTTGCTTCTGATGGTGAGTATATCCTTACATCACTCTTTCTTAAGTCGTTGTGGTTCCTCGTCAGGACTTGTTGCCAAAAACACAATTTTTAAAATCAGGAGAGCGATTGCAATTGCTGCAGGTATCATAGTGAATGGTGGATTACCAAGCATGTACATCATCTGTAGTACAGAACTTTGTAAGATGATGCCGATTATACTAGCAAAGATACTAAGTTCTCTGGGTCCAGTCAGAATAAATAACCCAATGAATCCTTCAATAAATGCAAAAATCCTCATGAATTGAACAGGGTCAACTTTCATCTTGAACAACTGGGTAGGAGGGCTTACTGTTGCAAACCTTACAAATTCCTTTTTCTGAAATATAAAATTGAAAAAGCTGTGCATGATTTTGTGTACAAAACATTTTTCAATGTCTCCCATGATTCATTGCGCGCTTGCCTGGATCAAATGTAATCAATATGGACAACCAATTTTATACCACTGAACGAAAGCTGTTACTGTTAGAGTATAAAGAAAATCCGATGGGATTACCTAGTAATTCTCGGATTAAAGCAAAATACATGCTGTCGGTGTAGGGATTTGTTAATCTATGGCTATATCTGCACAGGCAGACGAATGGTTTGAAGCTACTAGAAAGTTTGATTTCCTTCGACGAACCAATTCAACAACACATAGCAAGGTTTCAACTTAGAGAGTAACACTTGGCTGGCTTCCACGGTGAGCAGTTTCTATACTCTCATATATATTAAAGCCGGAGGAAATTTTCAAAGTTAAAATTACTTCAGGCAAAAAAATAGGTTATCGTTTAGTTTATACCGTCGCTTACCATAAACTCGTGAGCCTTTGCATCAAATCTGTTCGTCAATTTCACCATCGCAGACATGCAGAATATGATGACAGTAAGACCAGTAACTAAACGACTTGCTTTTATAGGCATTGTAGCTATTTTAGAAGAGCAAACCAACGATTTCTACTGTGAATGAAGCACATGCGCTACTCTTCCACAGTCCCCACGGCCGAGCGGGGACTGTGGAAGAGTCTACACGTGCGCGACTTCACTTGTGTTTTCGCGCCAAATTGTTATCGAACTCTGGACCATTTGAGCTTGAGGAGCACCAGCTTGGTAGAGCTTCGGCTCCTTCGCAGAATCGCAGTTAGTTTCAGTCTGCTTTTCTTTCTATATTATATTTAGAAGTTAGAGGGAGGGGGCTTATTAAATTTGGCGGAACACCAGAGATATAAGTTACTAAACGTAGTCACAGGTACCGTAATTAATCACTTTATTGCAAATAATAAATACCGTACATGCATGTAGACTTTATACCTCAATGGCTCGCTTCGCTCGCACATCTGGGATCTACAAGTGAGGTCGACTTGTGGCAAGTTCACGTACATGCATACAGCTATTTCAAAAAACGTTGATACTGAATAATAGTGTATTCCAAGACCGAAATGCATTTTGGGACTCTTGTAATATTGTCTAAAGTAATATAAATAGAGCTTATTTGACATTTTAGTGTGTAGTACGGCTGGATATTTTTACGAGTCTGCATAAAATGTTAAATAAGTTATTTATTATCCAACCCTTTTGTGATGCGAAAAATACACTCATCCTGAGGGATATTTATATAAAAGTGCGCGCGCGAAATATCCAGCCTTACTACTCACTAAAATGTTAAATAAGTTATTTATTATCCAACCCTTTTGTGATGCGAAAAATACACTCATCCTGAGGGATATTTATATAAAAGTGTGCGCGCGAAATAGACAAGTAAAAATATCCAGCCTTACTACTCACTAAAATGTTAAATAAGTTATTTATTATCCAACCCTTTTGTGATGCGAAAAATACACTCATCCTGAGGGATATTTATATAAAAGTGTGCGCGCGAAATAGACAAGTAAAAATATCCAGCCTTACTACTCACTAAAATGTTAAATAAGTTATTTATTATCCAACCCTTTTGTGATGCGAAAAATACACTCATCCTGAGGGATATTTATATAAAAGTGTGCGCGCGAAATCTCCAGCCTTACTACTCACTAAAATGTTAAATAAGTTATTTATTATCCAACCCTTTTGTGATGCGAAAAATACACTCATCCTGAAGGATATTTATATAAAAGTGCGCGCGCGAAATAGACAAGTAAAAATATCCAGCCTTACTACTCACTAAAATGTTAAATAAGTTATTTATTATCCAACCCTTTTGTGATGCGAAAAATACACTCATCCTGAGGGATATTTATATAAAAGTGTGCGCGCGAAATATCCAGCCTTACTACTCACTAAAATGTTAAATAAGTTATTTATTATCCAACCCTTTTGTGATGCGAAAAATACACTCATCCTGAGGGATATTTATATATAAAGTGTGCGCGCGAAATATCCAGCCTTACTACTCACTAAAATGTTAAATAAGTTATTTATTATCCAACCCTTTTGTGATGCGAAAAATACACTCATCCTGAAGGATATTTATATAAAAGTGTGCGCGCGAAATAGACAAGTAAAAATATCCAGCCTTACTACTCACTAAAATGTTAAATAAGTTATTTATTATCCAACCCTTTTGTGATGCGAAAAATACACTCATCCTGAAGGATATTTATATAAAAGTGTGCGCGCAAAAATCTCCAGCCTTACTCCTCACTAAAATGTTAAATAAGTTATTTATTATCCAACCCTTTTGTGATGCGAAAAATACACTCATCCTGAGGGATATTTATATAAAAGTGTGCGCGCGAAATATCCAGCCTTACTACTCACTAAAATGTGAAATAAGTTATTTATTATCCAACCCTTTTGTGATGCGAAAAATACACTCATCCTGAGGGATATTTATATAAAAGTGTGCGCGCGAAATATCCAGCCTTACTACTCACTAAAATGTTAAATAAGTTATTTATTATCCAACCCTTTTGTGATGCGAAAAATACACTCATCCTGAGGGATGTTTATATAAAAGTGCGCGCGCGAAATAGACGAGTAAAAATCTCCAGCCGTACTACTCACTAAAATGTTAAATAAGTTATTTATTATCCAACCCTTTTGTGATGCGAAAAATACACTCATCCTGAAGGATATTTATATAAAAGTGCGCGCGCGAAATAGACGAGTAAAAATATCCAGCCTTACTACTCACTAAAATGTTAAATAAGTTATTTATTATCCAACCCTTTTGTGATGCGAAAAATACACTCATCCTGAAGGATATTTATATAAAAGTGCGCGCGCGAAATATCCAGCCTTACTACTCACTAAAATGTGAAATAAGTTATTTATTATCCAACCCTTTTGTGATGCGAAAAATACACTCATCCTGAGGGATATTTATATAAAAGTGTGCGCACGAAATATCCAGCCTTACTACTCACTAAAATGTTAAATAAGTTATTTATTATCCAACCCTTTTGTGATGCGAAAAATACACTCATCCTGAGGGATATTTATATAAAAGTGTGCGCGCGAAATATCCAGCCTTACTACTCACTAAAATGTTAAATAAGTTATTTATTATCCAACCCTTTTGTGATGCGAAAAATACACTCATCCTGAGGGATATTTATATAAAAGTGCGCGCGCGAAATAGACGAGTAAAAATCTCCAGCCTTACTACTCACTAAAATGTTAAATAAGTTATTTATTATCCAACCCTTTTGTGATGCGAAAAATACACTCATCCTGAAGGATATTTATATAAAAGTGCGCGCGCGAAATAGACGAGTAAAAATCTCCAGCCTTACTACTCACTAAAATGTTAAATAAGTTATTTATTATCCAACCCTTTTGTGATGCGAAAAATACACTCATCCTGAGGGATATTTATATAAAAGTGTGCGCACGAAATATCCAGCCTTACTACTCACTAAAATGTTAAATAAGTTATTTATTATCCAACCCTTTTGTGATGCGAAAAATACACTCATCCTGAAGGATATTTATATAAAAGTGTGCGCGCGAAATATCCAGCCTTACTACTCACTAAAATGTTAAATAAGTTATTTATTATCCAACCCTTTTGTGATGCGAAAAATACACTCATCCTGAAGGATATTTATATAAAAGTGTGCGCGCGAAATATCCAGCCTTACTACTCACTAAAATGTTAAATAAGTTATTTATTATCCAACCCTTTTGTGATGCGAAAAATACACTCATCCTGAAGGATATTTATATAAAAGTGCGCGCGCGAAATATCCAGCCTTACTACTCACTAAAATGTGAAATAAGTTATTTATTATCCAACCCTTTTGTGATGCGAAAAATACACTCATCCTGAGGGATATTTATATAAAAGTGCGCGCGCGAAATATCCAGCCTTACTACTCACTAAAATGTTAAATAAGTTATTTATTATCCAACCCCTTTGTGATGCGAAAAATACACTCATCCTGAAGGATATTTATATAAAAGTGTGCGCGCGAAATATCCAGCCTTACTACTCACTAAAATGTTAAATAAGTTATTTATTATCCAACCCTTTTGTGATGCGAAAAATACACTCATCCTGAGGGATATTTATATAAAAGTGTGCGCGCGAAATAGACGAGTAAAAATCTCCAGCCTTACTACTCACTAAAATGTTAAATAAGTTATTTATTATCCAACCCTTTTGTGATGCGAAAAATACACTCATCCTGAAGGATATTTATATAAAAGTGCGCGCGCGAAATAGACGAGTAAAAATCTCCAGCCTTACTACTCACTAAAATGTTAAATAAGTTATTTATTATCCAACCTTTTCTTTTGTGATGCGAAAAATACACTCATCCTGAGGGATATTTATATAAAAGTGTGCGCACGAAATATCCAGCCTTACTACTCACTAAAATGTTAAATAAGTTATTTATTATCCAACCCTTTTTTGTGATGCGAAAAATACACTCATCCTGAAGGATATTTATATAAAAGTGTGCGCGCGAAATATCCAGCCTTACTACTCACTAAAATGTTAAATAAGTTATTTATTATCCAACCCTTTTGTGATGCGAAAAATACACTCATCCTGAAGGATATTTATATAAAAGTGTGCGCGCGAAATATCCAGCCTTACTACTCACTAAAATGTTAAATAAGTTATTTATTATCCAACCCTTTTGTGATGCGAAAAATACACTCATCCTGAAGGATATTTATATAAAAGTGTGCGCGCGAAATATCCAGCCTTACTACTCACTAAAATGTTAAATAAGTTATTTATTATCCAACCCTTTTGTGATGCGAAAAATACACTCATCCTGAGGGATATTTATATAAAAGTGTGCGCGCGAAATAGACGAGTAAAAATCTCCAGCCTTACTACTCACTAAAATGTTAAATAAGTTATTTATTATCCAACCCTTTTGTGATGCGAAAAATACACTCATCCTGAAGGATATTTATATAAAAGTGCGCGCGCGAAATAGACGAGTAAAAATCTCCAGCCTTACTACTCACTAAAATGTTAAATAAGTTATTTATTATCCAACCCTTTTGTGATGCGAAAAATACACTCATCCTGAGGGATATTTATATAAAAGTGTGCGCACGAAATATCCAGCCTTACTACTCACTAAAATGTTAAATAAGTTATTTATTATCCAACCCTTTTGTGATGCGAAAAATACACTCATCCTGAAGGATATTTATATAAAAGTGTGCGCGCGAAATATCCAGCCTTACTACTCACTAAAATGTTAAATAAGTTATTTATTATCCAACCCTTTTGTGATGCGAAAAATACACTCATCCTGAAGGATATTTATATAAAAGTGTGCGCGCGAAATATCCAGCCTTACTACTCACTAAAATGTTAAATAAGTTATTTATTATCCAACCCTTTTGTGATGCGAAAAATACACTCATCCTGAAGGATATTTATATAAAAGTGCGCGCGCGAAATATCCAGCCTTACTACTCACTAAAATGTGAAATAAGTTATTTATTATCCAACCCTTTTGTGATGCGAAAAATACACTCATCCTGAGGGATATTTATATAAAAGTGCGCGCGCGAAATATCCAGCCTGACTACTCACTAAAATGTTAAATAAGTTATTTATTATCCAACCCTTTTGTGATGCGAAAAATACACTCATCCTGAAGGATATTTATATAAAAGTGTGCGCGCGAAATATCCAGCCTTACTACTCACTAAAATGTTAAATAAGTTATTTATTATCCAACCCTTTTGTGATGCGAAAAATACACTCATCCTGAGGGATATTTATATAAAAAGTGTGCGCGCGAAATATCCAGCCTTACTACTCACTAAAATGTTAAATAAGTTATTTATTATCCAACCCTTTTGTGATGCGAAAAATACACTCATCCTGAGGGATATTTATATAAAAGTGTGCGCGCGAAATATCCAGCCTTACTACTCACTAAAATGTTAAATAAGTTATTTATTATCCAACCCTTTTGTGATGCGAAAAATACACTCATCCTGAAGGATATTTATATAAAAGTGTGCGCGCGAAATATCCAGCCTTACTACTCACTAAAATGTTAAATAAGTTATTTATTATCCAACCCTTTTGTGATGCGAAAAATACACTCATCCTGAAGGATATTTATATAAAAGTGTGCGCGCGAAATATCCAGCCTTACTACTCACTAAAATGTTAAATAAGTTATTTATTATCCAACCCTTTTGTGATGCGAAAAATACACTCATCCTGAAGGATATTTATATAAAAGTGCGCGCGCGAAATAGACGAGTAAAAATCTCCAGCCTTACTACTCACTAAAATGTTAAATAAGTTATTTATTATCCAACCTTTTCTTTTGTGATGCGAAAAATACACTCATCCTGAGGGATATTTATATAAAAGTGTGCGCACGAAATATCCAGCCTTACTACTCACTAAAATGTTAAATAAGTTATTTATTATCCAACCCTTTTGTGATGCGAAAAATACACTCATCCTGAAGGATATTTATATAAAAGTGTGCGCGCGAAATATCCAGCCTTACTACTCACTAAAATGTTAAATAAGTTATTTATTATCCAACCCTTTTGTGATGCGAAAAATACACTCATCCTGAAGGATATTTATATAAAAGTGTGCGCGCGAAATATCCAGCCTTACTACTCACTAAAATGTTAAATAAGTTATTTATTATCCAACCCTTTTGTGATGCGAAAAATACACTCATCCTGAAGGATATTTATATAAAAGTGCGCGCGCGAAATATCCAGCCTTACTACTCACTAAAATGTGAAATAAGTTATTTATTATCCAACCCTTTTGTGATGCGAAAAATACACTCATCCTGAGGGATATTTATATAAAAGTGCGCGCGCGAAATATCCAGCCTGACTACTCACTAAAATGTTAAATAAGTTATTTATTATCCAACCCTTTTGTGATGCGAAAAATACACTCATCCTGAAGGATATTTATATAAAAGTGTGCGCGCGAAATATCCAGCCTTACTACTCACTAAAATGTTAAATAAGTTATTTATTATCCAACCCTTTTGTGATGCGAAAAATACACTCATCCTGAGGGATATTTATATAAAAGTGTGCGCGCGAAATATCCAGCCTTACTACTCACTAAAATGTTAAATAAGTTATTTATTATCCAACCCTTTTGTGATGCGAAAAATACACTCATCCTGAGGGATATTTATATAAAAGTGTGCGCGCGAAATATCCAGCCTTACTACTCACTAAAATGTTAAATAAGTTATTTATTATCCAACCCTTTTGTGATGCGAAAAATACACTCATCCTGAAGGATATTTATATAAAAGTGTGCGCGCGAAATATCCAGCCTTACTACTCACTAAAATGTTAAATAAGTTATTTATTATCCAACCCTTTTGTGATGCGAAAAATACACTCATCCTGAAGGATATTTATATAAAAGTGTGTGCGCGCGAAATATCCAGCCTTACTACTCACTAAAATGTTAAATAAGTTATTTATTATCCAACCCTTTTGTGATGCGAAAAATACACTCATCCTGAAGGATATTTATATAAAAGTGCGCGCGCGAAATATCCAGCCTTACTACTCATTAAAATGTGAAATAAGTTATTTATTATCCAACCCTTTTGTGATGCGAAAAATACACTCATCCTGAGGGATATTTATATAAAAGTGCGCGCGCGAAATAGACGAGTAAAAATATCGCTGGATATTTTTACTCGCTCCAGTCCTACTCGCGCGATATTTTTTACTCGTCTATGTATAGTTGGATAATAAATAATAATATTTGATTTGATTTTTTGTGTATTCCATCAGAAACAATATACTAGCTCCATATGGCGAACAAATCGCTGTATATTTACTTTTATTTCAAAATAACGAGGCCCACAATGCCCTTTGGTCTTGGAATGCACTAATCAGTATGCAGTATTCAGTTTTCAACGTTTTTTATAGCTGTACTGGTAAATGAATATGAAATACGGTACTATTTTTTAGAGACACAAAACAACCACCTCAATAAATCGGTCCGTTGTTACGTCACGTCACGGTATCTTTGGGGGGGAAGGGGGCCGGAGAGGGGGGAGCTTAGAAGAGGTAGGGGTTTTATAAAAATCGTGCTTCAAAAAGGGGGCTTATTAGAGGGAGGGGGCTTAATGGAGGATTGACGGTATACGTTTATCAAAATGTACGTACATGTAGTATGAATGAATGAAAACCTTTTTTTTAAATTCAGGGTAGATACTAATTTGTCTCTAAAACATCATTAAATTTAGTGCTTTTTCACACGGTGCTAGTTAAAACATTAGACGAGTCAGTTACATGCGCCAACGAGTAATTAGTGTATGCCGTCTACACGATCCACATCATACATTCAATCTCCCTTGGTCTTCTCCTTCTCCTGCAACATCAATAGAAGATTGAAACACAGAAGCACAAAGGTGCAGACAGAAGGTATCATATTTGGCAGTGGATCCTTGACCCAATGGAGTGTCCACATGGCTCCTACCATAATTACCATGCAAATAAGGGAGCTCAACACCTTGAGTGGTTTGGGCCCAGCCAGAAGGATAAGACCACATGCAATCTCAACCCATCCTATCACTTTCATGTAAAGTGCCGGGTCAACATGGTAGTCAAAGAGAACTGTGAACGGATGGACCTTGGAATATCTAATGAACTCGGAGTTCTGTAACAATAGAACAAAGTTAATTATTGTAGTATTTCCATTGAATACATGAGATACAGTCAGAAATCCGAACAGATTCACAAGCAAATTAACTTGAAATGAACCGGAATGAAATCCAGATCTCCCTACCCCCTCCCACAAGCTGAGGGTGGCTTTACCTCATATTCAAAACTAGTTCCTTCTTTTTCACGTTTTTTCCTCCAGACTCAGTAAAGACGAGTTTTTAGAATCCCTTGACGCACTTGGACGCGCGTCCGGGATTGGTTTTTCTCTCGTTCGGCTGAGTCTGGAGCTAGGTCAAAGATCAAGACTTGCTCCAAGTCTCGTTCGCTCCCCGTGGCGAGAGAATTATGATTGTTTTTAACAAAAATGGCCTAATACAAAGTATACTGAATTCGCTTTTATGTCACTGCATGATCATGATCAGAGAAAACAATACAATGTTCAATCAGAGAACTCTGGTTCAATACACAACCAGCCACAAGCTGAAGACTTCTACAGCGCATAATTTGCAATGCAGCCGACATTTAAAACAAGTAAACATTATTGCTTTACATACCAAATGTTGATGTATTTTGGAATTCACTTGGTCTGTTAACTTCATAACGCCACCCGCGCAAAATATAAACACTAACAAAAACGTTGTAGAGTGATTCAGTAGACCCATTGTGTTGACTATGCTACTCCTCGCTACTCCTCGTGACTCGATCTTTCGAAGGTTTGTCTCTTCGTTCGTATGGAGTCGTTTTCGTACGAGTGGGAAGTAGTTATGGTACAGTTCGTGACGTACCGTGACCGTATCGCGCCATCGTCATGCCGTATCCAAGCATTCTGATTGGTTGAGCGATGATTTTACGCGCTGTGATTGATTGAATACAGTGCCGTCCGGTCAGTGACCGTTGATATCCAACGATATCACGGACAGTTGGTATTTTAAAGTTTAATTTTTGACAGAATTTGGGAAGATAAATATGTTATTTTGCCGAATCGAACCAAAATTGCCGGATAACATACTGTATAAGTAATGAAAGGGTGATTCTAATTGGATGGGTTGCTTTTTTGATTGGTTCAGAAAGGAAGCCATTTGAGTGTCACGGAACGTAGGTTATCTGCACGCTTTTTGATTGGTTCAGAAAGCTAGGAAGCCATTTGAGTGTCACGGTGCCGTAGGTTATCTGCACGCTTTTTGATTGGTTCAGAAAGCTAGGAAGCCATTAAGAATGTCACAGTACCGTAGGTTTTCCCACTCATACGAAAACGACTACCCTGCGAGCAGAGGTTCCTTTTCGTCTTTCTATGTTCACTGTGTCTTTTACTAGACTTTTGCTGAACGGCAATTTGTTTTGGCATTTACCCTGTTCGTAACTACAAGAACAGCAAGGTAAAAGCCGGTGTAAAAGCCCGAGGGGGGGAGGGGGGGTGGGACTAAGGGATGCCGCGGACACCTCAAAACCCTGACCCTATCCCAGACCTAAAATTTTGATTTTCCATACCCTATTCCAGACTCGAGCTTAAAAATGTACACCCTATCCCAGACTAAAGCTTAAAAATGTACACCCTATCCCAGACTAAAGCTTAAAAATGTATACCCTATCCCAGACTAAAGCTTAAAAATGTATACCCTATCCCAGACTAAAGCTTAAAAGTGTATACCCTATCCCAGACTCAAGCTTAAAAATGTACACCCTATCCCAGACTAAAGCTTAAAAATGTATACCCTATCCCAGACTAAAGCTTAAAAATGTATACCCTATCCCAGACTAAAGCTTAAAAGTGTATACCCTATCCCAGATTAAAGCTTAAAAATGTATTCCCTATCCCAGATTGAAAGCGTGCTAAAGGGATATGTAAACTGATAGCGACTGATAGTGGCGTTATTGCAGAAACCATACCCTATACCAGACCAAAACGTACCCCATCCTAGACTAAAAGTGCAAAAAGATCGAGTGGGGAAAAAGAGTAACAACTGAAAAAGAGCAATAAAATTTCTGAAAGTTTGAAATACAATTACGTACGCCACATACACCTATTTCTAAAAACGTTGACAACAGGCGATCTGAGATCAAGACGAATTATGGGAATCTGTGGGTATTTCGTTAGTAACATGTGAAATTCATTCATTCGACCTCAAGCTTGGAATCACGCTTGGTGTTCGAACGAGATATGGCGGAGGTTAATGTGAATTTAAAAGTTTCATATCAACCAATTCAGATCGACTGTTATCAACGTTTTTTGAAATAGGTGTATACCGTAGGTTTCAGTACTATAAAAACAGCAGTACCTCTTAAAAACACTTTTTTTAAAGAGCTGTTTTCACACCTATACAGTTTGTTTGGGAAAAGTTCTGGCTCAGTCAAAACCAGCGGTTACACCCCCCGGAAAAATGAAATTGTTTCCAGTGTTGCTAATGCCCCACGGTGGGGTCAGCTCATAAATACAAAATCCCCACAGTGGGGCTCTGGAAAGAGTGCAAATGCCCCCCCCCAAGGGGACAATCATAATCACATTTTCTCCCAAGCTTAAGTTTTGAGCAACCTAATGGAAGTGGGATGGTAACTGCTGGAAGTTGGGGAGGGTGGAATTATATAGTGTACCCTCTTTGCTTCAGTGCTTAAAAAAATAAAAATAATTGCACATCATTTATTTTTTTGTATTCTGTGTTCTTTGAGGAGTTTGAAACATTGTCAAAATTACCAAAACAATTATATATTGCTAATTGCATAATCGTTGTCGGGTTGAAAATCATGAAAGCTATGATCAAAAGGAATTATGGGAAATTAAAACTCTCAAATAACACCGTCAAATGATCAACCTTTTTATCCAGACTTGTAGGATCTTAGTTAAATAGCTCATATACCTTCAAAACTACAATAACATTGAATATATCTGCCTGTAATGCAGGTCATGAACTGATTTCCCATCCATCCTTGCGGTCTCAGCTTCTATGATTTATGATGTTCAACCCGACAACGATTATGCAATTAGCTATATATCACATGATCCCGGCACAACAAAAGCCACATGTGCCAGCCCTGCAGCAAGAGGCAAGGCACCCTGCAGCAGCAAGCTGAACCACTGACCAGCAAGCCTCGATTTTAACCTTGCCTAAATTACATTTTGACAGAGAACTCTGTGGAGATACACTTTCCATGTGGTTGACAAGACATGAATTAATTAATGGCCTATTACTGGTAATTTAGTTGCCGCCACTAGTGTGACTAGTGCCTGAGTCATCAGGGACAGGGATGACATGGCTACCTCCTAGCCTGCGTAGCCCGGCGCTGGGGAGAAAAAGGAAAAAAAGGAGGGGAAGAGGGGGGAGGGGAGGGGAAAAAGGGGACTGGGGAGGAGGGGAAGGAGGGAGAGGGGGATTCCCTCCTTCCCCAGTCCCCTTTTTCCCCTCCCCTCCCCCCTCTTCCCCTCCTTTTTTTCCTTTTTCTCCCCAGCGCCGGGCTACGCAGGAGAGGGGGATTCCCTCCTTCCCCTCCTCCCCAGTCCCCTTTTTCCCCTCCCCTCCCCCCTCTCCCCTCCTTTTTTTCCTTTTTCTCCCCAGCGCCGGGCTACGCAGGCTAGCTACCTCCTGGATGGGGCCGATAATTAGATATCGAATTTCAAATTTTATCAGTTAGATTTTGTATTTTAGTTCATTATTGATTATTACTCGGGCTCTTCCGAAGGAAGCCCGAGTTATAAAATGCGTTTTTCGGTAGTAGTAGTAGTAGTTTTGTTCGGCTCAAGAATGACGAAAGTATGCGACGTATTTAATCGTATCGAGTTTCAAGATTACTCAGCAGATAAGAAAAGACAAACGACACACAGGACTCAAGTAGATTATGAATCTTAGTTTTGAAAGCAACATGTCGTTAATAATCCGTTACTGAGCAGCTTCGTATTATGTCTCTGAAGCTAGAGAGCAAGGGTTTGATTTTTCAGTAGATTTTGTTTAGATAGCTAATATCGCTTTGCTTGCTGCCTGACTGTCGTCACGCGCCGTGAAAAACCGTTTAAAAAGTATCCGGCAATAAAACGAAACACATTTCTCAGATATATAATGATGGATGTTTATTCGATTCGACGTTTGAAAAATTCAGAAGGAAAAGAAATCGTAGAAATCATACTTCAAAACTTCATCAATTAAAGCAAAGCTAAACAAGCTCAATGTCCGAAATTTGGGGTCATGCCAAAGTTGTTTTAATAGCCTATTTATATACTTGCACAATACAAAAGCGCATTAATTTTAGAACCGCGGCACAGCGCTATTTAAAGCAGAATTTCCACGCTGAAAACAAGTCAGTGAACGGCAAAAATACAATCAAGATCAAAACGTCATTAGAGATTAGGGATCTGTTGAAGAAGAAGACGCTCAATGAGCGTATAGTCGGGTATTTAATATGACAATGAGAGTTGCGTGACGAGAAACAATTTATGTCGATGACTCATAAAGATTCGTGTAGGTACGTCTGTATTACATATTTAAACGTACTTGAGGTCACTTGAGGTTGCATATTGATATCGCCACAAACGTGTCAAATAGTTATTGTTCGCTCAGCTATACATAGTCTCCCTCGTCACGCAACTGTCAGTCATTGTCAGGTCTCTCCTCACGCAACTGACATTGTCCTTGTCATAAGCCCGAGTGTACGCTCATTGAGCGTCTTGTTAAATTTGGCGGAACACCAGAGATATAGGTTACTAAACGTAGTCACAGGTACTGTTATTAATCACTTTATTGCAAACTATGAATACCATACATGCATGTAGACTTACCTCAATGGCTCGCTTCGCTAGGATCTACAATTGAGGTCGACTTGTGGCAAGTACAAGCATATGGTAAATGAATATGAAATACGGTACTATTTTTTAGAGACACCGTTCAGAAAATAACTTGCACCTTTTAAATCGGACCGTTGTTACGTCACGGTATCTTTGGGGGGAAGGGGAGAGCTTATAAGAGGTAGGGCTTAATAAAAATCGTGCTTCAAAAAGGGGGCTTATTAGAGGGAGGGGGCTTAATGGAGGATTGACGGTATACGCTTATCAAAATGTACGTACATGTAGTATGAATGAATGAGAACCTCTTTATTTTCTATTTTATTCTTATCTCTTAACATAGTATTTATTTAGTTATAGTATTTATATTATTAGTGTATTTTATTTTAGGGCCTCTATTGATAACAGTTTTTTTACAGCTTTGTAAATACTGATTGAGCTACCCTGTGTAAATAAAGGCATCTATCTATATATCTATTAAATTCAGGGTAGATACTAATTATACTATTACCTTTATAAACTCTTCCATTGTTCATTAAACTCACTGATAATGGCGTCTGTGACGCCGAAACGTCGTATAATTTCGCTTAGTTTTATTACTCGGGCAATTCCGAAGGAAGCCCGAGTTATAAAATGCGTTTTTCGGTAGTCGTCGTCGTCGTAGTCCGGTCAAAGAATGACGAAAGTATGCGACGTATTTAATCGTATCGAGTTTCAAGATTATTCAGCAGATAAGAAAAAAACAAACGACACACAGGACTCAAGTAGATTTGAATCTTAGTTTTGAAAGCAGCTGTAGATCTTCAAGCTATTAAAGGTCAGGATTCTAGTTCATCGTTCAATGACTAGAAGTGGTAGAAGGACTAGAAGCTCGCTTAAAATATATTTAACAAAAACAAACGTGAGGGCGTTATCAGAACCATCTGACCTATGCAACCTCAAGACGTATCATGTACATACTCACCCGCCACATGGTCTCCCTCGTCACTCAACTGTCACTGATTGTCATGACGTCAGAGAAATGATATTGTATTGAAGAAGATGTCCTTGTTTTATTCGACGTTCGAACCGTAACTCGAACCCGAACTCGAACTCGATTCCAAACTCGACGTTTCGGGATCTGAAGCTAGAGAGGGGGCCTTTACACGAACTCATCAAAATCAAATCAATTGAACTCAAAGTCAAAAGGTAATCAAATGAACTCAAAGTCAAAGAAAATCAAATGAACTCGACACATACATGTATATACATAGTCTCCCTCGTCACGCAACTGTCAGTCATTGTCAGGTCTCTCCTCACGCAACTGACATTGTCCTTGTCATAAGCCCGAGTGTACGCTCATTGAGCGTCTTGTTTTGTTATGTATTACGAAATCCCTACTTATCAAGATACTAATTTGTCTCTAAAACATCATTAAATTAGTGCTTTTTCACACGGTGCTAGTTAAAACATTAGACGAGTCAGTTACTGCGCCAACGAGTAATTAGTGTATGCCGTCTACCCCAGGGGGGGGTACTCAGGGGTATCAGTGACGGGGAGATGCGAAGACCTTTTTGGGGTTTGAAATTCGCGGCTTGGGACTTTTTGGGGGTTATCAATTTTCTGGTGGACTTCTTTTGATATAAAGATTTTGGTAAGGACTTTTTTTGGGGTTGATAAAAATGATATCCTACCATTCTCGATTTTATGCGGAGAACATTCGCACCTCCCCGTCACTGATACCCCTGAGTACCCCCCCCCCCCCCCCTCCCCCCCTGGGCCGTCTACACGATCCACATCATACGTACATTCAATCTCCCTTGGTCTTCTCCTTTAATTGTCCTGCAACATCAATAGAAGATTGAAACACAGAAGCACAAAGGTGCAGACAGAAGGTATCATATTTGGCAGTGGATACTTGACGCTATGGAGTGTCCACATGGCTTCTACCATAATTACCATGCATGTAAGGGAGCTCAACACCTTGAGTGGTTTGGGCCCAGCCAGAAGGATAAGACCACATGCAATCTCAAGCCATCCTATCACTTTCATGTAAAGTGCCGGGTCAACATGGTAGTCAAAGAGAACTGTGAACGGATCGACCTTGGAATATCTAATGAACTCTGAGTTCTGTAACAATATATAGAACAAAGTTAATTATTGTAGTATTTCCCTTGAATACATGAGATACAGCCAGAAATCCGAACAGATTCACAAGCAAATGAATTTGAAATGAACCGGAATAAAATCCGGATCTCCCTCACAGCCCCCTCCCACAAGCTGAGGGTGGCTTTACCTCGTATTCAAAACTTGGGTTGATCTGTATTCCCTAGTCTTCGAACAGTTCCTTCTTTTTCACGTTTTTTCCTCCAGACTCAGTAAAGACGAGTTTTTAGAATCCCTTGACGCACTTGGTCGCGCGTCCGGGATTGGTTTTTCTCTCGTGCGGCTGAGTCTGGAGCTAATTGTAGGTAAAAGATAGACTTGCTCCAAGTCTCGTTCGTTCAGTCCCCCCGCTAAGTACGCTGTTTGGGCTTCCTGTGTTTGCTTGGAGTCTAGGTAAAAGAGGGACTGTGCACCGTTTAGTATAGACTCTTCCACAGTCCCTGCTCGGCCGTTGCACTCTCTCGCATAGGGACTGTGATGGTACAATGCCGAAAGGGATTCTGCAATCTTGGACAAAACTGTTGGGATACTTCCAAGCTTGTGGGTATAATTCGGCTTCCAAACGGGCATTAGCCTCTCTCCCCTGCCCTCCCTCCCCCAAAACAATGTTGTTCGTTGTCCAAAATCATGCCTAGTGTGTCTAGTTTCCGAAACATCAACATTGAACAGGGGGGACGGGGGTTAAAGAAATATAAAGAAGTGCTTTTGCGATCCTATAAATTATCAGCTCTAATGTCTACATAATCATGCCTAGGGTGTCTAGTTTCCGAAACATCAACATTGAACAGGGGGGACGGGGGTTAAAGAAATATAAAGAAGTGCTTTTGCGATCCTATAAATTATCAGCTCTAATGTCTACATAATCATGCCTAGTGTGTCTAGTTTCCGAAACATCAACATTGAACAGGGGGGACGGGGGTTAAAGAAATATAAAGAAGTGCTTTTGCGATCCTATAAATTATCAGCTCTAATGTCTACATAATCATGTCTAGGGTGTCTAGTTTCTGAAACATCAACATTGAACAGGGGGGACGGGGGTTAAAGAAATATAAAGAAGAGCTTTTGCGATCCTATAAATTATCAGCTCTAATGTCTACAAACTGCGTAGTGTCCCAACAGGTTTTGTCCAAGATTGTGGGTCCAAGAATCTTGGACCCATGATGCCTTGCGAAACGAAAAACAGGGATCCCAACGACGATCCCAACACGGTTGAGGTTTAACAAAAGCGTTATACATATATTGCTTGGCTATTAAAATTAAATGATTAAGCAGAAGATTATTTTTGATATCCGAAGTAAGACCATATAGAATCGAAGCTGGAGTAGCTGTAAATTCATAGCGCATTTATGCAAGTCATTAATATTTCATGAGGAAAACACAAAATAAATCAAGTTAGGGCTATTACATGTATATAGAATGGTCAAATCCGAGACTCGCTCAGATGGCGAGACTTGTTTAAAAATCCGAGCCCGAGACTTGAAAGTTGAAAATTCGAGATTCCGAGCTGCATATTGATTTTTATTCGGAATCTGAGACTTTTTCCTGGAATGCAGAGATTTTGAGACTCACTCAGATTTTGCCGAGACCCGATATTTTTTAGAGACCATTCTATAGCCCTAAGAGTTGTAGTCTCCCTTGGATACGAGCGGAACTAAAGACGGTTGCGAGGGAGATTATTTATAAGAGTTGTAAATCTGATACAAAATCATTCTCATTTGAATCAACTTTAACAGCGATTTTTTCAAGGAAACTTTCTTCAAAATTTTGATAAAATATGACAATCTAGAACATATATTACTGTTTGTTGGATAAGTTTTGGCTCGTTATTATAAATCTGATATGACATGTGTTATGAAGGGAATATCCACTGTTTTTCTGTTAAATATTATTTGTATTTTCATTCTAAAGGCTTCCTGGAACAGAGAGACTGTGCTCTCACTGAAAGCCAGGATGTTATGTGTTATTCGTAACTCGCTACAGATATAACTATCGTCTTTTGGACTACAATCCGTTACCGGCTTTGAGACTCGGTGTCCCTTTGAAAGCTTACGTGGAATCGCCTTAGTCTTGATAAGAAGATTAAGATTGTGTTCCGTGTCAGAATTGTAGTCAGTGAGACTGGGTTTTTGGACACTATATCTACAAATACAGGAAAGCACTTTGTCGCATTAATCAAAATGTCTTTAGGATTAGAATTACGGTAGTGACTGTCAGAACACATCAAGTATTATAAGATTATTGTATGCTAGTGCCCAAACTTCCAGTCACACCGAATATCGCTATATGTTCTTGTCCATCGTTTTTAGCAGTAGTATTTAGACACAACTAAATAACTTATAATTATTGATATCTAACAGTATAACTTTAGCACAGTATCTTGAACTCTAGCTATACTATATATCTAGTTTACTTCGTGAATCAATTACGTGTTTCACTGTTGTAATCTATACTGACCAGCTTCCGATATGATAATAGCAAATACGTACGAAACGGACATGGATACTTGAAAATAATCATTATAAATACCAACGGTTATAGCTTGTAAAGTTAGTATGAAGTATGAGTTAGAAGCAGTAACAACGAATAAAACAACCTTCGAACGGTACCAAGCTTTACCAAGAGAAGTCCCTTCCTAACATTGGTAGAGAACCCGAGGTTTCACTGAACCACATCGGTGGAAGCTCCTTCCAAACACTGGTGGCGGAATTCGGGGTTCCACTGTACCATCAGTGGAAGAGCCCTGAATCTCCAAGAATATATTTCTGAACATGACCCTACAATGGTGACAGAACCGATCTTCAAAAGGTATCTTGCAAATCTATGCCATTGT
This sequence comes from Actinostola sp. cb2023, assembly GCA_033675265.1. Taxonomy (NCBI): domain Eukaryota; kingdom Metazoa; phylum Cnidaria; class Anthozoa; order Actiniaria; family Actinostolidae; genus Actinostola; species Actinostola sp. cb2023. The sequence goes on along the minus strand of JAUJYZ010001255.1, from coordinate 900,269 downwards.
GTTGTAGTAGGCAGCGCGACTAGTACACAGCCTATTTTCTGATATTTTGTTTTAATATAAAAGTTGCTATTATAAGTTTAAATTGTTAGAACTTAGTAACTATCTCTATTCACGGATACAAATAATACGGTGTTCTATTCAGCTTTGCAAAATTTTCATATTCGTTGACATCTGAGTGACAATATCTGTAGTTTTTTTCTTCTAAAGATCCGCTTTCACACTGTCTCGGCCACGAACACGGAGCAGCTTTTTATCCGCGGATAAAGAATCTCACATTTGTAAGCCGTGTAAAACAAAGAAACGCGAAATGAGCACCCCACCAGATACAGTTAGTCAGGCGGATTTCCAACAATTGACCGACAAACTCACGCACTTACTTACAATATCATTTGACGGTATACGGTCATCGCTAGCTACCACACAAGACCAAAACGCACATGAGATAAATGCTCTACACGATGCATTGAATGGGGGTTCCCACCCAAAAGGCCCTCCCGGAGCTACTAAAGCTCCCATTTTTAAAGGAGATGGGGACGATGCCCTGGTTTTCCTCGAACAATATGCGCTTTATAGCAAGTTTTACAATTGGACTGAGGAACAGTCATTCGATGCTTTTCCGCTATCATTGACGGGTGGCGCTTTAATCTGGTATTCCACCATAGATAAGACACAATTTACAAACCTAGAGGGTTTGATTAAAATTTTTAAAGAAAGATTTGTGTCTACAACCGACAACTGGCTTCTACGCAATGAATTAGCAAAGCGTAAACAAGGAGCAAACGAATCGCTTTCTGATTTCGCAGTTGATATTAGAAAACGGTGTCGAAGGTTACTTATCCCACCAGTAGAGCAATTGCATGTCTTTGTTCAAGGCTTAAAAGAAGAGTTACGTAATTACGTCGTCTTGCAACAACCACAAAACCTAGAGGAAGCTGAAAATTTCGCCAAAATCAAAAATTCAGTCGGTGAAACGACCACACAATCTCTGACCGTAAAGGATGTGGTCGCATTACATTACAACGCGACTTGATAGAGCAGTTACAAAATCAGAATTTACTTTCCAAACCAAAGGTAGCCGCATTTGATATTTCTCACGAGCAAACCTCTCAACGTGAACAACGACCACAAAACCATGATCTGAGGCGTATCATTCAAGAAGAGTTAAGGTCAATGGAACCTAATTCTTATAATTCGCGCCCATACCACAATTACAATTCACGCCAATATGATAATGTTTATCACCAATATAATAGCTATAGCTCTCGCCCTATGTATCGAGACGACTTCGGGAGAAACAGAACCTCCAGAAACATAGTCTGCTTTAACTGCCAACGCAAAGGACATCACTATAAAACTTGTCGTGCAGCACCAAGGCAGTTAGACGATTACACATACCCAAATCACACCCAATCAAACCGCAATAATCAATCACATTTTCAGCCAAATTAGTAAGGGCTTCTCGAAAGAGGCAATACGATGAGGCCCCTATCAGTAATAACATTTTGCCTAACAATCGAAACTATGACAGTAAAAACATTTCCCAAATTGAGTTAGTAAACCACGCGAGCACACACATCCAAAATTCTAGTCAACCTGATGTCAATGTGTCAACAATAAGTACTTCTAGCGATGAATTCAATAAAGCACCAGAAGTACACCCCTGTGTTGATCACAAACATTTTATTCCCTCTTACGATTGTGTATTCCAGAACGAAAATCATGCTATTATACCAGCCATAGCCGACAATCTTGAAAATAGCATTCCACATGATGCTAGTAACCACATGTCGCTCGCAATAGATACACCAGAACAAATACATGAAAACGCCCATACGTCAGTCAGCCATTCTGACACCGCACTTAGCGAAGAAACGATTTTTAATATCGATAAGCAGATATTTCCGTTCCCGAACGAAGAACGCATTAATGATAATTTATCGCATTATGTGCCGCTGACGCTAAGTGACAGTACTCAAAGACACTTAACTGATAATAGCCTTAAGCTGCCTTCCGATAATATATATCCGGAGATTACAGTTCAAACATATCCTGACAGTGCCATTAGTGATAACGAGATAACTAATATCGACCAACACACGTTCTTATCGGAAAATCCCTTTAATGACGATAATATCATTCCGATCAACAACGATAAGACCTTAGAGAGTGATCATAAAACCAATACTTGTAATACAATGATAAATACTGATATTCCAATCCGAGCAAATATATTAAACATACCGGATAGCATTCCTCATGTTAAAGTTCAAGTTAATGACCCAATCATGGCTACAATGAGCCGAGGATTTCAAAATCGCCTACCACAGGTAAACGTAAGAGAATATGATTTGCTATCATATATCTGTACTTTCGTGCACCTGTTTCATATATTGTACTCGCTTCCGTCCAAAATTTTTAAGAATGTACGTTCAATCGTCAATCACTTAACAAAGGCGGTAAAGCAATGTAGTCCACTAGCCCAAGATAAACAATTTCCAAAGGATAAACAATGTCAATCAAATTTAAAAGCCAACAAAGAAAAAAATCAGAGAATTTCCAATATTCATAAAGTACAATTATTGCCAAAAGACAAAATAGTCAAGGCCAAAGAAAATATTATAATGCACAAGGTTGCAATCTCAACAAATGAAGTTTCCCTCTCTGATAAAAATATTAATGGTGATAACAAGGCAATTGATATTCAAGATACACATTTTAATGGAAATGACAATTCATATAAGGCGATTAAAACAAAACAACAAACAACCATTCAAGATGGTCAATTCAACGTAATACATTTTTCGAATTTAACATCGAACCTCTCTATCCAAGACAAGATAACTAGGAAGTCCTTAGTACATAGTATTCCTAAGTTATATCATTCTATGAACTGCAAATCTCCACATTCCGAGTTTGCAACAAGTATGTACCAAATGTTCCCTTTTGACCCAGGGGGAATATTAAATGTTCTTTAGCAGTCCGATCAGACAGAAATCCCCAATGCTAAGTCCACACTAACGAGAAAATTAATTCAGTTTTATTACTGAACCGTTACCAAGACAACAACAGCACACGTGATATGTAATACGATAATACATTGTGACACACATTTAATATGACTGATGACATATTGTAACATACGCACACAAACAAAAACATATTACGCACATTTAGATTTACTTGGTCAATTGAATTCTACTCAGAAACGAATAAAAATAAAAATAAAAATATCTCGTTTAGTGAAATAAAGGACATTGTCACACAGCTAGTCATTGAATATGAACGTAATAAGCTTTATATTTCCCTTTACACGGTATAAGAAAGCTTTGTGTACCATTGAATCGCTTTATCCAGACCAAACCAACAGACAAGACAACAAATTGTACTGTTGGTTGAAATGTCACTCCAGACCAAAATAACAAATAACAACAACAACAACAACAAAATATCTCTTTAGCTTTCTCAGTGTCTATTGCCGGAAAGTCAATCTAAAAAAAAAAAAAAAAAAGTTAATACAGTTAATAGTGTATACAGGACCTATTAGATGTTAGTCTCTAGCCTAGATTATATTAACCAGGCTGTGTACTAACCGTTTGCCTCAATCAGCAATGTGATGCATGTATTTGTCCTGGTACTCTACATCGCTACATGCATATGGCTTGGTCTACCTGATGGACTAATGGAACTAAAGTCAACTAAACTCAACGAAGTCATATCCAAGTTCCATGTCAGATCAAACACTTGATAGACGACCCATCTATCAATCGGAAGAACAATATACTACACTGTACTACTACACAAGGAACCTATCTCTTAGTTGTGGTAAACCTCAGGAAACACCATTGATCTACACATAGTTAATAACTATGAACTATGAACTAGTCTACCAACATAATACTCAAGACCGAAATCGATGCAAGTGCAACGGTTTTAAAGATGTCAAATGCACTCTTTCAAACTGATATAAAAGACAGTATTATTAACAGCGACAGTATACTCTCATAACCTTGAGTATGTTGTTGTTAATATATTACAAGATTCATAAAAATAACTGAACGAATTGAACAAATGAACAAGTTATATGGTAAAATACCAGAAGAAAATCACGGATACTGTATGCACTAAGAATGCCAAGACTCTTATCGAATTGAAACATATAATCAAGACATTGAACTGATGTACTCAAATCCACAACTGAACAAACAAACAAATCCAAGACAGCTAATCTACTTTGAACCATCAACAAAACACGATTACTAAAGATCAAAGAAAAGAAGAAAAGACAAAGAACAATTTATGGACACGAACTCTGATGCTAACAATGACAAAGTTACCGTCAGTTATATTCAACTACAATAATCATCGAACTATATATAACTCATATATTCTCAAATATCATATGATTGAAACATTTCAAATATTATTGCGAGTAACTGTAACATGATAGCAATTATTGCGATTTATGTTACAAAACAAAAACAAAACAAAACAAAAATAATTTGTCTCTATATACATCGACAAAATATATTTAACATATAGCCTACTAGCGGGAATTAACAGTGATATAATCACATATGGTAAACTACCTATATTTATTCTATACTCAACAACAACAACAACAAAAAAAACATGATTATAATTACATATATTTAAAGGAATCAATTCAAAACTTACCGTTCGAATAACAACATAACGTCTTTATGTCGCGGAGCGTCATTTTGAGGTTGGAGAGATGTTATGAAGGGAATATCCACTGTTTTTCTGTTAAATATTATTTGTATTTTCATTCTAAAGGCTTCCTGGAACAGAGAGACTGTGCTCTCACTGAAAGCCAGGATGTTATGTGTTATTCGTAACTCGCTACAGATATAACTATCGTCTTTTGGACTACAATCCGTTACCGGCTTTGAGACTCGGTGTCCCTTTGAAAGCTTACGTGGAATCGCCTTAGTCTTGATAAGAAGATTAAGATTGTGTTCCGTGTCAGAATTGTAGTCAGTGAGACTGGGTTTTTGGACACTATATCTACAAATACAGGAAAGCACTTTGTCGCATTAATCAAAATGTCTTTAGGATTAGAATTACGGTAGTGACTGTCAGAACACATCAAGTATTATAAGATTATTGTATGCTAGTGCCCAAACTTCCAGTCACACCGAATATCGCTATATGTTCTTGTCCATCGTTTTTAGCAGTAGTATTTAGACACAACTAAATAACTTATAATTATTGATATCTAACAGTATAACTTTAGCACAGTATCTTGAACTCTAGCTATACTATATATCTAGTTTACTTCGTGAATCAATTACGTGTTTCACTGTTGTAATCTATACTGACCAGCTTCCGATATGATAATAGCAAATACGTACGAAACGGACATGGATACTTGAAAATAATCATTATAAATACCAACGGTTATAGCTTGTAAAGTTAGTATGAAGTATGAGTTAGAAGCAGTAACAACGAATAAAACAACCTTCGAACGGTACCAAGCTTTACCAAGAGAAGTCCCTTCCTAACACATGTACAGAGCTGCTAATATTGTAAACACTGCATAAGCTTACACATTTGTTCAGTAGTTTAGCTATCTTTTCCACCATTTCTATGAGCTTCTCATTAAGTTGCTTTCCTAAATGAAACAAAAACACAATTAAAACAGTGAATTTAAACTTTGAAAAGCTATTAATTAACGAAGGTTTGGGGAAGCAATATCTGGGACCCATTTCATGTAAAAATGGACTAAAAACAACACATAAGATATGGTAGGCATTTTGTTTATGTACATTGTAATTAGGTTCTGCACACGTTCAACATTCAAATTTATAGTAATTTAGGCAAGGTTAAAATCAAGACAGTGCTGGCCAGCAGTTCATGTGAGACTAATTGCGACCAAGTGCATGTTGTGCAATCGCACTCTGAGCATGTTTGTTGATTGTTGCAGATCACAGAGTGCTGGTCTTCGCATAGGGTAAGTATTGGTCAGGTAAGCACTCCACTGTTTGATACAGTGTGACATGTACTAGGTGGTGGACTGTGGCAGGGTTGTACGGTGGCCCATAGGGGACACGCTGCAAATAAGACAAGTTGCTGCAAATAAGACGAGTTGATGCAAATAAAAAACGAGTTGCTGCAAATAAGACGAGTTGCTGCAAATAAAACAAGTTGCTGCAAATAAAACGAGTTGCTGCAAATAAAACGAGTTGCTGCAAATAAGACGAGTTGCTGCAAATAAGACGAGTTGCTGCAAATAAAACGAGTTGCTGCAAATAAGACGAGTTGCTGCAAATAAGGACATAAAACGCTGCGCGCGCAGGGTGCGAGCGAAGGCTGGGTTCGACGACTCATGCTTGGTAGCCTAGCCATCCACTTTTCCTCTATGTTTTGTACTGGATGTGGAGGAAATATTACTCTCTTAGATGCAAACTTTTGTCCTTCCTGTGGGACACAAGTCAACAAAGATTCGAATAAAAGTATTTTGGGAGCACAGAAACACGCAAGTTACGTTGAATTTAAGAAACGAAAAGAAGTTGACAGAACGTCAAAGTTCAAGAACAAGAAATCAAGGCTTGATTAGTTGATATCATCGTGCAAGACGTTACCATACAAGTTGGAATGATGGCCTCGAGAGATGGCGATTGAAAGATTCAACGAGGTAGCAGTCTTCCTATTAAAGTGTAGCCGGCGAATACAGCCGCTTTTTTACGCTCGCCACAGGGGTCTCCCGAAAGAAGCGTCTGCGGAGTGAGGCCCACATTCCTGTACTGTGACCTCTGAGGTCATGACAGCTCGTGTTGTAAATCTGATACAACACAGCCGCTCATGTTGTGAACACTATTTCCAAACGGCCTGAGTTTGTTGATTCGGCAATCAAACTTATTGTAGAACATGATTTTATTCATCTGTACATATGATAAGTCCGATGCAATCGCCCGCGGCTTAGCCTGATTTTCAGACGGCACGGTTGACCCGTGCCGTCTGAAAATCAGGCTACCCGCGGCTCGACATTGTAATATATTGTTCTGGTCGTTGAGTTTAATTACTCGGGCCCTTCCGAAGGAAGCCCGAGTTAGAAAATACACTTTCTTTTTTTTTTTTTTTTTTTCCTGGTGATGGAATGAAGAAAAAATGCGAAGAATGCGATGTATTTGATCCTATCGAGTTTCAAGATTTCTCATCATAGATCTTCAAGCTATAAGTTCAGGATTGTAGTTGATCATTCCACGATGAAGCTAAGGCGCGTTTGCTTTTGTTATAAATGAAACGACATCTTTCAGAGTGGGCCCACACGAATAGCCGTATGCTTTTGTCTGTGAAATGAGCGTGTTTAAAGCCCGTGTTTTATCGGCTGTTCTATAACGCCTTTCCACGAAATCGAACTCATATCCAAAAATGAATTGAAAAGCAAATGAACATGACCTCGCTATGCCATGTTTGTTGCTTAATTGTAATATTACGTGTACAGTTATGTCCTTGAGTATTTATAATTAAACTCACGACCAGCGATGTAACAACATCTATTGACAGAAAGCTATATGTACAGAAACGTCTATATGAAACGTCTATATGAAAAACAGAAGTCAGAGACAAACACTAATAATCAATAATGTATGTACAGAAGTCATGCAAACAATCGAACCAGTCGAGTTATTTTCAGTAACTCACGATGGATGTTTATTTTATTCCACGTTTGAAAAATTCATTATGATTACAGTTGTGTGATCATTGTGTGATCATACATCTATTACGCGACCTAATTACTCGGGCCCAGGCCGCAGGCCGCCCGAGTTAGAAAATGCGGATTTCGGTAGTAGTAGTAGTAGTAGTTTTGTTCGGCTTCAAAATGACGAGTATGCGACGTATTTAATCGTATCCGGAGTTTCAAGATTACTCCGCAGATTTGAAAAGATAAAGGAGACACAGGACTCAAGTAGATTATGAATCTTAGTTTTGAAAGCAGCTGTAGATCTTCAAGCTATTAAAAGGTCAGGATTCTAGTTCATCGTTCAATGACTAGAAGTGGTAAAAGGACTAGAAGCTCGCTTAAAATATATTTTTTTTAAAAACAAACGCGAGGCCGTTATCGGAACCATCTGACCTATGCAACCTCAAGACGTATCATGTTCGTACTCACCGGACTAATAGTCTCCCTCGTCACTCAACTGTCACTGATTGTCATGACGTCAGAGAAATTATATTGTATTGAAGAAGATGTCCTTGTTTTATTCGACGTTCGAACCGTAACTCGAACCCGAACTCGATTCCAAACTCGACGTTTCGGGATCTGAATCAAAATCAAAATCAAATCAATTGAACTCAAAGTCAAAAGGTAATCAAATGAACTCAAAGGCAAATCAAATGAACTCGACACATACATGTATATACATAGTCTCCCTCGTCACGCAACTGTCAGTCATTGTCAGGTCTCTCCTCGCGCAGCTGACATTGTCCTTGTTCTTCAACCAACTGGCATTCATTTTCAAGTACTTCCTCGAACAACTGACATTTTCCTTTTCACAATGCCCGAGTGAACGCTCATTGAGCGTCTTGTTTTATATAGAACTGCCGCGTAGGCTATTTAAAACAGAATTTCCACGCTCAAAACAGGTCAGTGAACGGCAAAAATACAATCGAAATCAAAACGTCCTTAGATTTTAGGGATCTATTGCAGAAGAAGACGCTCAGTGACAAGGGAGACTATTTCGGTCGGTGACTCATAGATAAAGATCTCCGACTCTTGAAAGTACGCTGTCATACGTATTTAAACGTATTTGAGGTCACTTGAGGTCACATCTTAAATCTAACAGAAGCAGCTTTTGATTTTTAATCGATAATTCCTTTCTGATTTCGAGATAAATCGAATAAGATTTTTTAATGTATAGGCAGAGACAGCAGATTGGTCGAGCTTTGTCACATCATACTGAATCAACTGGATGTTTAAAAGATACGAAGTTCGACTTTCCTCTGCGATAACGAAGAAACCAAAGACGTTATCAGAACCGTCGTCTGACCATGAATATGAACCTCAACTGGACGTTGACGTTCCAAGTACGTGCTACGGAAGTACGATTCGGAGATTTTTATCTATGCTATACATAGTCTCCCTCGTCACGCAACTGTCAGTCATTGTCAGGTATCTCATTGTCAGGTATCTCCTCACGCAACTGACATTGTCCTTGTCATAAGCCCGAGTGTACGCTCATTGAGCGTCTTGTTTATGCAAATAATGCGATTACCAGCAAGCTGACCAATCAGCTTCTTGGACCAGAATCGGGTCCAAAATGACGTCACAGTACAGGAATGTGGGCCTCACTCCGCAGACGCTTCTTTCGGGAGACCCCTGTGGCGAGCGTAAAAAAGCGGCTGTATAGAGTACCGAAGTGTGACGTCATGAAAACAATAATTTTCGCTTTATCAACTTTCGATCCCAGATTTCGAAAGAACATGAAGAAAGAAGCTTACATGCCAAATTTGAGAGCAATCGGTTAAATAGCGGCTGAGATATGGCCAGTTGAATATATAATTTGCCTTAACAAATCACTGTAAATTCGGCCTGGATCATAACTTTTTGCCCTCTCTTCTACTCCATTTGGATCGATTTCTTTCATTTAATAGCGTTTGAACCACGCTACGAGGAATATGCATATGATGTTCTAACTGAGGGGAGAGAGCGTTGCGATCCAGTTCCTGTAGTTTCCTCTTCAGTGTCCTCACGCTCATAGAGACATAGACACACCATGATGTTTGTTCAGTAAACTAACAATATCTTTGTAGCGATATCCGCGGTGAAAGCATCCTCGGGAACCCAGGAGTATATTCTGTCGCTCGTTACTCGCTCCCAGAGAAATACCCCTGGGAACGAAGTCTGTTGGAACTTGTTCCGGAAGTCAAAATTACTCTCGTTTCTGATTGGTCGACCTTATATGGTCGACCAATCAATATCAAGTATTTCTGGTTGGAATAGGACAGCCGCCATTTTGAATTTTGACTTCCGGAACAAGCTCCAACAGACTTCGTTCCCAGGGGTATTTCTCTGGGAGCGAGTAACGAACGACAGAATATACCCCTGGGTTCCCGAGGATGCGGTGAAAGTACATCTTAATAAACACAGTAATATCTTTGTCATCTTTGTTGACTTGTGTCCCACAGGAAGGACAAAAGTTTGCATCTAAGAGAGTAATATTTCCTCCACATCCAGTACAAAACATAGAGGAAAAGTGGATGGCTAGGCTACCAAGCATGAGTCGTCGAACCCAGTCTTCGCTCGCACCCTGCGCGCGCAGTGTTTTATGTCCTTATTTGCAGCAACTCGTTTTATTTGCAGCGACTCGTTTTATTTGCAGCAACTCGTCTTATTTGCAGCAACTCGTCTTATTTGCAGCAACTCGTCTTATTTGCAGCAACTCGTTTTATTTGCAGCAACTCGTTTTTTATTTGCAGCAACTCGTCTTATTTGCAGCAACTCGTCTTATTTGCAGCAACCTGTCTTATTTGCAGCGTGTCCCCCCTATGGGCCACCGTAGGGTTGCCATGGTTACCTCATTGATGTGCTTGGACATGTGGTGCCACAGGCAGCCCAACCATTGCTTTTGAGGCTATTTATAAAAAATATAAATACATGCGTCTTTTTTTGATGGGCTTCCTGTGGTAGAGCGCGCGCAATACGTATTATATTGGGCTTCCTGTGTTGAGTAAGGTATAATGTTGGGCTCCCTGTGCACATCCACGTACATATCATTTTATTTGATTATTTAGTAGCCTCAAAAGCAATGGTTGGGCTGCCTGTGGTGGTGCCAACACTTCAACGTTACAGCACCTAATCCCAATGCTCATCTGTATGTACATGTAGGTATAAGTAATGGAATTACCATACTTGCTGCATTCCAAAAACTGTGTGATTTTATCATTAAAAGTTGAATGTAAAAATGCCTGAAAAATACAAATGACATGGCATGAGATCAGCAGCAATACAACTGTACAACTCTACAGTGCACATATAGTAAGTCCATGTACTGTGTTCTTGACACCCACAATGAGACTATGAGAATCGACTGGGTACGAGTCTGTTGTACCTGTACTGTTACCTTGCCATGACTGTGACAAGTCTACACTTTTTATATGCTGTGTTTTTATAAATGAACATGTATGTCTCCCAATGTTTTCACTACTTGAAAGGTATGCATGCATTTCACCTACTAAAGTACATATACCTTTTATGCATTTACCAAAGTTCAAGCAAGCAAGTTATGGTCACAGCCCAGGGGAGGTACTCAAAAATTGAGCCCCCAAAACAGTCCAAATTTTCAAATTGCAAACCCGAAAAAGGGCTTTGATCATTCCTGTCACTCTTACACCTTTATTAAGGTAAGTCGGTAAAGTCATGAGACTGATCAACACGAACCAACAACTGATAAAATATATACATAAATAAAGTCACCTTTATTTACACTTATTTTGTGGTCTTTTTACGAGTCATTTAGTGGAATTTTTAGCCATCTGACCCGTCCCCGTAAGAAAAATGACAAGGCAGGAAATTAGAATAAGCTCCATGAGTGTCGCTCACTCAAATGCTTTTATCTCCGTAGAAAATTCATCCGAAGACCTATCATCCCCAAAGACGGCTAGATCGATAAATTTGCTCTCCATCCGCTAATTTGTCTCGATGCAAGCGAGAAATTCGCGATAATCCAACATAATTCTACCCAAATCGCCGTCGAGTCGCCGTGTATAAATCCGTACGTGATGTCTTGGCGGTACCGAAACCAACGGTTGTCCTAATCAACCAATTAGAACCTAGATAAGTAGATCAGATCTACCAGCCAATCAGAATAACGCTACCATTGTACCATTACAGTCCCTATGCGAGAGAGTGCAACGGCCGAGCGGGGACTGTGGAAGAGTCTACGTTTAGTATTCCCAACCAATTTTAATAAAGCCTGTAGCATTTTTTTAAAGATATCAGATTTGATTTGTTATCATATAGGCTAGTCTCCTACGCAGCCGTCTTTAGTTCCGTCACGCAACGAGAGCGTGACGGAACTAAAGACGGCTGCGAGGGAGACTACATATAGGCCGGTCAAAGTTAAAAATAAAAATAAAATAAAGATAAAAATGCAGTGATTTTGCATGTCCTAGTCTAGACGAGGATTACATTTCAGTTTGAACGTACATGCGTGACTCACGATTTCGATCTTAGGGTTTTCTCTATACTGAGAAATCAAATACACGTACAGCATGTGTGAAATCTGCACTACAGTGTATTTACATTGTAGGAACCTTGTAAGCAATGCACGAGTGTTCTTTTTGCTACTAGCTCTCCGTGGCCTAAAACAAAGTATACTGAATTCGCTTTTATGCCACTGCATGATCACGATCAGAGAAAACAATACAATGTTCAATACACAACCAGTCACAAGCTGAAGACTTCTACAGCGCATAATTTTCAATGCAGCCGACATTTAAAACAAGTAAACATTATTGCTTTACATACCAAATGTTGATGTATTTTGGAATTCACTTTGTCTGTTAACTTCATAACGCCACCCGTGCAAAATATAAACACTAACAAAAACGTTGTAGAGTGATTCAGTAGACCCATTGTGTTGACTATGCTACTCCTCGTGACTCGATCTTTCGAAGGTTTAGTCTCTTCGTTCGTATGGAGTCGTTTTCGTTACCCTGCTAGCAGAGTTTCCTCTTTGGTCAATGGTTTTGTATTTATCTTTTGCTGTATAGGCTTTTGCTTCTGTTTCTTGATCGTCCGAGAGTAAACTCTGCCAGGATTCGCCACATTTCTCATTGAGCATGCGCGACGGTTACGTCATGGGTTGCGTAGCGACGACAATGCATAGTTGACTAACGGTAATCAATAAAGTCTTTTTTTTACAATACTTTATTCCTAGATTTGTACATTCTTCTATTTGGTCAGCAATTAATAAGTTCAGAGGAGTTATAACGATAGCTAGAGGATTTGCCAGTCAGTGGGAAACGATTGTCCACTGACTGCGATGTTTTATTCGAACCGCCGTATAAACTGGTAAACATCCAAACACATTCCCACCTTGATTGCCAGTTCTTGATGTATTGACAGCCTCTCTAATATTCCTCTACGTGAAACAACAGCTTCATCGAAAATAACATTTCGAATCAGTGGACGTACGCCATATTTGTTTGGTAACGAAGGCTCAATATTCTAACCAGCGGCAATTCATTAGATTCTACGTACGCATACCGTGGGCTCATTTATAGCCAGATGAAACATGTTTATTTTATGCGTGCGCCTGTAAACCGGTTTAAACCAGTTTCTATCATCCAAGAATTTGAAGAAAAACCGTCGCGCATGCTCAACGAGGAATGTGGCGAATCCTGGCAGAGTTTACTCTCGGACGATCAAGAAACAGAAGCAAAAGCCTATACAGCAAAAGATAAATACAAAACCATTGACCAAAGAGGAAACTCTGCTAGCAGGGTACGTTTTCGTATGATTGGGAAGTAGTTATGGTAGTTCGTGACGTACCGTGACCGTATCGCGCCATCATCATGCCGTATCCAAGCATTCTGATTGGTTGAGCGATGATTTTACGCGCTGTGATTGATCACAGTTAATTACTAACTATGGATTGATTGATATCACGGACAGTTGGTATTTTAAAGTTTAATTTTTGACAGAATTTGGGATGATAAATATGTTATTTTGCCGATTCGAACCTTGCCGGATAACATACTGTATAAGTAATGAAAGGGTGATTCTAATAGATCTATTTCGAGATGCGATGGTCGCTGTCCAAAGTATCGCGGGCGAGCGTGGAAACGAGGCATATTCGGGCAAGAATGTAATCAAACAAATCATTTTCATCGTAAGAAAATGATAAAAGCTCCATATTTTGTGCGATATTGCCTTTCCACGAAGAATTCAAGTGTCTCACCTGTTTCTTTACGATGTCAACAATGTATCAGCCGCCTGTAAAGCAATGACTTGGCATTCTTGTAGTGTTTTTGGCTGTGAACTGAACACCGAACGTAAGATACAACTCGATGTCCCAGGTAACACAATTTTCCGTAGAACTAAAGCCTGGTTCACACGACGACATAAACATAGACATAAACATAAGCTTTCGCACATACGCATGCGCAGTAACGAGCTGCGAAATTGACACTTTCAAGATGGCGGCTTTCAACAGGCGAAGGACTCTTGAACTTTTGTCGCTTTTACTGTGTTATAGAAGAAGGAGGTGGATAGCCTCAATTAGAAATATACGGCGGCAGGCTAAACAGAGAACTGTTTGGGTGAGAAACGTTTTTAGAAGGAGAATAGAGAAGGGAGAATACGAAAACCTGGTTCGTGAGCTACAGCTAGGTGACAGGGAAGTGTACTACTTCCGCCATCTTTTTTTTCGAGTGAGTGCATTTCCGCTGGTCAAAATGTTCGCATTATCGAGAAGTACTCGTTATGTTTATGCTTATGTTTCTTCGGTTCACACGTGCAACATAACAACATAAGCATAAACATAGTCATAAGGAATGGAAAAGTTTCGTTTTCTTATGTTTATGCTTATGACTATGTTTATGTCGCACCGGTTCACACGTGCTATGCTTATGCTTATGCTTATGTCTAAGTCTATGTTTATGTCGTGGTGTGAACCAGGCTTAACAAGTAAACTCTACGTTTTTTAAACAGTACACTGCCTGATTTGAAAGAAGATCTCTCGTACTTGGGAATACCAACGCGGTACAATAATAGAAAGGTTTATTTATACAATGGAAAAACTTGTTGATCATATCTAGCCGCCATCCAGTCTTGGCAAAGAAAATCGTGATATGAACAAATTGCAAAGAAACATCACCAAGATAACATTCATTTACCATTATAAATCACTAACTTAAAGACTGGATGGACTAAAAATCTCACTCATGCACCGTACTATCTACAACTTCAGTAAAATGCAGCCTGTTCACACAAACCAATTTAATGTTCGGTGTTTTCACAGCCAAAAACACTACAGTAATGCATTGTTGACATCGTAAAGAAACAGGTGAGACACTTGAATTCTTCGTGGAAAGGCAATATCGCACAAAATATGGAGCTTTTATCATTTTCTTACGATGAAAAGGATTTGTTAGATTACATTCTTGCCCGAATATGCCTCGTTTCCACGCTCGCCCGCGATACTTTGGACAGCGACCATCGCATCTCGAAAAAGGTCTATTGGATGGGTTGCTTTTTTGATTGGTTCAGAAAGGAAGCCATTTGAGTGTCACGGAACGCAGGTTATCTGCACGCTTTTTGATTGGTTCAGAAAGCTAGGAAGCCATTAAGAATGTCACAGTACCGTAGGTTTTCCCACTCAAACGAAAACGACTACCCTGCGAGCAGAGGTTCCTTTTCGTCTTTCTATGTTCACTGTGTCTTTTACTAGACTTTTGCTGAACGGCAATTTGTTTTGGCATTTACCCTGTTCGTAACTACAAGAACAGCAAGGTAAAAGCCGGGGTAAAAGCCCGGGGGGGGAGGGGGGGGACACTAAGGGTTTTTTTTGGGTAGGGGTGTGCCGCGGACACCTCAAAACCCTTACCCTATCCCACTCAGACCTAAATTTTTGATTTTCCATACCATTCCAGTCTAAAGCTTAAAAATGTATACCCTATCCCAGACTAAAGCTTAAAAATGTATACCCTATCCCAGATTAAAGCTTAAAAATGTATTCCCTATCCCAGATTGAAAGCGTGCTAAAGGGATATGTAAACTGATAGTGGCGTTATTGTGGAAACCATACCCTATACCAGACCAAAACGTACCACATCCTAGACTAAAAGTGCAAAAACGATACCCTATCCCAGACCAAAGGAGCTCAAAAACCACACCCTATCCCGCGGCACATACCCGTATATCATATATAGGGGAGTACCCCCCCCCCCCCCCCCCCCCCCCCCCCTGGGGGGTAAAAGCCAAAACAAAAAGCCGTTCAGCAAAAGTCTAGTAAAAGACACAGTGAACCGGATAGAAAGACGAAAAGGAACCTCTGCTCGCAGGGTATATAGAAAACGAGTGGGGAAAAAGAGTAACAACTGAAAAAGTGCAATAAAATTTCTGAAAGTTTGAAATATAATAGACCTCTTTAGCTTGTATGCAAATTGCCCATTTCAGATCATGTGATGTAAACATTGATATTCTCTGGAGAATTAGTCCTTTCAATATAAACGAATAAATTTCAGAAATATAATGGAACAATTCTCCAGAGAATATCAGTGTTTACATCGCATGATCTGAAATGGGCAATTTGCATACAAGCTAAAGAGGTCCATTACGTACGCCACATACACCTATTTCTAAAAACGTTAACAGGCGATCTGAGATCAAGACGAATTATGGGAATCTGTGGGTATTTCGTTAATAGTAACATGCGAAATTTATTCATTTGACCTCAAGCTTGGAATCACGTTTGGTGTTCGAACGAGATATGGCGGAGGTTAACGTGAATTTAAAAGTTTCATATCAACCAATTCAGATTGACTGTTATCAACGTTTTTTGAAATACGTGTATACCGTAGGTTTCAGTACTAAAAACAGCAGTACTTCTTAAAAACACTTTTTTTAAAGAGCTGTTTTCACACCTATACAGTTTGTTTGGGAAAAGTTCTGGCTCGGTCAAAACCAGCGGTTACACCCCCCGGAAAAATGAAATTGTTTCCAGTGTTGCCAATGCCCCACGGTGGGGTCAGCTCATAAATACAAAATCCCCACAGTGGGGCTCTGGAAAGAGTGCAAATGCCCCTCCCTGGGGACAATCATAATCACATTTTCTCCCAAGCTTAGTTTTGAGCAACCTAATGGAAGTGGGATGGTAACTGCTGGAAGTTGGGGAGGGTGGAATTATATAGTGTATCATCACCCTCTTTGCTTCAGTGCTTAAAAAAATAAAAATAACTAATAATTGTACATCATTTATTTTTTTGTATTCAGTGTTCTGAGGAGTTTGAAACATTGTCAAAATTACCAAAACAATTATATATATCACATGATCCCGGCACAACGAAAGCCACGTGCCAGCCCTGCAGCAAGAGGCAAGTCACCCTGCAACACCACGCTGAACCGCTGACCAGCAAGCCTCGATTTTAACCTTGCCTAAATTACATTGACCGTAACCACATCTGACAGAGAACTCTGTGGAGATACACTGTACATGTGGTTGACAAGCCATGAATTAATGAATGGCCTATTACTGGTAATTTAGTTGCCGCCACTAGTGTGACTAGTGCCCGAGTCATCAGGGACAGGGATGACATGGCTACCTCCTGGATGGGGCCTTGGATGTTGTACCTTGTTCGTACTTAATTTCATTTCGCGAGGCTTTATTTTCACGCCGTGATTTCGATAAGAGAAAATGAAAAAAGAGCATTAAATTTCGCGAAAGCGGTGTCAACAACATTTATTTTTTCTAAAAAACCAAACTTATTTCTATACAAACAGGAACAAGATGACAGTCAATTAGACTAACTATTGTAGACGTTATACACTTGTAGCTAAAACAGACAACAAAGTTTACGCTATACGGTTGCTCAGTTGCAAATGGTAGTATTATGTTATTGAATAAGCCGTTTTAAAAACCAATTTCGTATTAAATAACGTTTATTGTTCATGTTGATTAAGGTGACTCCAACATAATTGCGAGTGCATTCTGTGATTTTTTAAACTCGCTCGTATCGCGTCAAAAACACTCGGATATTTCTGCATTTAACACATGTAATAACTCAAACATGTAGGCTTTTAAGGGTGTATTCAAAATTTTATTTTTCAGTCGCGTTTGCCGTTACGGGCCGATTTTCTAACAGTGGTTTTTCATAATATTGTCCTCCTGTTCGCTCAAAAATCGTACGATTTCTACGAAACTTCAGATTCTTGTTAAATAGATTGTCATAATTTTGTCTGCCGGGTTTAAAAAAATCTCTCGACTGCAAGTTGCGCGGCCTAAAAACTGACCATCAAAATTATGCCGCGCAACTTGCAGTCGAGAGATTTTTTTTAAACCCGGCAGACAAAATTATGACAATCTATTTAATAAGAATCTGAAGTTTCGTAGAAATCGTACGATTTTTGAGCGAACAGGAGGACAATATTATGAAAAACCACTGTTAGAAAATCGGCCCGTAACGGCAAACGCGACTGAAAAATAAAATTTTGAATACACCCTTAAAAGCCTACATGTTTGAGTTATTACATGTGTTAAATGCAGAAATATCCGAGTGGTTTTGACGCGATACGAGCGAGTTTAAAAAATCACAGAATGCACTCGCAATTATGTTGGAGTCACCTTAAATGGTTTCGATATGTATTTTTTTCTCTGGGTATTATATTTCGCGTGTTTAAAGTCCGCGAGCCTTTTTTTTCGCGAGGCTTTAATTTCGCGATGTTCTTAAAATCGCGAACTAGCCTCGCGAAATTGAGTACGAATAAGGTACAGTAAAAACCCGCATATAAGAAACTGCGGATTAAGAACCTCCAGGCTGAAATTTAGCCAATTAAGCACCCAATATATAAGAACCAGTTCAGCCTGACAAATGAAGCAGGTTTTTATGAGAAAATGACTAAAGCTCAGAACACACCGGTACAGTCGGTGCTGAATATGCTGAAATATTATATTTACTATACAGTTGGGTTGTTAATGTTTAGTGTGAATATTAGACCTTTCAGGGTCAATGTTATACACCATATCAGGAACAATAATTGTTTTGTTTTTTTTTGCCCTAAGAACCTGTTAAGAACCTATTCAGCCTGTTTTCTCACTAGACACCCAATATATAAGAACCATTTCAGCCTGACTTGGAAAAATAGGGGTTCTTTTATGCGGGTTTTTACTGTACCTTGTGAGTTAATGGTCTTTACAGCCATTAATGTTAAGTGTGATCATGAAAATTACAACCCCTTTCTCACAAACTCCAGTTTAGAAGGCTGTTTAATTAAACTAGCTACACTGATTGGTTAATGATGTCTGATTGACGTCCAATTATTTCCACCAGACAAGATATTGTGAAGGTTATTCTTAGATGATGATGGTTGTAAACCACATAATGATATTTTTTAAATAAACTTTGATTTTAAAAGTTTGAACAATTTAGTTGAGTGGATATGAAGTTTAGACCCAAGCCGTACTATTCTGAATACCAAACTCAAGTACTCTCCAAGCCATTCTGTGTTCAAGGATACTTTGGTCTCTACACAAAGCCCACACATAACTAACACTTTCAATGTTATCCTATAAAGATATAAACATACAGTGGATGAAGTTAGAGAATCGTGTGGAGGGAAAAGAGAGGGAAAAGAGAGAAAAAGGAAGAACAAAGGGCGGGCGGGCGGGCGGGCAGGCAGGCAGGCAGGCAGGCAGGCAATGGATAGATGAGTGGAAGGGAGGTAAAGTGAAACGAATGGATGGATGGAAGGGAGTCACTGGTTGGAAGGAAGGAAGAAAGAAAAGGAAGGAAAGGATGGATGATAGAAAATTGACAAAAGGAAATATATTGACACAGAGAAGGAAAGAAGTATAGAAGATGGACAGACGGAAGGAATGTAGGAATAAGCTAATAAGCAAGGACATCAAAGAGAGGATTACTTAGGAGAGTAAAACAGAAGCAATAAATTACAGTACTTACCTCTCCACCTTCAATTATATTCCCTGTTGCATCTCGTAGCACCATAACTTGTTGTGCACTAAATGTAAGTACTAGTACTGGACCTTGTTCCATAATCTTTGCCAATGCAAGCTGCAAGCAAAGAAATTACAGTATACCACATCAAATGAGGGTTTACATGTATCATGTAATTTCAAAACTTATAGGAGACAAAGGACAAAAAAATGATTATCATAGCTGGAAAGAACTCGTTGAAATTATTTAAAATGTGAAGTTTGGAAAAGATCGCTTCTCAAATTGTAGACTGTGAACAGTCCATCCTTTTCCCTCCAGAATCAGTTGCGCCGAGTTTCGGTAGACCCGAACGCGTGGAGAATGGGGATCAAACTCGTCCCCATTCTCCGTGCCGAAACTCGGCACGACTGATTCTGGAGGGAAAAGGATGGACTGTTCACAGTCTACACAAATTGCAAAGATATGAATTTTCAAAAATCAAAATTTTATATGAAAACCTTTGTTGGTAGGCAAGAGTTGCCTACCAGCATAAATTTCCAAAGGTTTTCATATAAAATTTTCGATTTTTGAAAATTCATATCTTCGCAATTTGTGAAGCGATCTTTTCCAAACATCACATTTTAATTAAATTCAACGAGCTCTTTCCAGCTATGATAATCATATTTTTGTCCTGTGAGTTTTGAAATTACATGATAATGCTTAAAACTTTTTATACTTGTAACATCTAATATATTTCTTACATCAACATCTCTGATGTCCAATAGTTTTGCTTCAAGTTTGTGTCCAACTTGTTTTATTTGTTCGATTTGTGCAGCTAGCACGTTGTATGCCTAGGAGAATGAGGAAACTTATAAAAAAAACAATATATAACACAACAGAATAGTTGAATAATTGCTATGCAACCACTAAAAATGAAAGTCACCTCTTATAGCTTGCAATACTGTAGACTCGACACATCAAAGAAGCTGTTTTCAGCATATTTGATGTTTATGATTGCTGGAAGTCTATTGCAAACTTACCAGTTACAACTTTCGTCTCGAGTGGTCACGTGATAAAGCAGTTGTATAGTGCTTCGTACTGTTTATGTAAAAGCGCTATATAATAATAATAATAATAATAATAATAATAATGACTTTATTCAGTTTTTTTCAGTTTTTCCACGCTATATAAATAAAGTTATTATTATTATTATTGTTATTATTATTATCATTATTATCATTATAAATTACCTACATGTAGTGAGATTTGCAATTGTTTGTGTAAAAATAAAATACATGAAATAAAGTTTCCATTATTATTATTATTATTATTATTATTATTATTATTATTATTATTATTATTATTATTATTATTATTAAGCAAAGGAGGGGTAAAAAGGCAAAACAACTTACAGGTTCATAGCACCAGTCTTTCAGCAATTCAAGATTACCTTTTAGGAAAGCCTGTTTACAAAATCATAAAAACATACAATAAGAACATTTGCTGCAATAAAAACTGTAAGGAAATCAACCAATACTTTCTTTCCTCCTTTCTTCCTCCCTTTCTTTCTTTCATTCATTACTTCTTTCTTTCTTCCTTCCCTTCTACATTCATTATTTCATTTATTTTACTTTTTTATTTTACTTTTTTCTATCCTTTCTTCTTTTTCACATTTTCTTTCATTCTTCCATCCTTTTATATTTTCCTCAATTTACTTCCCATTCATTTTATTTCAAATGAAATCACAGTACCTCAAGAACAGAAGGAATGATTTCAAATTCACACTCTTGTAAAAACTTGTCTTTGTTGAACTGTGGATCTATTTTAGTGATTTCTGATAACGTCTTTGCCATCTCTGACTGTGAAAAAACATCACCTTCAAGGGAAAATAATACAGTTTAGACTTTATCACCCTTGGTAATATACAATACAATGTAACACCAAGGATTTGTTCAGTAAAACTGAATCAAAACTTACTAAAAATATCACCAACTTTGTCTGTCACCACCCTGGTAGCTCTTACGAATACATTGTCACTTTCATCATATTTCATTTTGAGTGAGAAAAGACCTGGAAAATATTCAAAATAAACTATTATTTTTACATCATACAGGATGTTTTTCCCCCCCGAGGCCTGGAATGAACTGGCACCAACATGAACAAGGTCATCATATGTACTGTCCCAGAGGGGTAGTCCCCTGCTGACAAACAGGGTATACATGTACATGTACATATATATGTAATTTATGTAACAGATTAAAAAAATTTTAAAGAATATTATATATATATATATTTATATAATTCAGGTGAAGTTTGACGGTGAAACCAAGATAGTGCTCTACAATGAAGGAGCGAATTAAACCAATGTGTATACTACTCAGTTTTTGAGTACATAGAGTTTAATACAAATCTGTTTCGTAGACTGACATGAAGTCGATCCACTTTTCAGTAAACTCTATACACTGAAGCATTGGTAAGAGCTACAACAACATTGAATATGATCACGTCAGTAAACCGTTGAGTAGTTGCGCTCTAATAAATAGTTGCACGTGCTAAAGTGATATTACGCCAATCTCCACATACCGAAGCCTATTTAATTATATAATCAAGTTACATTTTTGTTCACGTTCACGCTTAACGAGTTTTGAAGCTCCTACTAGGTGATACGTGTTTAAATATGTATTATTATTATTATTAGTCTGGAATAGAGTCTCAAAATTAGCCACAATAACCTTTGCCATGTTCAGTTGTAATGAAGTATAGAGTGAATGATGAATATTATATACAGTTCTACAATGTTCTACATGTACATTTACTTGCCAGTAACAACAGGGTTATTGTCTTTGAATTCCTGCCATTGTTGGTACCACTTTGAATCTTTATGTAATACCACCCCTGTTGTATCCCTTGAAAAGAAACAACCAATCAAATACAACTAAGCATATTATACACATACTGACTAAGCCAGATATTTCTCTAAGATGGTGTGGTGCGGTCCCTACTGTACATTTTTACACTTACTCATCGGCTTCTATTCTTCTCTCTTCTTTTTTCATCCCATCCATTTCACTAGTTTTGGTTCTCCGCCGTAGCTCTGCTGGCGTCTGGTAGGGTCTTGACTGTCTGAACTCTTCATCTAATACTTCTTCCTTAACAACTTTAAAGCCCTGTTTTTGGCAAAAGAATTGCATACTCTGAGTGCGAATTATTAAAGCAAATTATTATTATTATTTATAATTATTATTATTAAGGATTATTATTATTTCTCTTAGTTGCTACATGTACATGTACATAACCCTTAGGGCACTTTCCATTTCATTGGGCAGATTGGTCTGATTTTAATAATAAAATTTTGCAGACAAGAATTGATCTGATTGGTCAGATTTTAATAAATGATTGTGGACAAGAATTGATCTGATTGGTCAGATTTTAATAAATGATTGTGGACAAGAATTGATCTGATTGGTCAGATTTTAATAATGATTGTGGACAAGAATTGATCTGATTGGTCAAATTTTTATAGTAATGGGATAATAATAATAAACTTTATTAATGAGATGCACCAGTTTGGTCTGGATGAGCCTTGAGGCCTGGGGCCTATTTCTTGAAAGCCCCGTAAACTTTTTGGGCCAGAAAAGACATCCCAGAAATCTGAGACACTTACTCTACAAAGCTATTCTTTTGACATGTTTTCAATATGAACAAACTTTCCCTTCATGCAAAGTTTCATGTCTGTAAACTATTTCGTTTTTATGATTATATAGATTTTTAAAGAAACCCTTTTTGGACCCGATAATCCTGGCATCAAGGTTATCTTTTAGTGAGTCCTGTTTGTGTGGCTGCTTGAGTTCTATTATTGGAATCAGTAGACATTGCCAGTCAGTGCAGTCAAATGGGAAGCACGGTCCTTTAGGTTGTATGTAAAAAGGTATTAATAACAATAATACCGTATATTGTATACTCACAGTAGAGACAGTCTTGAATACCTTTGTCTTGCCTATCTCCTCGCTTTGTTCCTTTACTTTAGAGGCAGCTTCTTGGGCTGATTTGCTAAGCTGTGATCATAAAATACACATGAATATTGCTATTGAAACACTGGTCAATGAGACACCATCGCATGATCAAAACCACCATGTTTACATGGAAATGTCACGTTCAACTGACACTGACTACAATAGTCAGACAAGTGGATAAGAACACGCATGCATCTAGTTATTTTCACCCACGATGAATAGTTTATTGCAGTATGACATAATAACTACAGTGGAACCTGGCCTTATAGACACCTGGTTAATACGGACACCTGGTTAATACGGACACCTGGTTAATACGGACACCTGGTTAATACGGACACCTGGTTAATACGGACACCTGGTTAATATGGACACCTGGTTAATACGGACACCTGGTTAATACGGACACCTGGTTAATACGGACACCTGGTTAATACGGACACCTGGTTAATACGGACACCTGGTTAATACGGACACCTGGTTAATACGGACACCTGGTTAATACGGACACCTGGTTAATACGGACACCTGGTTAATACGGACACCTGGTTAATATGGACACCTGGTTAATACGGACACCTGGTTAATACGGACACCTGGTTAATACGGACACCTGGTTAATATGGACACCTGGTTAATACGGACACCTGGCCTTATAGACACCTGGTTAATACGGACACCTGGTTAATACGGACACCTGGTTAATACGGACACCTGGTTAATATGGACACCTGGTTAATACGGACACCTGGTTAATATGGACACCTGGTTAATACGGACACCTGGTTAATATGGACACCTGGTTAATACGGACACCTGGTTAATATGGACACCTGGTTAATACGGACACCTGGTTAATACGGACACCTGGTTAATACGGACACCTGGTTAATATGGACACCTGGTTAATACGGACACCTGGTTAATACGGACACCTGGTTAATATGGACACCTGGTTAATATGGACACCTGGTTAATACGGACACCTGGTTAATATGGACACCTGGTTAATACGGACACCTGGTTAATATGGACACCTGGTTAATACGGACACCTGGTTAATACGGACACCTGGTTAATACGGACACCTGGTTAATATGGACACCTGGTTAATACGGACACCTGGTTAATATGGACACCTGGTTAATACGGACACCTGGTTAATATGGACACCTGGTTAATACGGACACCTGGTTAATATGGACACCCGGTTAATATGGACACCTGGTTAATATGGACACCTGGTTAATACGGACACCTGGTTAATATGGACACCTGGTTAATACGGACACCTGGTTAATATGGACACCTGGTTAATACGGACACCTGGTTAATATGGACACCCGGTTAATACGGACACCTGGGTAATTACGGACATGTTGTTCTGTCCCGGCCGAATCGAAACTCATACAAATGCCTATAAAGTATACCCGGTTAATACGGACACCCAGTTATACGGACACCTGGTCTATATGGACACCCGGTCTATATGGACACCTGGTTAATATAAAGGACACCTCACGGTGGTCAAAAAAGTACGCGAAATCGACAACGTTTGTATAACTTCTACAGTTTTAATCCAATCAAAATAAAACTTGGCAACGTGACAGCATATGTCAAGGCAACAAACTTGTTCTTTTTTGTTTTTTGATTTTTATGATTTTTGGCAGGAAAATGACGTCCAGAACATGCCAACGAATTTTGAAATTCAAAACTACACTAAATTAATCATTGCATGTGAAAGAACATGTAAAATTTGAGAAATAGCTGAAATAATATCTCAGATATCATTATTCAATCCAAAGATATGAATTTTTGAAATTTGAAATTTCCGCCATTTTGTGCGATTTTTGTGCTATTTTCAAATTTCAAAAATTCATATCTTTGGATTGAATAATGATATCTGATATATTATTTCAGCTATTTCTCTAATTTTACATGTTCTTTCACATGCAATGATTAATTTAGTGTAGTTTTGAATTTCAAATTTCATTGGCATGTTCTGAACGTCATTTTCCTGCCAAAAATCATAAAAATCAAAAAACAAAAAAGAACAAGTTTGTTGCCTTGACATATGCTGTCACGTTGCCAAGTTTTATTTTGATTGGATTAAAACTGTAGAAGTTATACAAACGTTGTCGATTTCGCGTACTTTTTTGACCACCGTGCCTGGTTAATACAGACACTGCGTCTCATCCCAATGGTCTCCGTATTAAGGATACGGTTCACCTTGGCGGGTACGTCTCGGAAAACATTTTTAATTTCCTTATTATTTGACCAATTCCCATCAACTTTACATCATTTTAAAGCTAATAGAATGAAGATCGCTATAATACCGTGATATTTTCTTTTAAATTAAAAATGGAGACGTCGCGGGTCATTGTTTTGAAAACGACCGTCTCCGTTTGACCGAATTAATAGACCTTGCGTTACATCCGACTCTATTGATCTTTATACCATATTAATCACGACACTTTGACCTGTCAAACCGTGTCAGGCTTTTGTCATATTCGATGTCGATCAAACGTTATCTTAGTTGAAGTTTAATCAATCATAAATGTTGTTTCTTCTTCAGTTAACACGTTATAACTTTTGAGCAAAAATCAAAATCAAAAATCCCTGACACGGTTTTTATCTTCAGTTAGTCTGCTAACTTGTGTCAAAGTTTTAGCAAAATCCATCAAATCTAAGTACCCTATTAATTCAAAAATATCTTGGTAACTTTGCGAAAACTCAACAAGGAGAAAATGACCTTTGAAAATTTGCAAACATTGTCACGCCCACTTCCTGCAACGGACACCATGCCATCCAATCACGTTCATCCTTCACCACATTGTTTACATTGAGGACGCAGAAATAGTAAGGTCGTATTACTTATTGCTCTCGTTTGCGCTCAAACTTCAAAGTCTTCGCGAGGCTGCCTGCTACGATCGTAAAATAATAATATTCCGAAATCAAAAAAAGCGAAAACCATCAAATAGGGACAGGATCTAGAGAAGGTACCGAAAGAAGCATTACAGGACTCCCGGTCCTAATGGGATTATGACACCAAAGACGTTGTGTTTAGAAATCAGAAATCCGTGTTTCTTGCGAATATCTCGTAAATAAAAAACATTTTCAACCAGAAAACACTAAAAAATGAAATTTCGATATGAAATCCATCCGTTAGTGACAAAAACAAAAAATCGTCAAACTTTTTCCACTCAAGGTGAACCGTATCCTTAACTGGGTTCCACTGTACAATGTTATTTACTTCTTCAGATGCTTCTTTTCCTTTTTGAAATGCTTCACTTTTTGTAAAGTCATCGTATGCCTAAAATACAATGGGAAAAGCATTATAGGTATGATACGTACATTGTAATTTTAAGCACCACAATCACTCCAAACACTGTACCATCTATTCTGACACTGCTAAAATACAATACAATAACTTTATTTATCCACTATTAAAATTAAAGCTGAAATTTGCTTGTGGGGTTGTGTACAAAACAATGACAAAACAATGCTTTGACAAAAGTTGAGTTGCCTACTTTTTAACTACTGACATCAGAAACCTAGCTAGTCACACCCCTGCAGTAAAGTTTCACTATAGACTTTCTTTTATGTCTACTGTTCTACTGTAAACTACATTAGATTGCTCTAGACATCTTACAAATGTAAGTGGTCGCTTAGAAAAGCAAACAGTGGTGCATTTTGTAAGCTAAACAGCTACTATTTGTGGTTGGACGCAATGACTGATGTCTGTGCGTAGGATAGATTACCAAGGTATATCTCAATGTGAAGCTTGTGAACGTTTTTTTTAAATTTATTTTTTATTTTATGATATTTGCCATATCACACAAGCTAATAATATTAACAATCAATAAACCAATAATAAAACTATAAATATCTTGTGAAGTGAATTACCAACCTGGGATGCTTTAGTTGACATACTACCAGTTAAGGATTTAGCTGAGGAAGATACTTTGACAGCCGCATCGGACATTTTCTCCTAAAATGTAAATAAATGTAGCTTGATACCAAAATTGAGCTCAAAACCAGATTGCTCCCATTGTTTGTAAAACTTTGATTGAGTCCTCTTTTTATCACAAATCCCTCAAATTTCTGGCTAAATTATGCTCAAACCCTGTCCCAGAGTAGTCTTATATTATAATAACCAGGATATCCTGGCCTTAGGAGGACCAGATTGGAAAAAAGCACAGCTTTATCTGTTACATCCCAGGGGGGGGGGGGGGGGGGGGGGGGGGTTCTCAGGGGTATCAGTGACGGGGAGGTGCGAATGAGGCCAAACTTTTTAACCCCAAAAAAGTTCATTATGCAAAATCAAGACCCAAAAAATGTCCAATGGCCCAAAATCGTAACCCAATTTTTCTCCGCATAAAATCGAGAATGGTAGGATATCATTTTTATCAACCCCCAAAAAAGTCCTTGCCAAAATCTTTATATCAAAAAAAGTCCACCAGAAAATTGATAACCCAAAAAAAGGCCCAAGCCGCGAATTTCAAACCCAAAAAAGGTCTTCGCACCTCCCCGTCACTGATACCCCTGAGTACCCCCCCCCCCCCACCCCTGGGTGTTACATCCTCATTAAATAAAGTGTTATTATTATTATTATTATTACCTAAAATGTACCCATATTTGGATCAAACCCAGACTGAATCTCACCACACATACTCATTATGTGATAAATGAGAGTGCTTCCCTGGGAGCTGGAATAGTATTCAGCATTCTAATGAAAGTGTAAGACAAACATACCTTGACTTTATTTAAAAGCTGAAATCTTGACTTTGCTGTCTTCATTGTATCAGATGTTTCGAACTTTTCTGTTTGTTGTTTAAACTTATTTATGTTGTCCTGAAGTATAAATAAAGAAAAAGTAACTACAACACGTTATGAAATTAAAAGAATGGTTCAGGTTCTAGTACAAGTGCAGAAGATAGCATCAAATAACATAACCCTTATTGCCAGGACAGCATTTGTAGCTTTTCTGCTTTCTGTTTTGAAAGGCAACATCAACGAGAATATTAGGGACATCACGGACTGTGAAGTTAAAGTGTTTTGCACCCCCTCTCATGAATGACATCATCTTTTTGTGGTTCAGTTGACTGAAAACAACTATCTGCACAAATAAAGAACTGACGTTCTCATTCTCTTTGCATCATCAAACATAGGCATTTCACGTTGTAGATCAGCATGAGGTAAGAAGAAATCGAGCTCATTTCATACATTCCCACAAGAAGTTATTGAATTTTGTAATTATTAGCGCTACATGTATCTCTAAGGCCTTTACTACCAAAATCACTCGACTGTTAGCACCGCCAAAATAACAATCGATCACGTTTTGAATTTCGGTTAACTCAAGTGACATTCAAATAGGTCTCCATTGAAAA
Organism: Actinostola sp. cb2023; assembly: GCA_033675265.1. Lineage (NCBI taxonomy): Eukaryota > Metazoa > Cnidaria > Anthozoa > Actiniaria > Actinostolidae > Actinostola > Actinostola sp. cb2023. The sequence continues at coordinate 871,249 of JAUJYZ010001255.1, read as the reverse complement.
GAGTGAAAAACTAATGTCACATGACCATTTGGAGCTCTCCAGAGCTCTCCAAATGGTCACGTCAGTTAACCGAAATTCAAAACACGATCGATCATTATTTTGGTGGTGCTAACAGTCGAGTGATTTTGGTAGTAAATTTTAACACTAATCAACTTGTGGCCCTCAAGCTTCTTTAATTAATTATTTATTTATGTACATGTACATGTATGTACTTATAAATGCCATCGTCATCAGTTCAGTTTGTGGACCAATCAAATTGACAATGAGTTGACTTCAGCAATGACAAAACATTTCAACATTTTGTAAAATTACCTGCATTTCTTTATTCCTTTCAAGTCCTTCTTTGATATTCTGTATGAACCGTCCAACAAGGCCAGGCTGCTCATCTGGCCGTCTGTAAGCAAACTGTCTGACCTAAAATTAATATTGACAATCATTATAATATACCGTAACTACATGTATGATATAACGCACATTCTGATTTGTACATAGATTAAATTTTGCCACAAGCCAATCAGAATACAATCACATATCATGAGACTAGCAACTGAACTATAATAATATAATAATAACTTTATTTAATTGTCAAACTCAAAGTCTTCTAGCAGAGCACAGTCCCGAGGTCATATCTGTACATGTATCTGTTTTGGTTTTTGATATACCATTTCATTCCATTTCATTCCATTTGTCATCATTCTAATCTTTCATTCATTTTTTCACTTTCACTCATTCCTTCGTATTTGAGAATGAGAATTGAGCAAAACACGTTTTTTTAGGACAGTAACTTTAATTATACTTTACTGATGACATTAATATATAAGTCTGTCATATAAAAGACTACATGTAGTATTAAGGTTTTACGAGTACATGCAACATTTGTTAGCAAAAGAACAACAAACTGAACGTCTGAAGTGACTCGTTCTGGACAAAAAGTTAATCTTATTGTACAAATAAAGTTACAATTCTAAGCTTACATGTAGATGTGGTAGAGTTCCCGTCTAAAACAAGATGCATAAAATACAAATAAGTTTAATAAACAGTTAATAAAGCTTTACCTGGTAACTTTCAAGTTGTGCAAAGTTCGTCCAAATTCGTCCACGTGCAACAACGCCATGACAGCGAGACAGACGACCACAGTTTTGACAAGCGTATCTCGACAATGACGCCTATAAAGCAAAATATAACTAAAGATCACCGTAAACCAATTACCTCCAAGTTCGTAGTCACATTTATGCAGCTATATTAACGTTTATGTCAGTAATAAATCAGCATTTGTTTTTAAAAAGTTTGTCGTTTTCTCTACAAACCTGCGCCATCTTGAATTAAAATTGCGTAAGATGACATCGCGGGCTCATGTCCCATAATTCTTTGCACAGACAGTTCCAAAATGGCGGCAGAACTGCAGTGAATGGTGTGCAGTATTTTGGGCTTTTTAACTCCAGTAACTCGTCAAAACTCATCATTTGAACATGAAGATAGCTATAGAAGGTTGTGCTCACGGAGCTTTGGATAAAATCTACGAGACTCTGTTATTTCTACAAGAGAAGGAAGACATCAAAGTCGACCTTCTACTCTGTTGTGGGGACTTCCAAGCAGTGAGGAATTATACTGACCTACAATGCATGGCTGTTCCTCCCAAATATCGCCAGATTGAGACTTTCTATAAGTATTACTCAGGCGAAAAGGTGGCTCCAGTTTTGACCATTTTCATTGGTGGAAACCATGAAGCTACCAATCACCTCTGGGAATTGCCCCACGGGGGGTGGGTGGCACCAAATATCTACTATCTAGGGTACAGTGGGGTTGTCAACTTTGGTGGTTTTCGAATCGCCGGACTCTCGGGTATCTACAAATCTCATGATTATCGCAAGGGCCATTTCGAATCCCCGCCTTATGACCACTCTACCATGCGAAGTGCATACCATATCCGAAGTTTTGATGCCTTCAAGCTGAAGCTCCTGTCACAGCCACTGGACATTGTCATGTCACATGATTGGCCGCAAGGGGTATATCACCATGGCGATCTTAACAAGCTATATAGATACAAAGGATTTCTGCAAGATGAGATAGAGTCTAACACGCTGGGAAGCCCCCCAGCTAAGGGAATACTTGATACTCTTCAGCCTACTTATTGGTTCTCCGCTCATCTGCATGTAAAATTCCCAGCTCTTGTCCCACATGCATTAGAAAATGGTGAAGTTAGATATACAAAGTTTCTAGCACTCGACAAGTGCTTACCACACCGTGACTTTTTGCAGGTTATTGATGTGGGACCTGCAAAGGGGCCAGAGAAACTATGCTATGATGCTGAATGGCTGGCCATCATGAAGCTGACAGATCCTCTGATAAACATCTCAGAAAGCTCCACAGTGATTCCAGTAACTAGTGAAGACAACGAGAGATACAAACCAAGCCGAGAAATGCTCAATGAGATTGAAAAGCTCTTCAAAGATGATCTCACAATACCCAATAATTTTGTTGAAACAGTTGAACCTTTTAATCCAGAACAGCCAAAGAAAAGGTCCTCTATTTATCAAACATGTAATCCTCAAACAGAACAGTTATGCAAGACTCTAGGTGTTGCTAATTCCTTCTTTAATGTAGGGCTTCAAGGCCAGGCAGAAGCTGCTGCAAATCCGGATGAGATTGAGCTGGGTGATGATGATGGCGATGATGATGATGATGATGATGCTAAAGTTACTAATTCAGAGTCTTCTTCTAAACACCATAATCCTGAAGAAATAGACATAAATTTAAGTGGTGATGATGATGTTGAAATAAAAGATGAAGTTGTACATGTAGATCAAACTGAGAATGAACACCAACATGAAATGAGAAGTTGTGAAACAGAAGAAAACTTTGAAACAGAAATCAAAGATGGTGATTTAGAACCAAAGAAAAAAGTTTTCAAGTTAAGCAGAAGAAACCAAGCCATATATACTCATGAAGAGGAAGAGGAAGTACAAAATAGGAAATAAAAAAACAAATTGGGAATTCTGACTTGTTAATCTGCAGAAAAAGACTATGATATTTTGTTGGAATGATCATACATACATAAAAATGTACCCCAAGCAAGTTAAAAAAATAATTTATTGTTTTGTTATACAGGGTTTTCAGTACAGAAGCCGTCAACGGGCAGAATTCCCCATCTTTCAAGATGAAAATAGCTGCCTATTCCGCCTATAAAATAGAACTAGGCTACCTAACAGCAGTGAATGCTGACGGTGAATGCAATGTTAGTAGTTGTGGATAAGAGTTGGTGCCGGAGAGCTTAGACTACTGTAGTTATGAAATGTTTCATTTTATGCCAAGTGACAAGTATGCAAATTATTAGGCGAGTCTACCTTTCTTTGTTTTGAATAGTATTTGTCTATTTGAAAAACTGGATAGCTTATGAATAACTAATGTATTACTTATAATTGAGATTTCAATGCGAATATTCACACTTGAAACTGACACACGGTCAGCCGGCACTAATCAGCTCAATTAATACGGTGATCTTCTGAACTACACAATTCCCACGAAAAGCACAAGATACGGTATCTGATGGGCTTACGAGTTAGGATATACCGGCTAAAGAAACATACACATGTACAAATTAATTAGGGACACAGATTTTGGGCACGACATTTACCGATCAGAAACGCGAAAGCTTGAATAGGAAAACAACTCGCTTCAGGCTATAGCGTATGTGGGAGTTGGCGCGAAAAGCATGATGGTTCTTGAGAATTGCATGATGGTTCTTGAGAATTGCATGATGGTTCTTGGAAACTGCATGCCGGGTAAAAATCGAGATTTTTTCTGCCTATGTGAATGAATTAGAATTGCTTCCTTGCTCGCTCGCTTCAGGCTCGCTCGCTGCGTCAGCAATCATGTTATGTGTTCTTTTAAATATTGTAAAAAATTATTTTTCAAATGAAGTTAACTAGTATCAAAAAATATTACAATAAAAATTAACAAAATCCAAATGTGTCATCCATTTATTGTATCAAGAACTTGGTTGGGTATCAGACGGTCTATTGTGTGGGAGGTAATAGGTTCAGTTCCTCCAACACTCGGAAAATTTTAGAGCAATTCTACAAAAACGTAAAAAGTTAGTGAATTGAAATCACAAAGATTTTTATGGGACTAGCCTCGTTTCCATGCATAAGCTAGAATAACTTTATGGTGGTTTCATTTAAATTGGCGGGCTTTTGGTGTATTAGTAGACTATGCATGGTCTTTAAAAAAATGATATTACATTTCCTAAACTTTGAGCAGAAAATTTTTCTAGATTTATATCTCGACGTAACGTCGATAAATAAATCTAGAAATCTAGTCGTCATCAATTTTCTGCTCAAAGTCTGCAAAACCAAATGTTTAATTCATTTCCTAAACTCATAATTTTTCTCAGTTTATGCAAATTGCTCAGCCATTATTGCATTCGGTCCATGGCACAGTTCCTGGCAGGGACTGCGGAGAGGGGGGCTCCAGGGACTTTTATTTGGGAAATTCGTAAATCCAGGTTTTCGAGTGACAAATTCCAAAAACAGGGTCCAGGTCTGAACATCTCGCCGCACATACCTACCCCACCCCCACCCCCACCCCCCCACCCCCCCCCACCAGTACCCCCCCACCAAGTATTCCCCCCCCCACCAAGTACCCCCCCACCCCACCCCCCCCCCCCCCCCCCCCCCCCCCCCCCACCAAGTACCCCCCCCCCCCCCCCCCACCCCATTCCCTGTATTCCCCTGTATTCCCAATGTATTCCCTGTATTCCCCTGTATTCCCCTGTATTCCCCTGTATTCCCCTGTATTCCCCCCCCCCCCCTGTTCCCCCCTGTATTCCCCTGTATTCCCCTGTATTCCCCCCCATTCCCCTGTATTCCCCCCCCCCCATTCCCCTGTATTCCCCTGTATTCCCCTGTATTCCCCTGTATTCCCCTGTATTCCCCTGTATTCCCCTGTATTCCCCTGTATTCCCCTGTATTCCCCTGTATTCCCCTGTATTCCCCTGTATTCCCCTGTATTCCCCTGTATTCCCCTGTATTCCCCTGTATTCCCCTGTATTCCCCTGTATTCCCCCCCTGTATTCCCCTGTATTCCCCTGTATTCCCCTGTATTCCCCTGTATTCCCTGTATTCCCCTGTATTCCCCTGTATTCCCCTGTATTCCCCTGTATTCCCCTGTATTCCCCTGTATTCCCCTGTATTCCCCTGTATTCCCCTGTATTCCCCTGTATTCCCCTGTATTCCTATGTATTCCCCTGTATTCCCCTGTATTCCCCTATGTATTCCCCTGTATTCCCCTGTATTCCCCTGTATTCCCCTGTATTCCCCCTGTATTCCCCTGTATTCCCCTGTATTCCCCTGTATTCCCCTGTATTCCCCTGTATTCCCCTGTATTCCTGTATGTATTCCCCTGTATTCCCCTGTATTCCCCCTGTATTCCCCCTGTATTCCCCTGTATTCCCCTGTATTCCCCTGTATTCCCCTGTATTCCCCTGTATTCCCCTGTATTCCCCTGTATTCCCCTGTATTCCCCTGTATTCCCCTGTATTCCCCTGTATTCCCCTGTATTCCCCTGTATTCCCCTGTATTCCCCTGTATTCCCCTGTATTCCCCTGTATTCCCCTGTATTCCCCTGTATTCCCCTGTATTCCCCTGTATTCCCCTGTATTCCCCTGTATTCCCTGTATTCCCCTGTATTCCCCTGTATTCCCCTGTATTCCCCTGTATTCCCCTGTATTCCCCTGTATTCCCCCTGTATTCCCCTATTCCCCTGTATTCCCCTGTATTCCCCTGTATTCCCCCCCTGTATTCCCCTGTATTCCCCTGTATTCCCCTGTATTCCCCTGTATTCCCCTGTATTCCCCTGTATTCCCCTGTATTCCCCTGTATTCCCCTGTATTCCCCTGTATTCCCCTGTATTCCCCTGTATTCCCCTGTATTCCCCTGTATTCCCCTGTATTCCCCTGTATTCCCCTGTATTCCCCTGTATTCCCCTGTATTATTCCCCTGTATTCCCCTGTATTCCCCTGTATTCCCCTGTATTCCCCTGTATTCCCTGTATTCCCCTGTATTCCCCTGTATTCCCCTGTATTCCCCTGTATTCCCCTGTATTCCCTGTATTCCCCTGTATTCCCCTGTATTCCCCTGTATTCCCCTGTATTCCCCTGTATTCCCCTGTATTCCCCTGTATTCCCCTGTATTCCCCTGTATTCCCCTGTATTCCCCTGTATTCCCCTGTATTCCCCTGTATTCCCCTGTATTCCCCTGTATTCCCCTGTATTCCCCTGTATTCCCCCTGTATTCCCCTGTATTCCCCTGTATTCCCCTGTATTCCCCTGTATTCCCCTGTATTCCCCTGTATTCCCCTGTATTCCCCTGTATTCCCCTGTATTCCCCTGTATTCCCCTGTATTCCCCTGTATTCCCCTGTATTCCCCCCCTATTCCCCTGTATTATTCCCCTGTATTCCCCTGTATTCCCCCCTGTATTCCCCTGTATTCCCCTGTATTCCCCTGTATTCCCCTGTATTCCCCTGTATTCCCCTGTATTCCCCCCCTGTATTCCCCTGTATTCCCCTGTATTCCCCTGTATTCCCCTGTATTCCCCTGTATTCCCTGTATTCCCCCCCTGTATTCCCCTGTATTCCCCTGTATTCCCCTGTATTCCCCTGTATTCCCCTGTATTCCCCTGTATTCCCCTGTATTCCCCTGTATTCCCCTGTATTCCCCTGTATTCCCCTGTATTCCCCTGTATTCCCCTGTATTCCCCTGTATTCCCCTGTATTCCCCTGTATTCCCCTGTATTCCCCTGTATTCCCCTGTATTCCCCTGTATTCCCCTGTATTCCCCTGTATTCCCCTGTATTCCCCTGTATTCCCTGTATTCCCCCTGTATTCCCCTGTATTCCCCTGTATTCCCCTGTATTCCCCTGTATTCCCCTGTATTCCCCTGTATTCCCCTGTATTCCCCTGTATTCCCCTGTATTCCCCTGTATTCCCCTGTATTCCCCTGTATTCCCCTGTATTCCCCTGTATTCCCCTGTATTCCCCTGTATTCCCCCCCCCTGTATTCCCCTGTATTCCCCTGTATTCCCCTGTATTCCCCTGTATTCCCCTGTATTCCCCTGTATTCCCCTGTATTCCCCTGTATTCCCCTGTATTCCCCTGTATTCCCCTGTATTCCTATGTATTCCCCTGTATTCCCCTGTATTCCCCTGTATTCCCCTGTATTCCCCTGTATTCCCCTGTATTCCCCTGTATTCCCCTGTATTCCCCTGTATTCCCCTGTATTCCCCTGTATTCCCCTGTATTCCCCTGTATTCCCCTGTATTCCCCTGTATTCCCCTGTATTCCCCTGTATTCCCCTGTATTCCCCTGTATTCCCCTGTATTCCCCTGTATTCCCCTGTATTCCCCTGTATTCCCCTGTATTCCCCTGTATTCCCCTGTATTCCCCTGTATTCCCCTGTATTCCCCTGTATTCCCCTGTATTCCCCTGTATTCCCCTGTATGTATTCCCCTGTATTCCCCTGTATTCCCCTGTATTCCCCTGTATTCCCCTGTATTCCCCTGTATTCCCCCCTGTATTCCCCTGTATTCCCCTGTATTCCCCTGTATTCCCCTGTATTCCCCTGTATTCCCCTGTATTCCCCTGTATTCCCCTGTATTCCCCTGTATTCCCCTGTATTCCCCTGTATTCCCCCTGTATTCCCCCCCTGTATTCCCCTGTATTCCCCTGTATTCCCCTGTATTCCCCTGTATTCCCCTGTATTCCCCTGTATTCCCTGTATGTGTATTCCCCTGTATTCCCCTGTATTCCCCTGTATTCCCCTGTATTCCCCTGTATTCCCCTGTATTCCCCTGTCCCCTGTATTCCCCTGTATTCCCCTGTATTCCCCTGTATTCCCCTGTATTCCCCTGTATTCCCCTGTATTCCCCTGTATTCCCCTGTATTCCTATGTATTCCCCTGTATTCCCCTGTATTCCCTGTATTCCCTGTATTCCCCTGTATTCCCCTGTATTCCCCTGTATTCCCCTGTATTCCCCTGTATTCCCCTGTATTCCCCTGTATTCCCCTGTATTCCCCTGTATTCCCCCTGTATTCCCCTGTATTCCCCTGTATTCCCCTGTATTCCTGTATTCCCCTGTATTCCCCTGTATTCCCCTGTATTCCCCTGTATTCCCCTGTATTCCCCTGTATTCCCCTGTATTCCCCTGTATTCCCCTGTATTCCCCTGTATTCCCCTGTATTCCCCTGTATTCCCCTGTATTCCCCTGTATTCCCCTGTATTCCCCTGTATTCCCCTGTATTCCCCTGTATTCCCCTGTATTCCCCTGTATGTATTCCCCTGTATTCCCCTGTATTCCCCTGTATTCCCCTGTATTCCCCTGTATTCCCCTGTATTCCCCTGTATTCCCCTGTATTCCCCTGTATTCCCCTGTATTCCCCTGTATTCCCCTGTATTCCCCTGTATTCCCCTGTATTCCCCTGTATTCCCCTGTATTCCCCTGTATCCCCTGTATTCCCCTGTATTCCCCTGTATTCCCCTGTATTCCCCTGTATTCCCCTGTATTCCCCTGTATTCCCCTGTATTCCCCTGTATTCCCCTGTATTCCCCTGTATTCCCCTGTATTCCCCTGTATTCCCCTGTATTCCCCTGTATTCCCCTGTATTCCCCTGTATTCCCCTGTATTCCCCTGTATTCCCCTGTATTCCCCTGTATTCCCCTGTATTCCCCTGTATTCCCCTGTATTCCCCTGTATTCCCCTGTATTCCCCTGTATTCCCCTGTATTCCCCCCCTGTATTCCCCTGTATTCCCCTGTATTCCCCTGTATTCCCCTGTATTCCCCTGTATTCCCCTGTATTCCCCCCTGTATTCCCCTGTATTCCCCTGTATTCCCCTGTATTCCCCTGTATTCCCCTGTATTCCCCTGTATTCCCCTGTATTCCCCTGTATTCCCCTGTATTCCCCTGTATTCCCCTGTATTCCCCTGTATTCCCCTGTATTCCCCTGTATTCCCCTGTATTCCCCTGTATTCCCCTGTATTCCCCCTGTATTCCCCTGTATTCCCCTGTATTCCCCTGTATTCCCCTGTATTCCCCTGTATTCCCCTGTATTCCCCTGTATTCCCCTTATTCCCCTGTATTCCCCTGTATTCCCCTGTATTCCCCTGTATTCCCCTGTATTCCCCTGTATTCCCCTGTATTCCCCTGTATTCCCCTGTATTCCCCTGTATTCCCCTGTATTCCCCTGTATTCCCCTGTATTCCCCTGTATTCCCCTGTATTCCCCTGTATTCCCCTGTATTCCCCTGTATTCCCCTGTATTCCCCTGTATTCCCCTGTATTCCCCTGTATTCCCCTGTATTCCCCTGTATTCCCCTGTATTCCCCTGTATTCCCCTGTATTCCCCTGTATTCCCCTGTATTCCCCTGTATTCCCCTGTATTCCCCTGTATTCCCCTGTATTCCCCTGTATTCCCCTGTATTCCCCTGTATTCCCCTGTATTCCCCTGTATTCCCCTGTATTCCCCTGTATTCCCCTGTATTCCCCTGTATTCCCCTGTATTCCCCTGTATTCCCCTGTATTCCCCTGTATATTCCCCCCTGTATTCCCCTGTATTCCCCTGTATTCCCCTGTATTCCCCTGTATTCCCCTGTATTCCCCTGTATTCCCCTGTATTCCCCTGTATTCCCCTGTATTCCCCTGTATTCCCCTGTATTCCCCTGTATTCCCCTGTATTCCCCTGTATGTGTATTCCCCTGTATTCCCCTGTATTCCCCTGTATTCCCCCCCTGTATTCCCCTGTATTCCCCTGTATTCCCCTGTATTCCCCTGTATTATTCCCCTGTATTCCCCTGTATTCCCCTGTATTCCCCTGTATTCCCCTGTATTCCCCTGTATTCCCCTGTATTCCCCTGTATTCCCCTGTATTCCCCTGTATTCCCCTGTATTCCCCTGTATTCCCCTGTATTCCCCTGTATTCCCCCCCCTGTATTCCCCTGTATTCCCCTGTATTCCCCTGTATTCCCCTGTATTCCCCTGTATTCCCCTGTATTCCCCTGTATTCCCCTGTATTCCCCTGTATGTATTCCCCTGTATTCCCCTGTATTCCCCTGTATTCCCCTGTATTCCCCTGTATTCCCCTGTATTCCCCTGTATTCCCCTGTATTCCCCTGTATTCCCCTGTATTCCCCTGTATTCCCCTGTATTCCCCTGTATTCCCCTGTATTCCCCTGTATTCCCCTGTATTCCCCTGTATTCCCCTGTATTCCCCTGTATTCCCCTGTGTATTCCCCTGTATTCCCCTGTATTCCCCTGTATTCCCCTGTATTCCCCTGTATTCCCCTGTATTCCCCCCTGTATTCCCCTGTATTCCCCTGTATTCCCCTGTATTCCCCTGTATTCCCCTGTATTCCCCTGTATTCCCCTGTATTCCCCTGTTCCCCTTATTCCCCTGTATTCCCCTGTATTCCCCTGTATTCCCCTGTATTCCCCTGTATTCCCCTGTATTCCCCTGTATTCCCCTGTATTCCCCTGTATTCCCCTGTATTCCCCTGTATTCCCCTGTATTCCTATGTATTCCCCTGTATTCCCCTGTATTCCCCTGTATTCCCCTGTATTCCCCTGTATTCCCCTGTATTCCCCTGTATTCCCCCCCTGTATCCCCTGTATTCCCCTGTATTCCCCTGTATTCCCCTGTATTCCCCTGTATTCCCCTGTATTCCCCTGTATTCCCCTGTATTCCCCTGTATTCCCCTGTGTATGTCCCCCTGTATGTATTCCCCTGTATTCCCCTGTATTCCCCTGTATTCCCCTGTATTCCCCTGTATTCCCCTATTATTCCCCCTGTATTCCCCTGTATTCCCCTGTATTCCCCTGTATTCCCCTGTATTCCCCTGTATTCCCCTGTATTCCCCTGTATTCCCCTGTATTCCCCTGTATTCCCCTGTATTCCCCTGTATTCCCCTGTATTCCCCTGTATTCCCCTGTATTCCCCCCTGTATTCCCCTGTATTCCCCTGTATTCCCCTGTATTCCCCTGTATTCCCCTGTATTCCCCTGTATTCCCCTGTATTCCCCTGTATTATTCCCCTGTATTCCCCTGTATTCCCCTGTATTCCCCTGTATTCCCCTGTATTCCCCTGTATTCCCCTGTATTCCCCTGTATTCCCTTGTATGCCTATGTATTCCCCTGTATTCCCCTGTATTCCTATGTATTCCCCTGTATTCCCCTGTATTCCTATGTTTTCCCCTGTATTCCCCTGTATTCCCATGTATTCCCCGGTATTCCCCTGTATTCCCCTGTATTCCCCTGTATTCCCTTGTATTCCTTCTAACATCCATTTCTCCACTTGTCACTCTAGCTTTTCTACATACATTCTACTCCTTTCCTCTTTCTCTCATTTTTTTAACATCGGATTTCTGGATTTTTCACGCCACTGATTTCTACATACATTTCACTTTGTTGTTCTTTCTCTCCTTATTTCTGTCATCTATGTCTCCACTTGTTACTCTAGTTTTTATCTATGGACATTCTACTTCCCTCTTCTTTCTCTCCAGCTTATTTCTATCATCTATTTTTGTACTTGTCACTGTATTATTTCATGCTACATGCATTCTACTTCCCTCGTCTTTCTGTCCTTATTTCTATCACATCTTTCTCTACTTGTCACTAGTTTTTCTACATATATTCTACTTTCCTCTTCTTTCTCTCTAGCTTATTTCTATCATCTCTTTCACTTCTTCTCAGTCTAGTTTTTCTACATACATTCTACTTCCTTTTTCTGACTCTTTCTTGGTGTTGCAAGGCACCAAACCTGAACCTGCTTGATCGACATTCACATAACTGGCACCAAACCTGTTCTTGCTATCTACATCCACACCGGCTTGTATGGCACCAAACATATATCCTCTTTTTAAAGAGCTATATTCACATAGATGACATAGATGACATCTTTTTTATTGTAAGTTTTTGAGGACACACTATATACTTCTCTCAGTATCTTGACTCTCAATCTGTTATACTAAGTGGGACACCAGGTCACTGGGACACCTTCACTACTGTCCCGGGCCGACCCAGGACACCTCTACATACATTGCACTTAGCACACTACATGTATATCTCAGTCTGTTATACCAAGTGGGACACCAGGTCACTGGGACACCTTCACTACTGTACATGTCCCGGGCTGTTATACCAAGTGGGACACCGGGTCACTGGGACACCTAACATACTGTCCCGGGTTGGCCCGGGACAGTGGGACAGTATGTTAGGTGTCCCAGTGACCCGGTATAACAGACTGAGATATACATGTAAGTGTGCTAAATAAGTTCAATGCACAATGTATGTAGAGGTGTCCTGAGTCGGCCCGGGACAGTAGTGAAGGTGTCCCAGTGACCTGGTGTCCCACTTAGTATAACAGATTGAGAGTCAAGATACTGAGAGAAGTATATATTAGTGTGTCCTCAAAAACTTACAATAACAAAAGAGTGTCATCTATGTGAATATAGGTCTTTAAAAAGAGGATATGTTTGGTGCCATACAAGCCGGTGTGGATGTAGATAGCAAGAACAGGTTTGGTGCCAGTTATGTGAATGTCGATCAAGCAGGTTCAGGTTTGGTGCCTTGCAACACCAAGTTAAGAGCCCTTTTTCTTTCTCCTATTCATCTCACCCTCTTTAATCCTCTTCCTTTTAATTCATTCATCCCGTGTTGTGTTTCACCTTGCCTTCACTTTGCTTTCGTTCCTTTTGCTTCCTCCAGCTCCAACCCTCACATTCACTCTACCTACTTTCTCTCCCCTAAATGTGGAACTCACGCCCTATTTATCTCTCCCCCATCCTCTCCCCCTAGCGCCCGCCCATAAATCCATGCCCTCATCCATTCGCTTTTCTCCCGTATCCCAGCTCTCCCCCTCCTATACATATCAAACTTATGTTATACAAAAGGTCATTGTTTCACATATGCAGATGAGGCGAGTCTTGTTTAGGCGAAAAACAGCATGATTTTGATACATTTTTGCTTTTTACTGCATTGTTAAAATACAAATCAAAAACCTACCAACGGAATATCAAAGACGAATATGTAAGGAATGAATAAGCTGGCAATTCAAGCACAAATAAAGAGGTTTGAAGGTGGCATTTTCCGTTTCTTCAAAGTCAATCGAACTGAAATCTCTGAAGAGATATAGGAGAGCGTGACATACGCTGCACACAAAATCCCTCTGAATTCTTTGGGAATTGTGTCAATCAAAAACCTACCGCCGGATTCTAATGCTCTGTAATTGTACGCGCATTTTGATATAAAATACATGTATATTAAACTTAATTAAGCGGTGGCAAAATGAAATCTAAAACTCTTTGTTTGGTAATTGTGAACATCATATTGGTGCTCTGTATCTCGGTCTGTATGTAGAAGCTACATAGGCCGGCGAATTCGCAAATAAATTATGGCTCGGAAAGGACGTTTTTTTAAGGCAATTTCCAATATTTACACGCACGAGATCAATAAGTTAGTTCGAATTTGTGATATATTTTCCCGTTGAGGAAACATATGCAGCTTTTCCATCCTCTCTTATATTTTAGCTACCTGATTTACACATTGTCAAAGGAAAAATATGAATTCAGAAATGATAAACCAGTCACGTACGAATCTGCTTTATTTAGCGGTCATAGTGAACACATTGCTGGATCAATCGGGCCTCACGTGCATTAGTAAACAAAGCATTAACAAAAAACGTTGTCCGCGTGATACTGGATCCCAACAGGAGCAAATGTTCAATGATGCAGGACATAAGTTTGATATGATTTACAATCTCATCCATTTCCCATTTTTCCATGAACCTCCGCCATCCCTCTGTGGGCGTCGCCCTTGTCTTTATTGTCCCTCTTTCCTTATTGTCTCTAGCCCCATTCTAACATCATCCCAGCAGTTTAAAACTTTCCTTCTCCCGTCGCCTCTGTCCCTGGCCCCCTTTCACCTTTCCCTCACCTCATCCCCAGTACCTCCTCACACACTCTGACTGTACACTGCCAACGCAATCCCTCTGGATTAACCAGTCGATTATCAAAAATAATTTCTCTCACTCTCTACCATTCTATACTAACACTGCACTCCACTACCACATTCATTCCCCTGTTTTGAAAATCGACTAGTGGCTATACCAGAACGATAGAGTTAGCGAGGTATTCAGGACAACGCGGGCGAGGGGTGAAGTAATTTTAAATTGTGGTGTGGAAATAGAAGAAAAGACGAATGTGAAAAATGAATAAAGCCAAATGAGTGTGGTAGTGCAGTGCAGTACTGTTAGTATAGAATGGTAGAGAGAGAGAGAAATTATTTTTGATAATCGACTGGTTAATCCAGAGGGATTGCGTTGGCAGTGTACAGTCAGAGTTTGTGTGAGGAGGTATACTGGGGATGAGGTGAGGGATAGGTGAAAAGGGGCCAGGGACAGAGGCGACAGGAGAAGGAAAGTTTTAAACTGCTGGGGATGATGTTAGAAAGGGGCTAGAGACAGTAAGGAAAGAGGGACAATAAAGACAAGGGCGACGCCCACAGAGGGAGGGCGGAGGTTCGTGGTAAAATGGGAAATGGATGAGATTGTAAATTTATAGGAGTGGGAGAGCTGGGAAATGGGAGAAAAGCGAATGGATGAGGGCGTGGATTTATGGGCGGGCGCTTGGGGAAAAGGATGAGGGAGAGAATGTCGATAAGGAGGGCATGAGTTCCACAATTATGGGGAGAGGAAGCTGGAATAGAAGGTTGGGACATGGGACAAAGGGAGAAACAAGGGGCGAAGGGTGGTAGGTGGAGTGAATGTGAGGGTTGGAGCTGGAGGGAGCGAAAGGAACGAAAACAAAGTGAAGGAAAGGTGGAACACAACACGGAATTAATTAATTAAAAGGAAGAGGATTAAAGAGGGTGAGATGAATAGGAGAAAGAAAAAGGAAGTAGAATGTATGTAGAAAAACTGACTGACAAGTAGAGAAAGAGATGATAGAAATAAGCTAGAGAGAAAGAAGAGGGAAGTAGAATGTATGTAGAAAAACTAGAGTGACAAGTAGAGAAATAGATGACAGAAATAAGGAGAAAGAAGAACAAAGTGGGATGTATGTAGAAATGTGGCGTGAAAAATCGAAAATGGATGTTAAAAGAATGAGAGAAAGAGGAAAGGAGTAGAATGTATGTAGAAAAGCTAGAGTGACAAGTGGAGAAATGGATGTTAGAAGGAATACAAGGGAATACAGGGGAATACATGGGAATACAGGGGAATACAGGGGAATACATAGGAATACAGGGGAATACAGGGGAATACAGGGGAATAATACAGGGGAATACAGGGGAATACAGGGGAATACAGGGGAATACAGGGGAATACAGGGGAATACAGGGGAATACAGGGGAATACATAGGAATACAGGGGGAATACAGGGGAATACATAGGAATACAGGGGAATACAGGGGAATACATACAGGGAATACAGGGGAATACAGGGGGGAATACAGGGGAATACAGGGGAATACAGGGGAATACAGGGGAATACAGGGGAATACAGGGGAATACAGGGGAATACAGGGAATACAGGGGAATACAGGGGAATACAGGGGAATACATAGGGAATACAGGGGAATACAGGGGAATACAGGGGAATACAGGGGAATACAGGGGAATACAGGGGAATACAGGGGAATACAGGGGAATACAGGGGAATACAGGGGAATACAGGGGAATACAGGGGAATACATGGGAATACAGGGGAATACAGGGGAATACAGGGGAATACATAAGGGAATACAGGGGAATACAGGGGAATACAGGGGAATACAGGGGAATACAGGGGAATACAGGGGAATACAGGGGAATACAGGGGAATACAGGGGAATACATGGGAATACATGGGAATACGGGAATACATAGGAATACAGGGGAATACAGGGGAATACAGGGGGGAATACAGGGGAATACAGGGGAATACAGGGGAATACAGGGGAATACAGGGGAATACAGGGGAATACAGGGGAATACAGGGGAACAGGGGACAGGGGAATACAGGGGAATACAGGGGAATACAGGGGAATACAGGGAAATACAGGGGAATACAGGGGAATACAGGGGAATACAGGGGAATACAGGGGAATACAGGGGAATACAGGGGAATACAGGGGAATACAGGGGAATACAGGGGAATACATGGGAATACAGGGGAATACAGGGGAATACATAGGAATACATGGGAATACAGGGGAATACAGGGGAATACATAGGGAATACAGGGGAATACAGGGGAATACATGGGAATACAGGGGAATACATAGGAATACAATACAGGGGAATACATAGGAATACATGGGAATACAGGGGAATACATAGGAATACAGGGAATACAGGGGAATACAGGGAATACAGGGGAATAGGGGAATACAGGGGAATACAGGGGAATACAGGGGAATACATAGGAATACAGGGGAATACAGGGGAATACAGGGGAATACAGGGGAATACAGGGGAATACAGGGGAATACAGGGGAATACAGGGGAATACAGGGGAATACAGGGGAATACATAGGAATACAGGGGAATACAGGGGAATACAGGGGAATACATAGGAATACAGGGGAATACATAGGAATACAGGGGAATACAGGGGAATACAGGGGAATACAGGGGAATACAGGGAATACAGGGGAATACAGGGGAATACATAGGGAATACAGGGGAATACAGGGGAATACAGGGGAATACAGGGGAATACAGGGGAATACAGGGGAATACATAGGAATACAGGGAATACAGGGGAATACAGGGGAATACAGGGGATACAGGGAAATACAGGGGAATACAGGGGAATACAGGGGAATACAGGGGATACAGGGGACATACAGGGGAATACATGGGAATACAGGGGAATACAGGGGAATACAGGGGAATACAGGGGAATACAGGGGAATACATAGGAATACAGGGGAATACAAGGGAATACAGGGGAATACAGGGGAATACAGGGGAATACAGGGGAATACAGGGGAATACAGGGGAATACAGGGGAATACAGGGGAATACAGGGGAATACATGGGAATACAGGGGAATACAGGGGAATACAGGGGAATACAGGGGAATACAGGGGAATACAGGGGAATACAGGGGAATACAGGGGAATACAGGGGAATACAGGGGAATACAGGGGAATACAGGGGAATACATGGGAATACAGGGGAATACAGGGGAATACATAGGAATACAGGGGAATACAGGGGAATACAGGGGAATACAGGGGAATACAGGGGAATACAGGGGAATACAGGGGAATACAGGGGAATACAGGGGAACACAGAGGGAATACAGGGGAATACAGGGGAATACAGGGGAATACAGGGGAATACAGGGGAATACAGGGGAATACAGGGGAATACATAGGAATACAGGGGAATACAGGGGAATACATAGGAATACAGGGGAATACAGTGGAATACAGGGGAATACAGGGAATACATAGAATACATAGGAATACAGGGGAATACAGGGGAATACAGGGGAATACAGGGGAATACATGGGAATACAGGGGAATACATAGGAATACAGGGGAATACAGGGGAATACATGGGAATACAGGGGAATACAGGGGAATACAGGGGAATACAGGGGATACACAGGGGAATACATGGGAATACATGGGAATACAGGGGAATACAGGGGAATACAGGGGAATACAGGGGAATACAGGGGAATACATAGGGGAATACAGGGGAATACAAGGGAATACAGGGGAATACAGGGAAATACAGGGGAATACAGGGGAATACAGGGGAATACAGGGGAATACAGGGGAAATACATGGGAATACATGGGAATACAGGGGAATAATACAGGGAATACAGGGGAATACAGGGGAATACATAGGAATACAGGGGAATACAAGGGAATACAGGGGAATACAGGGGAATACAGGGGAATACATGGGAATACAGGGGAATACATAGGAATACAGGGGAATACATAGGAATACAGGGGAATACAGGGGAATACAGGGGAATACAGGGGAATACATGGGAATACAGGGGAATACAGGGGAATACAGGGGAATACAGGGGAATACAGGGGAATACAGGGGAATACAGGGGAATACAGGGGAATACAGGGGAATACAGGGGAATACAGGGGAATACAGGGGGGAATACATAGGGGGATACAGGGGGAATACAGGGGAATACATGGGAATACATAGGAATACAGGGGAATACAGGGGAATACAGGGGAATACAGGGGAATACAGGGGAATACAGGGGAATACAGGGGAATACATAGGAATACAGGGGAATACAGGGGAATACATAGGAATACAGGGGAATACAGGGGAATACAGGGGAATACAGGGGAATACAGGGGAATACAGGGGAATACAGGGGAATACAGGGGAATACAGGGGAATACAGGGGAATACATAGGAATACAGGGGAATACAGGGGAACACAGGGGAATACAGGGGAATACAATGGGAATACATAGGAATACAGGGGAATACAGGGGAATACAGGGGAATACAGGGAATACATAGGAATACAGGGGAATACAGGGGAATACAGGGGAATACAGGGGAATACATAGGAATACAGGGGAATACAGGGGAATACAGGGGAATACAGGGGAATACAGGGGAATACATAAGGGAATACATGTGAATACAGGGGAATACATAGGAATACAGGGGAATACATGGGAATACAGGGGAATACATAGGAATACAGGGGAATACAGGGGAATACATGGGAATACATAGGAATACATAGGAATACATAAGAATACATGGGAATACAGGGGAATACAGGGGAATACATGGGAATACATGGGAATACAGGGGAATACAGGGGAATACAGGGGAATACAGGGGAATACATAGGAATACAGGGGAATACAGGGGAATACATGGGAATACAGGGGAATACATAGGAATACAGGGGAATACAGGGGAATACAGGGGAATACAGGGGAATACATAGGAATACAGGGGAATACAGGGGAATACAGGGGAATACAGGGGAATACAGGGGAATACAGGGGAATACATACATAGAATACATAGGAATACATAGGAATACATGGGAATACAGGGGAATACATAGGAATACAGGGGAATACAGGGGAATACAGGGGAATACAGGGGAATACACAGGGGAATACAGGGAATACAGGGGAATACAGGGGAATACAGGGGAATACAGGGGAATACAGGGGAATACAGGGGAATACAGGGGAATACAGGGGAATACATAGGAATACAGGGGAATACAGGGGAATACAGGGGAATACAGGGGAATACAGGGGAATACAGGGGAATACAGGGGAATACAGGGGAATACAGGGGAATACAGGGGAATACAGGGGAATACAGGGAATACAGGGGAATACAGGGGAATACAGGGGAATACAGGGGAATACAGGGGAATACAGGGGAATACAGGGGAATACAGGGGAATACAGGGGAATACAGGGGAATACATAGGAATACATACAGGGGAATACAGGGGAATACAGGGGAATACATGGGAATACAGGGGAATACATAGGAATACAGGGGAATACAGGGGAATACAGGGGAATACATAGGAATACAGGGGAATACAGGGGAATACAGGGGAATACATAGGAATACAGGGGAATACAGGGGAATACAGGGGAATACATAGGAATACAGGGGAATACAGGGGAATACATAGGAAATACAGGGGAATACAGGGGAATACATAGGAATACAGGGGAATACAGGGGAATACATACATAGGAATACAGGGGAATACAAAGGGGAATACAGGGGAATACATACAGGGGAATACAGGGGAATACAGGGGAATACATAGGGGATACAGGGGAATACAGGGGAATACAGGGGAATACATACAGGGAATACAGGGGAATACAGGGGAATACAGGGGAATACAGGGGAATACAGGGGAATACAGGGGAATACAGGGGAATACAGGGGAATACAGGGGAATACATTGGAATACAGGGGAATACGGGGGAATACAGGGGAATACAGGGGAATACAGGGGAACACAGGGGAATACAGGGGAATACATAGGAATACAGGGGAATACAGGGGAATACATAGGAATACAGGGGAATACAGGGGAATACAGGGGAATACATAGGAATACAGGGGAATACAGGGGAATACAGGGGAATACAGGGGAATACAGGGGAATACAGGGGAATACAGGGGAATACAGGGGAATACAGGGGAATACAGGGGAATACAGGGGAATACAGGGGAATACAGGGGAATACAGGGGAATACAGGGGAATACAGGGGAATACAGGGGAATACAGGGGAATACAGGGGAATACAGGGGAATAATACAGGGGAACACAGGGGAATACAGGGGGAATACAGGGGAATACAGGGGAATACAGGGGAATACATAGGAATACATAGGAATACATAGGAATACATGGGGAATACAGGGGAATACATAGGAATACATAGGAATAATGGGGAACACAGGGGAAACAATAAGAATATATAGATACCATAAAGACATATGTTAAATACAATATATTTATGATACATAAAGTACCAACCTAAACCACGCACTCAGTTTTCTAAGCACGCTTCAAAATGGCGGACGTTCTGGAAGTTGATGTGGATAGGGCCGAATTCTTCGACGATGAAGGCGAAGGTACGCTGCGATTTTCGTTGCTATAGAAAAATCTTCCAATTTACTTAACGTTCTTTCACTTCAGATGACGTACAGAGGGTTAAACTAGGCGCAAAGAAACGAAAAGGCCGTGGATTCACTGGTAAGAAAGTCGTCAAAAGCAGTTCGCATTCTGTCTTGTTGTGTAATTCCTTGGCTTTTAGTTGAGATTGTTTTCTTCATTATAATTTCATAAAGGCGAAAGCTCCTCAAAGACAGACGATTCTTACGATGCATTAGAAGCTGGACAAGAAGGACAAAGCGGACCGGCAAGATGTAAGTTGAAAAAGTTTCATAAACGGCAAACGGCGTGCAAAATTCAAAGAAAGAGTTCATCAAATAATATAAGCGACCTCTTCTTTATACAAGTGAGGTTGCGTAGTATGAACTACATCAGTACATGTAGTATAGAGGAGCAAGGAGTATATGGGGAGCAAGGGTCCCGGCGTACATTGTATGCAATCGAAAATTTGTGACCTTTTACGCCAATGATTTCCTGCTCTGACATTATGAGGTGCATGTCAATTCAATTTCTTCGCAGTAACCAAACACCACAGCTGCCAATCGATGCCCCGATATCAATCGATGAGGACAGAATTTGTGACCTATCGATTGGTTATTGATTGATCGATACCAATCAACTAATTTTATCGATTTATCGATTGCATTTCCGATCATCAATTTTATAGATTGCATACGCCGGGAAGGGTGGCCAAGTGGTGAGAGCACTCGCCTCTCACCACCTGGTTCAATTCTACTGCCAGAGTTGAGTTTGTCAGTTCGTTCTCTCCCTGGCTTTCGAGGGGTTTTCTCCAGGTACTCCGGTTTTCCTCCCTCATTAAAAACGAACTAGTGAGACGAGCGTTGGGTGTACAGAATATAGAATGTAGTAAGAAGTGAGTGCAAGAGTCGTGTCCCCAATACTCCTTTTTACAGTTCCGGCGCCATCTTGAAAGGTAGCCGTGCCTTTGCATCAAAGCGATACTGTCGGTGTCCTTGCAATGATAGAGACCTTTTTTAACACCTTGGACAATTATTCACATGTCTCTATCATTGCAAGGTCACCGCCAGTCTCGCTTTGATGCAAAGGCACAGCTACCTTTCAAGATGGCGCCGGGAACTGTAAAACGGAGTATTAGCAGTAATGCTAGATCGACACGTTAAAAAAGTAATTTATTTATTTATTCTAAAAATAGTTAATCTCTTTGTAGCATTCTTATTTTTTAAATTTCCAGCCGTAGAAGGATGGATTCTCTTCATTACAAACGTTCATGAGGAAGCTCAAGAGGATGACCTTCATGAACTTTTCTCCGACTATGGTGAAATTAAAAATCTGCATGTCAACCTTGATAGAAGAACAGGGTTTTTGAAGGTTAGTACATGTAGATGGTGCATATGACATGCAAAGCAAAAGGCATACATAAATGTTTTTATATTAACCTTCTTTAAATAAAGTTCATTCATTCATTCATTCATACGATTGGCTGGCATGTTGGCATCACAAATGGAGAAGTTCAAGTTAGATGCTTCAGCTAATACATGTGTATCTCATTATGAAAATACTGCCATATGCTACTGCCAGAACAGTCACACTAGATTCTTTATGCATACATGTAACTTCCTCATGCATGCTAAATTTACCAACATGTGTATCCAGACCAATTTACTTAGCAAATCGAACTTTTTTTTTTTTTCCCCGAACATGGTTTTCCATTGTCTGTACTCTTATCATCAACGGATGATGCCATAAAATGTTCAAAACTCAAGTGGAACAGCGAGCATAGCGATAACATTTACTCAGGAAAGCAGAAAATGCTCCCAAACCGACAAATAAATTTGAAAGAGAAAAACTGATTCAAGCGTGTGCTGGTTCCGTGCACGAGCGAAATGTCATTCTATGCGTCTGTCCTCTTATCGACAATGGCTCTTATCCAATCAGCGTACAAGAAATTTGACAAGTACATGTAGTTTACATACAAATGTAAACTGGTCAGAAGTAAAAATACTGTAACCAAAATATTAAATTATCATTCTTTCAAATATTTTGGGAGCAATGCTTAAGAACCCTGTCTTTGATGCACCCCCATTGGTCATTTTTTATGGATACACTTCAGGCCTGGCTCTGTTTGTGATATAAACGGTTGCCATTTTCAAGTCAGTACAGTGTATCATACATTCATGGTGAAAAGTATTCCATATATTATAAATCTTATGTTATCCTAATGCAGGGATATGCCCTCGTCGAATATGAGACCTTCAAAGAGGCCCAATGTGCTCTGGAGGGTTTAAATGGAACACAAATGCTTGAACAAACCATATCTGTTGCCTGGGCTTTTGTTAAAGGGCCCGAGTAAGAGGAGCAGGTAGGTCAGAACTGAACTAATCCATTTTTCGAAAATGTATTAGATCAATACAGTAGTGTTTAGTGACCACATACAGTGGCTACCCTTGACATTCCTGAGCTTAAATATATGACAGTACATTTACATGTATGAAAACAGTTACTTGACACCCATTGTTTGGCCACTGAACAGTACTCGCTGTAACGTCTACATGTACTTTATTTCTCTTTGTATCAAGAAGAACTAGACACTCTACTAGCGCGAAGTTGGGCTTCTAACTGATATGTAGCCTATTTGAACTAAATATAGATATCGCAGTGTGATTAAAACAGTGTTTGGTTGCTCGTTGCATGACTCGGTAGAACATGCTTTCCTTGCAATTTAACGATTTCACAAACTCAGCGAATCATGAATGACAAAGACGATAGTTTATTTGGTACCATAAATATATCCGTACATAAATAAATTATACATTCCAGCATGACTAAACAATGTTTTGATGAAGTGTAAAATGATATAGCCAAGAACTATTGTTGCTTCACTTCTATCGGTGTTATAAGCTTACCACAACACAAAATAACCGTGGTACAAAGTATAGAAGACATTGACTTCATTTAGATTTCAGTCTTGTGTCAGTTGTGCTATTAAAGTGATTCAATTGATTGAATATGTGCAAGCACTTCGTTCAGTCACTCGATACTTTTTGTATATCTGAGCCTTTGATTCTCAGCATTAGAAGCCACTTTCACATTTGAGGTCTAAGACGACGACGGCCTGCATTTTTAGAGTCAGGCCTTCCACAGATAGCCCGACTAATAAAATTAATGTTAATAATAATAATAATAATTTAATAATTATTGGAATAATTAACTCAGAGCTTCTTGCTTTCCTACATGTACATGTATACAGCTATTTCAAAAAAGGTTGACAGGGCGAACGGCGAATGTTGAATGACGATTGGCGATTGCACGACCAAAAGGAACTATGGGTCTACACAATTCTTTATAAATTCTTAGTAACCGAATGTAAACCTTTGCACCTTTCCTTTGCATGTGCACTAAACGTAACCAGAGTTCCTTTAGGTCGTGAAAACAAAGAATTTAAAGCATTTTGATATAGAATTTTGTAGACCCATAGTTCCTTTCGGTCGTGCAATCGTCATTCAACATTCGCCGTTCGCCCGTCAACGTTTTTTGTAAAGCTGTATACAGTCATTCTCAAAAAGGTTGTCCAGAAGAAAAGATTACAGGTACAATACTACAATAAAGTCACATGATTCAGTATGTATTCAAATTCCTAGTGTGGAATTTCAATTTGAAATGCAAAAGTACACTGCATTGTGAGAAATGAATGTAATGGCGCTGGTATCAACTCGCAGTTCCGCGCGAAGAAATTGAATACATAATGAATCACATGACTTTATTGTAGTATTGTAGTCTTTTCATCTGGACAACCTTTTTGAGAATGACTTACAGAAAATGATGAACAACTTTTTGATATGTGTGAATAAACATTAAACAACATGACCTTATTAATAATTCATGAGGAAAACAGTGACAATGGAAATCTGATAGAGAATCATCCTAATTTGCATAAAATGTAGATTTTAACTTTGATTTTCTTGGCTAAACTGCTTCATGTCATCAAAATTATAGAAAAACAAAGTTTTCGATCATTGGATTTGATAAGTCATTCACAAACTTTGTAACTAACTTTGTTTTTCATGAATTTTGATGAGAAGTTTAGCTGAGCAAATCAAAGTTAAATTCTATGCAAATTAGGAGGATTGCATCTCCGAATGGGGAGTTTGCAGGTCTTGCGTGACATTTTAAATTTTAATCCAACCAAAATAAAAATATTGCAAAAGTAGAGCAAAAGTTATGGGCGATTGAAGTTGGCTTTTTTCTTAGGAAACGTACGGTGGTGGGCAACAACAGCTTGGCCAACTTCAGTTGCCCATAACTTTCGCTCTATTCATCGAAATTACTTCAAAATTTCAATTTTTGCTAACTTTGGTGTGCTCTTTTCAAATATTATATTTTTGTTTTGGTTGGATTAAAATTTAAAATGTCCTGCAAGACCTGCAAACTCTCCATTACGGATTTTATTGTATTTTCCTCATGAATAAATTAGTAACAAATTTGATAAGTATTTACTGAGGATACAAGAACAATCTTAATCCATGCCTTTTCAATTATTTCAGAGGAGGAAGAAGATGACGAGAAAAGAACCAATCAAGCCAGATTTTTGTCATCTGTGTACTTTTGCTTCAAACTTTGTTTTCTCTCCTCTTTTTATGTGTTGATGTCATGGCAGAAATCCTCCATATCCTCTAAGTTTTGTTTTAAGCCAAATTCTATTTAGAGATGAACCAGATACTCCCACTAAATACACTGTAAATAGAATTTCATTTGAAGTTACTTACTTTGGTATATTTAGTCACACTTAAAGATCTGTCCCAATACAACTTGTATAGTAAATGCCTTTGGCATTGTCAGTTTTGGTTAATGATTTGGATTATGTTTTTGCTGTCACATCTAGATTATTATTGTTATATCGATAAAGAGGGTACTTTACATCCTCCCCAGTAAACACTCTACTGTAGCTTATATTTCTCCCAAATTTGTACATCTGGACTGAATTTTTTTTGGTCGATTTCGTGTCAGTTTTACTATTATAATAATACAACTGTCAAGAGTCATTTTCTCATGCTGAAATGTATGTTCGGACGACCGATGAAATTCAAAATGGTTTCCCCTGCTGAAGCGATTTTATATGTCTTCCAAAGTAGTAGTATTTATATGCATTTCTAAAGGCCATTCTCTACTTGAATCTCTTTGCCATTTTTAATTTTTTTAACTTGGTGTCTTGGATAATTTCTGGTGTCTTCAAAGTAACGTTGGATGCTCTCTCGTCAATGTAAAACAGTTGAAATAAAAAAAATTTGAAAAAGAACGTGCTGAAAATTATCTCCAAATCATTTGAATATTCATGCGAGGGCTTGTCACATCCTTTTATCAGCACAATTGTCCTTAAGTCCCTTTCTTCCATATACTCTCTTGATTCTACCGCCCCTAAATAAAACATATTCCCAAAGCTGACTTAGGCCGTGTTTACACTTGGTGGTTTACTGAAGATTTATCTATCAAAGTGTAAACGCAAAACACCTCGCGTTATTAAATTCACTCGACGATTTAACAAGTTCAAAAATAGCTTTTCTATCGTGTGCGAGGCGGGGCGGTAAACGAAGGACACGACTGTTTAATACTCGCTATTAGTTTGTAGTTATTGGCTCAGGAGAATGGGCAACCACTCGCCGTGTAATTGACGTTAAATAAATTATCTTATCTTATTTTTTAAAAAACAATATTATTGAACGTGTATTCAGCCTATTATATTCTAAAAGATCGTGAATAAGTGCGTAGTGTTTTGTGCATTGCAAGTAAAACATAATGTTGTATTTAGATAAAGTTTTTTGGGGATAAATTATGGTAACTTTCTTAAAATATAAGATCAAGAGAGCATAAGGGACAAGATATACAGTCAATGTCATTAAGGTTGTCCATCTCGGAAAAGCACATTTACACATTGGTACATTTACACATTCGCGTACTTGTCCAGCTGCCGGTTATCGTATTGACTCTGGGTTCCACGTGTGCAAAACGAATATAGCTAATTGCATAATCGTTGTCGGGTTGAAAATCATGAAAACTGACCAAAAGGAATTCTGGGAAATTAAAACTCTCAAATAACACTGTCAAATGATCGACCTTTTTATCCAGACTTGTAGGATCTTAGTTAAATAGCTCATATACCTTCAAAACAACGAGAACATTGAATATATCTGCATGTAATGCGGCTCATGAACTGATTTCCCATCCATCCTTGCGGTCTCGGCTTTTATGATTTATGATTTTCAACCCGACAACGATTATGCAATTAGCTATATATATTAAATGAGTTGAAACGTGATTTTGTATGTAATTTAAGTGTAAATGTGCTTTTCCGAGGTGTTACTATTAATTTAGCCTGGCCGGTTGGCTTTTCTTTCATGTAATTTATCACGGTGACTCTAGCCACAGACCACCTTTTTAAAATGTTATAATGAGAGGTAGCCGAGCCGTAGCACAGATAGAATCCCACGGGCGTAAGAGGTCCTTTCCTTTCTAGTCGGCTGACGCCCAGCCGAAGAATTTTTGTGGGTAGCAGTATCAACTATCCCTCGATTTCTACCTTTTTGGATGAATCATATATCAGCTTTGTCGACTCTATTTCGCATGAATGAATAAATAATCGCCCAGTTTTAGTGTAATAAATCGATCACTTTATTTGAATAGGGTAACTAGAAATACACAAGCGTATGACTTTTACCGAAACAACGCGACCCGGCGCGATATTGACTGGTCAATTGTTTGGTATATGTCCACCTACGCATTTAGCGGGGATATTTCATTGTTTTCAGTGCATGGGCCCTAGTGAATGGACCACTTAGCTTTCAACAATCAGTATTTTGTATTCAAAAAAAGCCAGTAATTCGTTTTAGAATTCTCCGGTTCCCAGTCTCACATTCATTGTCTTCATTGAGTGCATTTCGTTCAGTTCGATGCAGAGCTCGTAACTCAGTGCGAGTAGGACAACTGACTCGTTTAAATTCTTAATATTTTGAGCACATGAACCACTACAGTGATTAACAAATCATGTCCCTGCTGACAGAGTTTCCTCAGTTTCCCGAGGAAGAGAAGAGAAAGAAAATAAGTCTTCTTTTCTTCAGGACTCTTCTCTTCCTCGGGAGAAAAGGAGACTGTCGATCTGGTCTGCAGGGAAATTAACAAAGTGTTGTTAATTTTCATAAAATGATCCGGAAACGAAGGCGAGATACGGTGTACGGCAATCGTTATTAATTAGACACGGAGCATACAGTCACAGACCCTTGAGAACTAAATGAAAAAGAAATAAGTAAAAAGATATCGATAAACAAGTACGATGTACAAGGGAACTCAACACGAAGTTTGTCATAAGGCAGGTTGATTGCTATATACGTACGTTTGAGGACGCACTAAGTGCACAAAAGCTTATATTCAGAGCTTAGAAGCTTGATTGGTGAGTCAATAAGGCCAGCTAATTGAGAATGAATAGCTGCAAAGATTAGTCCTAATATATTCGCAAAGAAAAGTGTCGCCAAGCCCACTCAAAACAAGATGATTCGGAACACAGATGCTCGAGTTATCAGTTTCTCACCTAGTCTAGCGTTATTACAGATAAGCTCTGGGTCGGTCAAAGTTTGGCCATGAAAAATATTACTCGCGGTGAAACTTATTGACTGATACACTTTGACTAGCTCATCTGGTGCCTGAAGGTCACTGCAGTACACTGGGACATCTTTCTAGAAGTCTTATCAGGGCTTTGAGAGGCGTTTAGTAAAGGCGGGGTATTGACAGGACTAGTGGCAAGCTTATTCAGTGTTACTCTTTATTTGGCCATCGTCTTCAGCTGTCGGGCCTCTGAAAGACCTGAAGGGAAAAGAAAGAAAGAGAGAAAGAAAGAGAGAAAGAAAGAGAACGACCATGACTACAAGAAAGATGTTCAGCAATTCCACTCTATCGAATTTCTCAGCCCCACAAACGTTCGAATATGTTCGGGAGCCACCTTCCCTCGAGATTTTCCGTCTTGCCTTGGAGGTGTTGATAGCATTGTGTGGTGTCATTGGCAATGTCCTCGTCTGTCATGTGGTCACAAGATCCAAGAAACTTCACTCAGTTGCCAACTTCCACATTCGTAACTTGGCCATTGCAGATCTTGGTGTGTTGTTAATCAACCTTCCTCTCGCCATCATTAAAGAACAAAACCCAACAAACTGGCCCCTGGGGGAATTCTTCTGTCGGTACATCTACCCGATGGGGGATGTTTTCCATGGTGTATCGGTGTGGTCTATAACGGCTATTGCTATAGATCGGTACCGGGCAATTGTGCGCGAGGTCAGGCGGGACAAGGAAAGAGCGCTGAAAATCGCAAGATTCACAGTCTTGAGTCTTTGGGTGATGTCGTTCCTGATTGTCTCTGTACCTTTGTTTTTCGTCATGGATTTCATCGATTTTCGACCCGAGCGCAATAGCGTGGACTGTACCCCAATGTGGCCCGACCAGCAAGACAAGAACGTTCTTCGTCAAGTCTACATGCTAGGGATCGCTCTGTTTTGGTACATCATCCCACTCTCTGTGATAACATGGACTTACATCAAAATTGGACAGAGACTTAAGCAAAGCTCGCAATTTCACAAGTCTCTTAGGCATATTCATTCGGCTAAAAAGCGACAGCATCGTGAGAAGGTCAACGCCAAAGCTAAAAAACTCTTAACGCCTGTCGTACTTGTCTTTACAGTGACAATGTTTCCTCTGAATGCGCTCCGATTGGCTATAATATATTGGAAAGAACTTCCCTTTGACAGATATCTATGGGTCTACTATAACATTACTGTCATTTGTATCATAGTAAACTCGTCTGTTAACTGCTTGATTTACGCTTTGGTAAGCAAAGAATTTAGACGGACTTTCTTTCAACAATGTTCCAGAAGAAACCCTAAAGCAACCTACGAAACTAGTGCGAACAGCAACTCGCCGTTGACGGTGATTCAGAGTAAATGCGAGCGAGATTCAGTAAGAAATACAGTGTTGTAGTATACACAAATGCTTTGGTGGACGCCCTTGGAATATAGAATGAACCGGCGCTTTAAGTTTTCATAAAGGAATTGACGCTAATGGAACTACAGTATTGTTCAGTACAAACAATTTGTCGTTTCCAGAAAACACTGTCCGTGCGTCGAGCTTCAATGCGGTGAAGTTGGAGAAAAACGTGACCGGTGAAAGGAGAAAATGTAGATACATTATACCGAAGAAAAACAGATTTTTCCGGCTAAAGCACTTCAAAAAACTAAGCATAAAAAAGAACTCAGCTGGAGGAAGTCTTTTGTTTTAACACGAACGGATATTATGTCTTTGATAACGTGGAAGATTAGCGGGTGCTCGTTCAAGCAGATTTACGTGCGTAGATAGCTTGTTTAAATAACGAACTTGTAAAGCGCATATGATGAAAATTGCATGGAATTCAAAATGTGCTTTCGCAATAAGTTCTATAATCGTATTCTATCGGATCTTAATATTGTTGATTTAGCTTATCAAAGCGACCGTATTTGATAGCCAAGCGCGTACGAACTGAACACTCGAATGTTTTTTTTCTATCAATCATATAAATTATTAACCAATGACATTGCTTGATTTAGTGTAATTTATTTGCAAAAGCGTGTATTGCAATTGCCCTATACCACTATGACGTCAAATCAAAACAATCTATTGTTTAAACGCTAAGGATCATGGTCGCTAGAGGGGGACAAAACAGCAACAACACAAAGGATTTACCAAATAAATGTATTTTACAGACGGTCTGAAAGCGATAAAAGTCACCAAACACAGTAAATATTGTGGGAAAAGTATCGATGAACATAATATCTGGAAACTAGCCAATTTGAAATCAAGCGAACCTCAGCAGAGCAGATTTAGTTCAAATTTCTATTGTTCTTCACGATTCTGTCCCCCTCATAAATAAGCCGTTACGTCATAGTGGTATAGGGCAATTGCTGGTGCTTGATTTAGTAAAATTATGTGTTCAAACTAAATGCGTGGCCTTTATGTCTTTTCTACTTTATTAAGAAAGAAACTAAAAAAAATGCAATTACGATTTAAATCTTAGATAAACGTTTTTTCAAATGTTTTGGATAATAAGAAAATGAGAGATATTTCGGTACTTTCTTGCTCTATAAAAAGCGACGCCATTTTCCTCCCAACACGCCCCTTGCATTAAGACCATCGCACTCACCAACTTTAGCTTTCAAAATCCAAATAAATAACAATAACTTTTAAGATATATAATCTTCAAAGGGTTACAGCGCGGATATTTTAAATTCTCTTTTAGCCTGTTTCGTTTTATTGATAACGAAGACTATAGATGCTCTCGAGTATGTGTAAGTTTTTTTAATGGTTTAACAAGCCTCTGAGATGAACCTCTACCAATGAACGATAAGCTAAGAACTCGGTACACTTATCATTGATTCCAAATACAAATGGAGATTTGACTAGAAAGTTTGAGTGATATTGTTAACAAGTAAAGTCGGTGGGATTAGTCAGTTGGCTGATCTTAAAACTACCTAAAAGCACTCGCATTACCAAGCAAGATGAAGTCGATAATTTATTTCGTTCAATATATACATAGCTTTGGGGATAATATTTATGATAGTAATAATCACAAGTATGATTGAATTGCTTTTATTACGTCATTAAGATGGCATATTTTAATTAGATTGTCTACAATGGAAATAAAAATTGAAAAAAAAAAAAAAAAAAAACAAAAGATGGCATATTTGAATCCATATATTGACACAAAAGAAAAGATTCCGAGTACTATACCATGCTCGAGAATCCAGCGGTGCTCTTCGGCGCGGGCTCGGACCCATCATATCCGAGCCCGCGCCGAAGAGCACTGCTGGATTCTCGAGCATGAGTACTATACCTATTCGCTCACTTTTACCTTCCCATGATTCATTGAGGTCTTTGTCGAGGTATACAGTAATTACAGTTAGGCTTTGTATAACGTGCATTTTTAATACACTGAGAAATTATGCAATTTTTGATTTTATAATTTATTCTAAGTGTGTGCAGCCGAGTGATTGTAAATTATCAAAAATATAGTAGGTGCCTTGTAGTACAATTCTACTTTACTCTTTCGTAAAACCAACGCTGACCGCTCGACTCGCATGATCTGAAAATATAATACCTTTTGATGAGAGTCTGAAGAAGTATTAGAGCAGATTTCGTAAGTTTTTCACAGTCATACGAAATCTGCTCTATAATGTGTTTATTTCTTGTCAGTGTACTATTTTCCTATCAGCATGGCCGTGAAAACACGTTTCAAAGTTTCCACATTTTCTAGCTAGCTGATTGGCTATAAGCTGGCAGCCAATCAGCATGTGCGTAGCAACACTTGTCGTACCGTGGTATTTAGACCAAAGGCCTGACAAAGAAAAAAAGAAATAAAAGAAGAGAATGAAAAAGAAAAGAAAAAGAAAAAAAAAACAGGAAAAAAGTAAGCCAAAAGAGAAGAAAAGAAATAAAAAAGAAAAGAAAAATAGGATGACAAGAAAAGCCAAGAAAAGAAAGGAAAGAGAAAAAAAGAAAAGAAGAAGAAAAAACAGAAGAAAAGAAAAGAAAAGAAATAAGCCCACCGAGTTTATGAAATGATTTGCACTCGCATTACTTGATATGAAGACTTTCCGGCTTTGAAGAACATGCATGTGCCTGCAAGCTATTTTCAAATAGAAGCTCTAATTTCTCTCTTTAACTTGTGGAACTTACCATATTATCGTTGTGAGCCTCGCTTTGCAGCTTGAGGACCACGTGGTGTGGAGCGCAAAGGCGAAACAAAGGCTTGACTTGAACTAAGTAATAGATAAACAAAATGTGCATGACAAGATAATGTACCATGAACTGAAGAGTGTATAATGCGTAATCACTAAACAAGGCTGTTTGGGATAAAACAATTGCATATGAATGAGTGCATCGTTTCTTTGATTGTTTGAAAACCAACTCCGATGATTCGGATTAAAAAATAAATAAAACTCCGATGTTTTTTTGGTGTGTGAAATCATAGGGCACGCCTTACATCACGTGCACGTGTACGCGCCGGGTCCTTTGTAATAATACATGATATCTGACAGCACTGAGCCAGTAGAGTAGTCGTATAACTACTGATCAGTACCTTTGTGTTTGATTTCTTTCGTTTGTGGAGGACGTTCGTGGTGTTGCTGACTGTTGTCCTTGTTGAGACACAGTCCCTAAAGCAACTCCAAATGCGAGCAAAGACACAGCAAATGCAGTAGCGTTACCAGAGCTTGGTCGTAAAACAGACGTTATATCAGACAGAGTTGAGCTCAACGTAGGCGGTGCGCACATCGTACCTTCAACACAAACAAAATAATCTTAGTCCAATTTCAAATCTAATCAACTCTTTAATTGACTTAATAGTTCTTAGTTGTTGCCTAATCTTGGAGTATTTTGACACTTTTGAAACCATCCCCTCCCCCCCTCCCCTCCCCTCCCCCCCCCCCCCCCCCCCCCCCCTCCCCTCCCCCACACTTCTACATTCAATATTCATGTCTGAAGTCAAAGGTCAAATAACTTACCACGTGATTGTGTGACGTCTCCAAAGAGAGAAGCTTGAGTACCCAATCCTTGAATTCCTGAGATTCTCGGAGCTGTTCCCAGCATGCTTTGAGAACTGCGTACAGAATATATGTTGTCCTTTTAAAACTTAACGTAGCCATAGCATTTATCTAGACTACGTTTATGAGATTGAGAACTGATGTGTTAGACCCAGTCTACAGTCTAGCCACTCTTACTGTCGGTCCGTGGGGCAGATGGCCTAAAAACCCACTGTACAGAGAAAGATGGCGGCTGTATATTTTACCCAGTAATCCTTTGCGAACCGGCTAAATCAGACTACTCACACTCGTATACACCCTATTTCAATAAAGGTTGTCAAGGACGTCAGTCTATAGGCAATAGGTAATAATAATAATAATAATAATAATAATAATAATAATAATAATAATAATAATAATAATAATAATAATAATAATAATAAATAATAATAATAATAATAATAATAATAATAATAATAATAATAATAATAATAATAATAATAATAATAATAATAATAATAATAATAATAATAATAATAATAATAATAATAATAATAATAATAATAATAATAATAATAATAATAATAATAATAATAACTTTATTCCTCAAAACAAATTACAAATAAGATAGAAAAATAGATAAAAATCCTTATTTACAAAATTTAAAATGATCGCTTGGATTGTTCAAAACAATTAACTAATGATATTAAAATACAAACAATAAATATGAATAATATAATATAAGCAATATATATATATAAAAATAATAATAATAATAATAATAATAATAATAATAATAATAATAATAATAATAATAATAATAATAATAATAATAATAATAATAATAATAATAATAATAATAATAATAATAATAATAATAATAATAATAATAATAATAATAATAATAATAATAATAATAATAATAATAATAATACATTATACGTCGTTCCATGACCGAACTGCATTATGGTAACAGCTGCGCTTGGATAGCTAAAAAGGTATGAAAGGCTGTATGATATCTGATACCTATTTCAATTTCAACAGGCCAAGACAAATTTTGAATCGCATTTTATGCAATATTTCTGGCATACTGTTTAACATAATGCAGTTCGGTCTTGGAATGACGTATAACCTATTGCCTATGGACTGATGTCCTCGACAACGTTTTTTTGAAATAGGTGTATATATATAGTGGTTTATGCGCGCAAAGGATTGTGGTAAAACGTATACTCATCCGCCATCTTTTTTCTGAAACGACGATATTATAACTGAACATTAGATAAATGATTCATTTATTGCTTACGTTGTTAC